>VMOF01000220.1:28347077-28849577 GCA_011764245.1 Trialeurodes vaporariorum
TTCCCTTTAGTTTAACCGATGAGCACCAATCACCTTCACGTGAAGCTTTAGTCACACTAGAGCTTGACTTATTGAGGGCCATTGATGCCATTTGGTGAGTAAAGAGTGAGGTTATGCTAGTTCAAGTAAAGTCAGACTTTCCGCCAACTTGATCCGGCCACAGAATCCCAGAATGAGTGTGAATTACAGCCAGACTTTTGACGATAAAACAGCTTCTAATAGCATCTTTGTAAGAGAGACAGAAAGTACTACAATTTCAAAGTTTGCCGGGGGAGAACCCGAACCCCCACACTGCGCACCACCTCCCTTTACTGGTGGAGGGGAGTTTCCGCTGCCCCGTAGACCCCTATGCAAGTCCAACAAATGTCAAAATTTTTGTCGAAGGGCATTTGGTAACTTTATATCTGCACACCGTGTCCGTAGCGTTGTTTGATAACAACTTGTCATTCATGCTTTGCTCCGGTCCTCGATAAGTTTTGAATCATCGTTTTATAATCAGTTTTTAAATCAAGCTAATCATTCTTGAATAATATTAACGAAACATAGACTTTTTTTCTTTTTTCTTTCATTGTTTTCTTATGTTATAAGTAATATTGAACTCCCGATCTCCTTTTGGCCTTCAACAAATTTAAAACCAGTTTTAACCAGATAAAGCGTGAATTAAGTTAAAGCATGAAAGTGATACTAATTAATTAAGTTGTATAAAATTTAATGCCTGCAATAAAAAGCCATGAAAATAAACTCATTTGCCGCAGAAGTAACTCAAACTCAAATAGAACAAGTTAATAGAGATCTGAAAGAAAATGCTAGGAAGAAGTCGTGATGAAAAAAAGAGATGGGTCCTTGAAAGTTTCCTGATCTTTTTTCCACCTAAGTGTCTTCAAAGTTTCTGGCAATTTCTATACATCCTTTTAAAACTTAACTGTAATTTCCGATTTCTCGTGGAATTGAAATATCCCCCAATTAGCATAATTTTCTGTCTTGGGAAGCTCTGTAAAAGGTTGATTCTTTTTATGTTTGGAACACGATGGAACAGTTGATTCTTGGTTGAGTGTGATTCGTTTAACCCTGTTAACAAACAGCAAGCAGTGGTGGCTCGTGCTTTGGCAACCTTGTCTTCTACCATTTGAATCTATGCAAAAATATCGACTTCTGACTGTGAATCCTCTGAAGATCGATTATTTTACGTAGATTTTGATGGAGAGAGTCCATTATTGCCACATTGCACGAGCCGCCACTTACCACAAGTAACCGCGACCGGCTCGTCACCGACTCGTCA
This sequence comes from Trialeurodes vaporariorum, assembly GCA_011764245.1. Classification (NCBI taxonomy): domain Eukaryota; kingdom Metazoa; phylum Arthropoda; class Insecta; order Hemiptera; family Aleyrodidae; genus Trialeurodes; species Trialeurodes vaporariorum. Next base: position 28,348,357 of record VMOF01000220.1, read on the forward strand.
GAGTGGTTACTGCGGTTAGTGTAATCTGTTCCGTTTCGATGAAAAACTCGAACAGCACTGGCTAACCGCAAGCAAAAAATGTATGTTTTGTCCTGTTCCGATTTGAAGAGAAAAGTAAAAAAGAATAAAAAAAATAGCCCGAACTCCGAAGTAAACGACCTCGGAGTCTAAATCGTCGGCAAACGCTTTTAAAACATTAAAGGTTCTGAATATTCAGAACTTTGATTTGCATTATATGTATAGTAATTCCTGGAACAAACGAAACATGTCTTTCTATTTTTAAAACACGTCCTATAAATAAAAAGACAATCGGAGACAACTGAGTCGAAATACATTATAATTGGAATAGCTGCGCCCACCATTCCCGCGACATCCAGCTCCAGCGTGTCCTGCTCGTCTGATCGTTGCCAGATTTTTAGGAAAATCTGCGTCCTTAATATTAAACTTACATTATAGACTGTTTTATTGGCGAACAGAAAATTTTAAATCCATGAATCTGATGCTGGTTTAGATGCGCTTTTTTTAATGGGGCTGTTGCACACTTTTTCTACAAGCGATTTAATAGTAGATTCTGGTGTAAAACCCTCGAAAAAAAAAACGATATGGCTGCACGGAAAACTTCCAAAATTCACTCCTAAACTCACTAATGGCTCATTGGTGGATACAAGGGGGGGGGCGAAGGGGCGATCGCCCCCCCCGTTCGGCCCAAAAAGTGGGAACAGAGGGGAGAGAAAGGGGAAAAGCAAGAGCGAAAACAAGGAAAGGGGGTCATTTAGGGGTGAAAATCCCAAGTTCGCCTCCCCCCCCCGTCCGCGAGGGCTGGATCCGCCACTGTAAAAGCTTTTAATTGCGCGAGGGTAATGGTGGCAGGGGCAGGATTAATGGGAGATTCCTATCGTAATTCGTCACTCTCTCTATGCTGACTAGGATGATTCACAGAGTAATTAGTCATCAGAGTAGTGATCCACATCGAATGAATGATACTGTGACACCTTGTGACACTGGTGTTACATGAAAGTCGTCTCTTATTGGTCACTTCTTGATGGAGTTACAGTATTAATAGATGGGAATCTCCCATTATTACTGCCCTCAGCCACCATTACGCTTGCGCAAATAAAAGCCTTTATTGAGTTTAGGAGTGGATTTCGGAAGTTTTTAGTGCTGTCATCGATATTTGTCGAGGTTTTTACACCAGAATCAACTATTAAATCGTCTATAGAAAAAGTGTGCAACAGCCCCATTGTTAAATCAACTTTGGATCGCCAATTTTGAATATCCCGCTTCTCACTTAAACAGTCCATAAGGATAAAAGCGCAACAAAATAGCTTCAACCGGAATAGCGTCGAGGAAAGATGCGCGACTGATGGGCTTGGCGGATTGAACCATCATTGAAATAATTATGCAAGCTGATTTAGAAACGCAATGGTATGGTTCAATCCGCCTCGCGCTGCCGTTGCGCAGTCACGCGACTTCGGTTTGCGACATAGCATGAATGCATGGTACTTACCTATTCAAAGGTATTCAAAGAAATCCGACAGCGCCTGATCTGGAAATATTGTTTATCTCTCTACCTATTTCCTTTATTATGCTTATATTTACAAGAGCTTTTTTTAAAAAAATCCGACAGCATCCAATCCGAACAATTTCTCTTTACCCCCTACACCTTTCACCTTTCTTTTTTTTCTCAATGTTTCTCTTTTTTTTTCTTCCGTGTCCGTTCCCTAAAATTTTCATTGGCGCGCTTTTAATCTGAAAAATTGGACGTTGAAGCATTGGCGGTTCTTGGGGAGATTGGGGCTCAAGCCCCCCCCCCCCAATTTTCTTGGAAAAAGGTTCAAATCAAAGGGGAAAACATAGGTCATGATACCATAAGCCCCCTCCCCCAATTTTACATGGAAAAGGGTTGAAGAGAGAGGGAAAAAAAAGAGACCTCACTTTTTTATGGCCGACAGTTCTCATCGAGACACAAGACAGGAAGACTTGTAAAAAAGTACTGAAGACTGATAATTTACTTTTGCGCTAAAACGATGGTTAAGACTGGATGTCTATGAGCGACATAGCTATTGGTCGAACATTGTAAGACTTGGCCGTTGCTATGGTACGTACATCGTTATAAGTTTCCTAGCTATATGTATGTAATATAACTTTATATAAAGGGGTAGCCTTGATAGCCATCTGTAAAAAACAGACGATCTAGCAATGGTTCCTATAGCAACATTCAAGTCTCGATTATAGGCCGATAGCGCCATTCATAGAGACATAGACTAGACATTCTAATGATCGGTTTAAGGAAAAAGTAAATGATCGCTCGCTATTTGAATTATTTATCTGTACCGTCTTCCTCCGTTTCATTTTTTTTTTTTTCCTTAATTTTTTTCATTTATTTATTTTTTTATTTTATTTTTTTCTCTTATTCTATATCTCAAAATTTTCCTTTACGAGCGGCGCTAATTCTGAGAAACGGCACATTTGAGTTTCCTGTACGTGCGCGCTCTCGCGATCTCACGCACTCACGCACAGGCCACATATGCCTCCTCGAGCAGAGCTGCCAGGTGAATGTGTTAAAAAATCACTAGAACTGGAGAAATGATCCGCTGATTTAGGACAAAAATCTCGGAAAAAATCTTCAGATTTTTTTCTCCACAAATCACCAGATTTCTTAGATTTCACGGAAAAATCACCATTAAATTCCAGATTTTGTATAAATCCCTGAAAAACCCTCAGACTCTTTCTCTGTAAGTCACCAGATTTCTCAGATTCTACGAAATATCACAAGAAAATTCCAGACATAATCCCCAGACTCTTTATAAATCACCTAACTTAGATTTCACGAAAAATCACCATAAAATCCTAGATTTTGTAGAAATCCCAGAAAGACTCCCCGAGCTCTTTCTCTATAAATCTTCAGAATTCTCAGATTTTACGAAACATCTCAATAAAATCCCAGAAAAAAATCCCCAGACTTTTTATCTACAAAACCACCAGATTTCCCAGATTCGATGAAAAATCCAAAATTTTCACCGTTTCCCACGTTGCATGAAAAATCACAATAGTCAGTGAGAATTAACAAATAAACTTAAGTTTCCTGTGCAAAGTGATAGGCCGTAAGTTACATGAATCTATGGGGGAAATGGAAGGGAAAAATAATAATAATCGACTGAAATTAGGCATCTCCAGAAAAATCCCGCAAAATCCCAATAATCTCCAGATCTGGGGAGAAATTCTCAAAATATGTGGCAGGTGCGCTGACCTCAAAGGGGACAAAAATCTGCCTATTTTTTATACATTTTAGTTACGTAATATTGGAAAGAATGCGCAAATATTATTTTATGTTGTCCGGCAACACCGCTCTAACATCCCATCGAGATTCGCGTCGTCTGGAATTGTGATTTTAATTTCAATTTACCCGGTTGTGTCGCTTATTAATCCACGTCTGATTATTCCAAAGAATGCTTTGATAATATCGCGTTGTTTCTTTTGTTTTGCGTATTCAAAATATGTGAATAGAGCGAGACGCTGCTTTGTCGACGCGGGAAACTGCCGCTACGAAACAAGTTGCCTCCTCGCAAAATTAATGACCGCGCAGCTTTTTACGACAGTAGTGGCGTCGTTACAAATTGCAAAGAAAAAAATTGTCGGAAAGCTGGATTGTTTTTGAAACGTTTCTTTTGACGTTAGGAAACACTCCTTTAGTTTGCACCGTTTTTTCGGGACGTTATAACGCCACTTGGAATATAGACTGTTTTGGTCGAGCGATCGCATCTATTGCCGGCCGAGGGACCTCTGGCTCCAAACACAAGTTCCATACAAACTCTGATTCCACGTACATTTTCTCCACAAGCACTTTTTTTAAAGGAAATTTAGACTATTGATCCAAAAATATAATGCTACCTTCTTGCGATTATAAATTCTACGTCCTCGAAAATGTCTGGTTCCACGACTAAAACTACCGAAATCAACAAGATATTCTAGATTAAATGATGCACTTGGAGGTTGGAATCACCAGAATTTTATGCCAGATCCCTGCCCATTCCACAACAACATTTGGGTGATCCCAACCTTCAAATACATCGTTTATTAACTGTACAATATCTTGTTGATTTCGGCAGTTTTATAGTCGTAGAACCAGGCATAACTAAGCATTTCGATGACGTGTAGAATTCGTAATCGCAAAAAGGTCGCACTAATTGTTTGATTTAACAGCCTTAATTTCCGTTCAAAAATGCGCTTATGGGGGAAAATACATTAAATTGGAGTAGGTATGTTTGGAACCAGAGGTCCTCGGATATGAAGTCCTAGGAAGTTTTATGAGTTTTGGCTGTTACTATCGGTTTTCCGGTGATATTTTAGTGCAGAATCAATTATTTCTGCCGTCATTGCAAAAGGGCGCCACAGACTCATTAAGCTTTAAAAGATCGAAAACGATGGTTTTTAAGTCAATGCCTTCGATTTCAAACCATAGTGCAGTGAATCAGTGTCCAGTACACTATCAGACTGTGTCCTTTGAGTTCCTCACAATAAGACCTAGGGCAAGTTTTAATCGAAAGATTTCCCAGAAGTTTAATCCAACGGGTCGTTGATCGGATCGCGTTACGTAACCGCGGTCTAAAAATAAACCGGGAGTATCACACTCTCATTAAACGCCACGGTCTCCTGGAGGAGGTGTGCCTGCGTGCCGCGGACGGCCACGGCCTTCTTCCAAGGTCTTTCTCAGGTGGGCCCTCTCTTGGTCCAATGGTCGCATCCTCAATCCTCATCGACCATCATCACTCGTTGCACGGCGACTTTAACGGTGGACGTGAACCGCGACGACTCGGAAATGGCATCGGACGCGTTTCCTTTCTTCTTCGTGGGTGGATGTAGGAATGTATGTTTCTCTCTCTCCAGCCGTTTGAGCACATGTGATAAATGAGGATAGCAGAGGGGGCCATAACGGGACTTTATCCCCTATCTCCATCGTTTTCTAACGCCTAAATTCAAATGGGAGGAGAGAGAGAGACGGATAAAATCCTGTATTCACCCATGTTCCACTTGGAAGCTCGAAATTCTCTGTTAGTCTGATTTTGAGTTGCCGCTTTGAGCAGGCTAAAGGTAGCAAAACAACTATTTTTAATTATGGGCTAAAAAGGTCCAGAGAAAAATTTCTCATCGGGACGCACCATGGTCTGAGATCGAAAAAAAAATTGGTTAAAAATCGGTAAAAAAAAAAAAAAAAAAAAAAAAAAAAAAAAAAAAAAAATCCGTTTGAGAGAATTTTTCAATGTACTCTTCGTAATTTTCGCTGGATTTTACTCAAGAATTAACTATACAGGGTGTTGAAAAACGGTTCCCGAACATTTCAGGGGCGGATTCTACTGGTCAAAATAAGACCTTTTTTCCCCTTTAAACATGTGTCCGAAAATGCCCCCCTTTTGAGCTACATCCCTCCAAAGTTTTAAAAAATTTACGGTTTTTTTGGAATAGGGACCACTATTATGAACAAAATGTCTTAAAAATTGGTGTCTCTCAGTAATTTTACGTGTAGAATCCATTAATGACCTCGAGAAATTCAGAAGTTGAGTCTGACTGTAATTTTCACGCAATCTTGTACCTTTAACAGCACCAATTTTATGTTCGGATTAAAAATTTGAAGAATAATTACCGAAATCAGATGCGAAAAACCCTTAGAAAGATTTTTGGTCCTCCTTGTTTCTTTCGGTACGACGCGTTTTAAGCGAGATAATCGCTGCACAGTGTGGAAAAGTCAGCGTTTTTACCGTAGCGGCCGGCCCGAAGAAGCAGCGGAGAGGCGGGTTGCATACTAACTGCCGTTTTTCATGATAAAAACGCTGACTTGTCCGCACTATGGGCAGCGATTATCTCGCTTAAAACGCGTCGTACCGAAAGAAACAAAGAGGACCAAAAATCTTTCTAAGGGTTTTTCGCATCTGATTTCGGTAATATTATTCTTCAAATATTTAATCCGTAACCTAAAGTTGGTGCCGTTAAAAGTACAAGATTGCGTGAAAAGTACAGTCAGACTCAACTTCTGAATTTCTCGAGGTCATTAATGGATTCTACACGTAAAATTACCATGAGACACCAATTTTTAGGACATTTGGTTCATAATAGTGGTCGTTATTCCAAATAAAAATCGTACATTTTTTTTAACTTTGGGGGGCTGTAGCTCAAAAGGGGGGCAGTTTCGAACACATGACACATGTTTATAGGGAAAAAAGGTCTTATTTTGACCTGTAGAATCCGCCCCTGAAATATTCGGGAACATTTTTTCAACACCCTGTATATTCAATCGCACGTAGCAAAAGTTAGCATTAAGAGCCCCATTGTGAGAGTTATTGCGGATCCCAGTAATTCTAAAAGAATTTTCTTTTTAGTCCAAATTTAAAAATATATATATTTTTTTTTTTTTTTTTTTTTTTTTGCGTGGGAAATTTTTTTAGAAGTACTGGAATTCTCAATAATTCTCAAAATTGAACAATCGTGAATTTGAGAGAGTGAAGTACAGAGCTTAAATTTATAGAGCTCCAACTAATAACGATGTAATCTTCAATCCATAAATCCGATATACATAGCTCTGAAATTTCACACAATGATGATCAATTTCTGATAGCTCTGAAATATCACCGAATGATGATCAATTTCTGATAGCTCTGAAATATCACCGAATGATGATCAATATCTGAATGAGTCGGTCGATCATTTAATTGTTTATTTAATTTGTTTACCGCGCGCACCTGATGTTGGTTTATGTAACGATACCTTGGAAAAGCTGGCAGAGGTCGTCTGAGGGGGAAAACTTCGTAAGAAAATATACGGGTTTATTTTCTTTTTTTCTTACTCCTTTTACATTTTTCTTTTTCTTTTTTTTTCTCCAATTTTTTGGAATCGTCAGAGGTCCATCGCACCCACTCACCCACTGGCTGAAGGTTCATCACGTTTGTCTCTTAATTTGCATAGTAGCAAATCTAGATGGAAATTCCAAGAAATGTTTTCTATCGTTATATTACCCACTTAAAGAATTTTCCCGCTGTAATACAAGTTACGTAACATGTACCTGTTATTGTTTGTTTGAATTCCTATAGTAAAAATCGATAAATATAGATTTCAGTGGAATCGAACGCCTGCATGAATTAAAAACGCTTATTGTCTCAATTTTTTTTCTGTTACTTGATTTCGCCGCGGTTTTTTTCGCCCAATGGGACCTCTGCGGACACACATCTTACGTAACTTTACTTTGAATGTAAATGTTTCTGTCAAAATAATGATCATGATCGTTTGATTTCATTTGAAATGGCCGAGCACACATTTATACAAGATTAAATCAAGAAACCTCTGCGTCGATTTGCCCTCCTCTCCCTGTTTTTTTACTTCATTTTTTATTTTTTAATAAAAACGATTTTATTCCAAACGGACCCTGTAAAGGTTACGCAATTTTTTCAGTCTTTATGAGTGATTAACATGCTCAGTATACGTGCGATCAATAGCGTGTGATTAATGGGACCATTAATATTTAGCACACTTCAAGTGACCGTATACTTTTTCTACTTTTTCTACACCAGCATGCATTCCCTTGTACGCATTTCAACTCGGGAAATGAATGCGGACGATTCTAACTTCTAAATGCAACATTTAATTTGTAATATCTTTTTGATTTTGGCAATTTTCGTCGTGGGAGTTATTCTTATGGGTAGAGTGTCATTCCGATATGTCCCATTCCGATAAAAACCGATTTTAAGAAAACCTTTTAAAAAATTTTAAAAGAAACCTTTTTAAGACGAATCTTCAAAAAAAAAAAAAAAAAAAAAAAAAACACCGATGACGCCTAGTTCTGAGCTATCGTGCACACATCGTAGAGATTAAAGGGTTTCTATCGGAATGAGACCTATCTTAATGACACCATGCATAAGAATAACACGAACGCACTCGATAGCAACTCAATACGATTAGGGTACGATCATTCATAATCAGCCTCCTGGGATGATAAAGCATTTTCAAATACTTAGGGTTCATAATCGCGAAAAGGTCATTGGTTTCTTGATTTATTAGCCATTTCCGTTCAAAAATGCGCTTATGGGGAAATTACATTGAACCAGAGTTGTTTGGAACCAGAGGTACTCGAACGGCAATCGATACTATATCGCTGTACTAAAAAAACAGAAGATTTTACGTGCATCAGTCAAAAACTCAAATGAACTGATTGTGAGAGTAATATTTCGGTCAATCGCAGATGGAATCATTGACTTGGCGAAGCGCGCAATTTGGCAACAATTTTTTCCTCCATTTGACTCTATGTAAAACAATCGATTGCTGATAAAGCGCTGCTGAGCTATCGAATCGACTTTTTTACGTAGGATCTAATAAAGGATTACCATACTTGCCAAATTGAAAGACCTGCCACTGAATCATTGGCGAATTGAAACATTTCATTAAATATATGTATATGTCGCAGGCAAATCGCAATTGGCTTACGATTTGCCTAGGCAAAGAGTAAGCCGCTTATTTATGATCAGAAAAAAATCAGATCATGCGTAATGGTGACTCACAAAATAATTATATCGAGATCTGATTTAGATTCTGAAGCTAATAAGCTAATGATCATATTGATATCCTCAAGCTTTTCTCAACTGGTCCTCCTTTTTATGAATTTTCAAAGCTGTTACATAAAGATGTTCAAACACGCTTCATCTAAAACACATAGGACACAAAGACCGATTCTGCAAAACCGCAAAGTCGAATTGTATATGTATAAGCCCATGCAATGATTTTTTGTCTTTCGTTATCTTGAACTGGTCAAAAATAACTGGATAAGGTAAAAAATAAAGTTATAAATAAACATAAACAGAGTGTTATTCGTGGGCTGGTTTATTTAATTATATAGGAAGCATGCGATCGCTCTTAACCTCTGCCCCGCCCTCGAAGTTGGGAACCCCGGATGCGAATCGTCAAGGCGATTATTCTCACGATCAAAATAACAAACGAACGTTTTTGTTTGTTTCGTTTTTGTCCCCCCCCCCCCCCCCGTGAGGATGTCTCTGCCTCAACAGGCCGCGGTACATACATATACGTATGAGGCTTCAACGTATTCCTGAGTAGTGCTGCCGCGGCCGTCCGTGTGTAGTTAATGCAGTGGCGGCTCGTGCAATCTGGCAACTGTACACTTTTGCCATTTAAACGTATGCAAAAAGATCGATACTAGGTGAGGCGCTGCGCCTCACCAAATAATCGATTATTTTGCACATTTTTAAATGGAGGAAATCCATTGTTGCCACATTGCACGAGCCGCCGCTGAGTTAATGACATTTTTCAATTCACTTATGATTCCACCGGCTGAGAAAAGATTACACAGCTCAGTTTACTTTATGACTGCAATGCTCGAAAATACTCTGATCTGTAATATTTTCTCAATCGGGGCGGAGTCGTCGATTAGATTTTAAAAAGCTTGTAGAGATTTGAATAAATTAATGGCGATTGCACCGATTGAGAAAAGATTACGGATGCGAGTATTTTCGTGCATTACAGTCATGAACTGAACTGAACTGTGTAATCTTTTCTCAACCGATGAATTGAAAAAATGTCATTAAATATTCACGAACGGCAGAGCTGTATTCCAGAGAGAACGGGACGCGATTCTCGCCATTTTTATTATGATATTGAGGTTCAAGCCACAGTTTCGAGTATTTTACAATTTCAAAATCTAATCAATGGTTGTATAAAGAGACGGTTGAAGTTTTTTTATTTTTATTTATTATTTTTTTTTTCATTTTATAGAAACTTTTTAGTCTTCGGGTATAAGGAGAGTATATTTTGTTCGTGCTGGCAACCTCATTCTCGCTGCGTCACGTACTGTCGCAGCTAACGAGGCACTCGCGATGCAGTATTGCCATTTACAACAGGAATTATTAAAAATCTACATTGACTTTAATTGGAAATTGGGATAATTTCTGACATAAATGGCAACACTGCTTGTGGTGTGACAAGATGAGTCGGATTTTTTGCTTTTGCGACATAAACAGCCGTCTCGGCTAAAGACCATAAAATAAGGATTTTACTAATTAGATCTCTTTTACGCATCGCGCGCAGGCTATACGTATACGTACTCATTGTATTTTGAAACATGGCAAAGAATAAGATGTAGGTATTGGATTTAAAAGAAAAACGAGAAATAAAATTAAATTAAATTCATATTAAATAGCCAATCTTGTAATTAAATTGAAACTTACTCAAAGAGCCTCAGGCCTTTCCATCCTCTCGATCATCACCAGTGATAACAACAAGTAAAAGCAACAAGCAAGTAAAAGTTAAAACAAAAACAAAAACAACCAACATAAAAGCAATAAAAACAATGTAATTTTTTTGTTTTTCACTTTTACTTCCCGTTGCCATTAAATGATGATTTAGAGGATCGAATCATCGAAAGGCTGCGAGTAAATTTTAATTTATAATTACAAGATTGGTTATTATTTACTTTGCACTCAATTAAAGAGGTTGTTTCATCGCCCATAAGGAATGGGCTGGGAATGGATTTCCTTCATTTTTTCAGGGCTGATAGAGCTATTCTTGGGGAGTCTAAAGCTGGCCTATTTTTTATTTTTGCCCTCTTAGAACCGGGAGGGCGGGGGGTCAAAGGTAAAACGGTTTTTCGGCCATAACTTTTGAACGGTTAAAGATAACAAAACGAACTTTTTTTTAATCGAAAGATCTTTTAAAGACCTATCTTTTGATGTGTAAGATATTTCAAAAATATTGAATTTCAGTTGAGTTATTGCATTTTCAAAATTTTGGAAATTCCAAAAAATGAGTTTTTTGGATTTTTTTCATATGGGGATCGCACCGAGGAAAACAAAGAACTGTCTCAAAGAAAGCCCTTTTTTTACTGGTTAAAATGAGCTAAAGTTCGTTTTCGGGAAATGATTTGTCTTTGAGTTATGAATTTTTAAAGTGTCAAAAATCGCTATTTTTGGGTTCTCAGCGGCAGCGACGACGCCGAAAAAAATCATTTCTCCGCATGTAGGGGACGAAATTCAATGAAAATCGGTATCTGGGGGTTTTTGAGGTCGCAGATTCCAATTTTGCCGTCAGATTTGAAGAATTGTGAAATCCAAGATGGCTGCCGAGTATATAGAGGTCGGCAGCCATCTTGGATTTCACAATTCTTCAAATCTGACGGCAAAATTGGAATCTGCGACCTCAAAAACCCCCAGATACCGATTTTCATTGAATTTCGTCCCCTACATGCGGAGAAATGATTTTTTTCGGCGTCGTCGCTGCCGCTGAGAACCCAAAAATAGCGATTTTTGACACTTTAAAAATTCATAACTCAAAGACAAATCATTTCCCGAAAACGAACTTTAGCTCATTTTAACCAGTAAAAAAAGGGCTTTCTTTGAGACAGTTCTTTGTTTTCCTCGGTGCGATCCCCATATGAAAAAAATCCAAAAAACTCATTTTTTGGAATTTCCAAAATTTTGAAAATGCAATAACTCAACTGAAATTCAATATTTTTGAAATATCTTACACATCAAAAGATAGGTCTTTAAAAGATCTTTCGATTAAAAAAAAGTTCGTTTTGTTATCTTTAACCGTTCAAAAGTTATGGCCGAAAAACCGTTTTACCTTTGACCCCCCGCCCTCCCGGTTCTAAGAGGGCAAAAATAAAAAATAGGCCAGCTTTAGACTCCCCAAGAATAGCTCTATCAGCCCTGAAAAAATGAAGGAAATCCATTCTCAGCCCATTCCTTATGGGCGATGAAACAACCTCTTTTGTTTTCAATTTGTTCATTGTTTCATTGTTAAATTGTTTCAATTGTTTCATTCATCCGAATTGTTTCATCATTTCTTGTTGCTTATAAATTAAAAATAGGGAAACTTACTTTTGAACAGTAGGGCTCAAGCAATCTGGCAACCGTGCTTTTTTGCCATTAAAACCTACCTGTATGTAAAAAAATCATTCTAGCCCAGGTATATTTTGCCTCACCTAGAATCGATTATTTTGCATAGGTTTAAATGGAGAACGGTTTTGCCAAATTTCACGAGCCACCGCTCGCTGTTTCTAAAACGACCCTCGTATAAGTAAATATTTCTGAGTAATTTTTTAGTACAACTTGGCAACGGTGTCTTCTCGTCGCGGACGCGAACGGTCTCAGCGAACGAACGAAAAAAATAACACGAGCAACTGACGGTCCATTATTGCCAGTTCTCTGGTTAAAATACGCGTATTTCGTTTTGAATTCCCTTATGGAAATCATAATACTGGTTTGAAGTCGCAGATCCGGCAACGATGCAACTGCTCTCAAAAGACAATGTTGCCAAATTTGCTTATAATCTACCAACTTTAAAGCCAACGTTAAATGAGGGAAATCAGGGGAAGTGGCAACTCTGTCAGACTGATCTGGAATCACACTCGTGAGTAAGAATAACTGGCGTTTGGGCGAATGGGTGGGCGACTTTGAATCCTCCTGTTTGTTGAATGGTTCAAACGCCTTGGTGAGATCCGCCCGTTGACGAATAGCAATTTTCTCTACGGGAGGCTCGGCCAAAAATTTGCATAGGCAGAAAATTTAACCTGGCGCGGTTTTTTTTAAATTTTCGCTCTCTCTTTTTCGGCGCGCTTTTTCGCACTCCGCATTTTCTCGTGTCTATCGGCGACTCTATAATTTGTGACGTTTCGAATAAAAATCGATTTTAGTCGAAAGGCTTTATATTTTGAGCGACGAGCGATTTAAGTTCATTGCTATCTTATTGTTGGTCTCCATGACCGGCAACAAGTTATTCTTGCCAGAGAGAGGCTTTAAACGCATTTGCGTTCAGTGGCGTCGCGTGCAATTTGGCAACAAAGTATTTTATCCATTTAAACTCATGTAAAAGATCGAATTCAGGGGGTGCACAGTGCACAAGGAAAATTCGATATATTTAATGAGTTTAAATGGAACAGTTGCATTGTTGCCAGATGGCACGCGACGCCACTGTTTGCGTTAGAATAGGATGGAGATAGGGGCTGTCACTTGACGCCAGCCGCTGTTTCTATCCTTTTTCAACGCATGCAGTCAAATAGGCAAAGAGAGAAAAAGGCGAATTCCCGACTAAACGGCTATGAGTCAATATCTTTCTTCGCCTTTAATATCGCAAGTTTAAGAGTATTTATATTGAATAATTGAGTGGATTGCAGAGTTTTTTAGTGCCTTTGTAGGTTTTTTTGCTGGATTTTACTGCAGCATCGATAAGAAAAATAGCTTGCAGGAGTTCCATCGCGTTATCGTTTATGTACTCCTGAATTCCCAATTCCTCTTTAGATTCCTCGGAGTTCAGTGAACTAGAGAATAGAACGCACACAATACCATGAGAATGTGGCGAGATTATTTCCGCGTATATTAATTAGATTAGTGTGATTCCATCACTATGGAGAACTGTACTTTGACCTTTACTTGCCTTGTTGAAAGATACAAAGTCCGCGGGAAAATACAGTTTGCGAAGAATTTGGGACTAAATTACCTGCAGTCCAGAGTCCATACACAATATTTGTATAGAGAGTCACGACAAGTGAAATGCGAGTTGGCGCGATTTGGCACATTTGTTCACATTCAAAGAGCTGGGACCAAATAATGTTCGGTCCCGAGCGTAACTTACGCACGGTCATGTGGCCGTGCATAAGCTCTCTGATTGGTTGAAACCGCACGCAATTCAATGCTCGGGACCTAACATAATTTGGTCCCTGTTGTGGTCCGAGGCAAATACTGCAGTGCCATTGAGTTCTCAAAACTGTGTAATCTGTCACTGCATTTGTTGATCAAGGCAGATCTATTTACACCTTTTAAGATCATTTTGGGTATTTTAGACATTCTTGAGAAGCAGCATGAATATACAATATGAATTAACAGCCTCCGTTTACAATTACCTACCTATATTTCTTCCGTCAAAAAATCGCGGCATACCTTTGGTGAGAATGTAAATAAATAGTCAATATCACCAAAAATTGAATCGTAAATTCCGGGCCAAAATGGAGGGGGGGGGAGAGATTGAGATTTAGCAGCATTTTGAGAGGGCCGGGAAGGCAGCATATTAAAGTGTGGTTAAGCATGGCAAATGAGCTTACCAAATTTGTAATTTTGCTTCAAGATGCCGAAAAAGTTGCCATTAACAGCACGAAAGTGTACCCTAGTAGTAGGGGGGAGCAGAAGGGACCCGGCGGGGTCGCCGAGGGCGGTAAGATCAGGGTGAGCAAGTTAATCAACAGAAAAGAGGCACTCTATAGAAGGACTACAAAATGTAGTCTTTGCCCCCCTCTCCGAAGACGTTGGCACTGCTCAGATAGCTCCTGAAAATAATGATCCGATCCTTCGATCTCCTGCAAATGGGTCCGTTGCAATATTTTCCTACAGCTGTAGAGAAGATCTACTCTGGTGTAGTATCACTGGAAAAAAACTCTGTTGGGAGCAGTAGAAAGTTCTAAAATTGACCCACAAACTCAAGAACTATGCTCCTTTAAAAAAAAATCCAACGTGGCTGTCAAACGAGCGGGTCGAGGAGGGCGTCTTATCTCATTGCAACTTTCTATGTTTGAGATTCACCCTATAGAGAAAGCTGCAATCAGATTGGACTCCCACATTGTTTCCCGCTCGTTTGACCGCCATCTTGGATTTTTCTTGAAACCCCTTCTGTGGGGTTATGAGTGGGTTTGGAGACTTATTCATACTTTCAATGTGATTTTGGCGCAATTTTACTCTCGCACCAACCCTCCATCTAATGCTGTAGCGATAGTTTTCAGCAGACCCCTATCGACGAAATCTGTACTAAAAAGCGAAGGCGTGGGAAATGAGTTTTTGGTTCTATGATCATTATTGCTCCGTCTGCCACCAGATTTAATTAGAAATTAATCGTTGGCTCGGTGTTGATGAGTTCCGACCACTGTTTGTCGCCTGAAGGCAGAAAACGATATAAACATTCAGCATCGGTAAAATGAAGAACCTATTTTATAGAGACCGAGAAGCAGTTATAGTAGAGTGGATGCTTAGGAATTCGCTGGAATCCACCGCTGCTTCCGATTACTGAAGCGCGTTATGTAATCGCATGCCGCGGCCGCGGTGCGCGATACTCGCGCTGCACGGACGCTAGCGTTATATAATTCTCCTTTGGAGATAGACTCGCAAAAATGTATACAGATGTGGCGGATTGCATCTCCCCAGATTTGAAGGAGACCAACATAAATATGTTCGTGTTCGTCGAATTGCGTCTCTTCAATCTGAAGGAACTTCAACTGTGTCGATACGTTATCGGTACGTGCACTATGGCTAGAGCTCGTCTCAGAAGTGTAGGCGGAGTTCATTGATACTCTTTGGCGATCAATTTTTGTTTCTTCAAATCAAAACAAAACTTGCCCAAAACTTTGAGTTTTCGATTCTTAAGAGTCCTTCAATGAAAAGCCAAGGCTCAAATTCATTTTTATTCATTTTTATTTTGTGTTATAAGAATCAAAGTTGGAAAAATTCCAAAGAATATTGGTTGAGCTTCACCTTTACTTATGAAATGAGCACTTCTGAGCTAGGTGTTCTGTAACTGACCTCTCTGGGCTGAGTAGGCTTTTTGGCCAAGGTAGGTTATCAAATCCGCAATTATTGTTTGCGTCTTTTCCTTGCCTGCTCATACTACAGATTTTGATCATTTTTTTCCGCATCTTTGGTCTACTCTTTTATAAGTTTTGAACTGAAGTAAAACTTCTCTCTCTCTCTCTTCAAGTGAAGTTAGTTGGGGATGTTGTGACCCTTTGAAGGATTGACTCAGCTATGCATGTCATCCGGAATTGTCGTCTTGAGTAAAAATTCCACTTTTCTAGGGATTTTTGAAGTGGCCGAAATGTGTTGGTCTGTGAATCCTTGTGTAGATTTTATGTTCTCCTCTTTACCAAATTTGTGTTTTTTAAATTTTCTCTCAACAACTTTTTACTACATACATCCAACTTGAACTAACTTCATTGTTTTTTTTTAATTTGCTGCAGTCGAAAAGCAAGAGAGCTGACTCCAGCTGACATCCTGTTTTTAACAACTGTATCTGACACAATTAGAAGTCAGACGTCTCAGAACACTGGATTGAAAGCTGCCGAGAAGAAAACACCATCAGTCGAAGAGATAACTCAAGTCCCGGAATCCTCTAGTCTCAGTAAGTTTTCTGAGTCAACCTTTACCCTTCTGTCTGAAAATTCTGAATCACTTTTCTTCCCTAAATCACCCCCTCAGAATTGGTTTTGACATCTGAACCCGGGCCTGAAACTGGACCAGGACACAAAATTATTTAGACTTTTTTTGGACCGGTTCTAAATGGGTCTGTTTTAAGGTGCCAGAATTTTTTTTTTTTTTTAACCTCCTAGAAGCTCCGTAGCTAAAATATGATGTTTTTCTTCATTTTCTTAATGTTACAAAATATTTATAAAATCTGGGAAATTATGATGAAAGGTAAAGTAAAGTCCTGTGGACCCAGGAGGTGATTGCATAGGATCGGATCGTAATTTGATCGAATGCGTTAAATCAAATGGGCTTGCTACTGCGCTACTCGATTGCGCAGGTAAAACCCTCCTCACCTCTTCTTACTGCAGTCAACTGAGATTATGACTGCCCCCAACTCATCGGCTCCTTTCATCCGTTTGGATCGTTATGAGGGGCTTGAAACGATTCAATCAGTGAAGCAACCCATAAGGTTCTAACATTGGTACTCAATCCGATTATGATGATGATAACTGATAACTCCTCCGAACTCTCCGTATTCACCCCTCTGGACTCGGATTCTAAAATGCTCCTCTCCCTTGGACCGGGCGCTGGGCGCTAAATCCACGCCTGGGTCTGACCATTTTTAAATTTGCTTTTAAGCAGGTAGTATGCTTATTCATTCATACATTTAGAAGAATTTTAACTGTCATTAATATTCTTTTGTTTTTTTTTTTCTTTCTTTTCCTCCAGCAAACTTTCTTCCGAAAATATTTGGTCGCACCAAGAAGACTTCTTATTTAGGGAAAGTTTACTACTTTTTAATGATGATGGGTCCTCAGAGCTGCCCAAACTATGTATATATCACATTTTTAGCTGATGGAATCCCTCTCTTTTTTATTTGTGAGGTAAGAATATGGACTTTAATAATTTTGCTCTTTCATCCCTCGGACAATTTAATCATTGCTGCTCAGTATTTCCCTTACTATTCCTGTTGTTCTCTTGCAGTTCATTAAATTTTTACTTTTCAAACCAAGAAAATAATGGCTTGAAATGGAATTAAAAACAACCAGGAGTTCTTGTCCTTTCCTTCGTATTTCAAACAAACATGAAAATTTTCAAGGTAAATCCTCAAGTTAGGCTTGAAATTCTGGTGTTTTGAACTCTACTGTGTGAGTTTTCAAGATAAGGGTGTGAATCAAGCTTCCCCATTTGAAACATAGAAGCTAGCGGCTATTGTGTCCTCAGATCGCACAGTCCTATTATCATGTTCCAACGCTGCAAACAATATTTGATGCCTATCACTGAAATGCAGGACTTCCTAGTGTATCTCAAGTCATTCCCTGAATGTCATAATTTTTCAAATTTTGATCCAAACTTATCGTTTTTCAGGTCTGGAATGAGTTATTTAGTCAGAACCTTCAAGAGTGCTTGGGACACGTGATGAAGCTTCATGATATTCAGAATCAGCCCAATCCTAGCAGTCACGCTGAAGAAATTAAGGCTATCAGTTGCTTAGTTGATGTTTGTATGAGTAAAATGCTGAGCAATTGCAAGAAAAAGCCAGCACAACCATTTGTAGAAGAAATGATTAAGCAACTGTATTCAAGATGGGAAATGACTCAAAAGTAAGTATCGTATTCGAAGCTTACAGGATCAAAAGTGGCCGAAGCCAATTTTTCAAATTTTCAGAAATGAGTGAAAAACTTTTTTTTTTTTTTTTTGCATGATTGAATTACTTCTATCAGACTCAAATGAAAGCTTCTTACACTTGAAATTAGACCATAAATTTTCAAATTCGTGAATTCATAATATTATTTATTAAGTTTTTTGGAATATAAAGTTCCAATAGAGGCAGGCATCAACCATGGCTAGAATTTTTGTTAGGTATTTCAACATTTTTTGCCATCTTGATGCTAAAACTTTTGAAAAAATGGTCCAACAGAAATTCTTGGTGTGATGAAAAATTTTACTCAGTTTCATGAGCTGAATCGATCAGTGCGATACTCTGGTAATGCGGGGGCCAGGAGGGTCAGCTGCTCTACAGAATCTGCAAAGGGCTTTTGTTTTTTCCTCCTCTCAGTTCTGATGAAAACTTTGATTTCGTTTTATTGCACACAATTTAAGGGAATAATTCAATCAAAGTACAAAGGTAAATGTGTTTTGATAGGTGTGTCTCTTTATTTAATCTGCTTTTCTCTGTTCTGTTTACAGTAAATTTAGAGAATATTTGAAGACTAATGATGCAGAATGTTTGACTCGAGTGGAGACTCACACGTCCAATCTCGTTTACAATTTCAAAGATCTCATCCGAAGGACTCTGTTAGATGGAACCAAAGTAAACATGTATTGTGATAGTGCAAAAATTGTCACTCAAGTCGTCGATAATCAGCTCAAAGATTTTGTAGAATTCCTCCGAGCCAAAGCGCTGAAAAATTTCACCCTTGAATCTCGTTCAGCCCTAAATATCAACAAATATCTGGAGGAATTCCCAGGACTCGTTCATTTTATTTATATTGACCGCAACAATCATCGTATCATTGCTCCCTCTTTGAACTTCTCGGATGAGGACACGGTTAAATTCATTAAAAAGAAGATATGGTCATCCGTTAAATTTTGTCAGACTCATTCACAAAATGGTCATATGTCTGTCATTTGGAGAGATGGATCTTTTAACTATGCTTACTTTTTGTGGTTCGAGGACTCGTCCGGAGCTCCCATGAAACCTAAAGTACATCCTTCAATTTTCTTGAAACCGTTACCCACCCCTGGAATGTTAACATCCAATTTTTATCCTAATTTAATCAATCTATGTTTTCCGAATGTCAGTAAAAATATCAATTGTTTTGAGCTTTATTGCGTACATTTAGGCATTGCATCCTCATCTTGCGTTTTGGAGCATACTCGAAGAATTGCAGCCACCATTTGGGAGGTTACTGGTGTTCACAATAACCCTGTAGATCTTCTCTAGCATTAAAAAGCTAAATGAACCATAAACGCAGCTGTACAGTCGGGGACAAAAAGAATGTCAGACGACTCCTTAGATTTTTACTGAGGTCGGCCAGCTGCAATGCTTGAATTCATTGAGAAAGTTTGATGTTCTCTTCGTCCTTGACTGTACCTACTTACTCAGAAAAAGAGAAATAGGAAAGTGCGTTTTGAGTGTTCTGATGTCCTCATAAAAATTTCATTATTGTGAATCCTCAGCAATGTATTTCCAGATTAGCCAGTTAATGGCACTGAATGACCATCACCATTCAATCAATCTTTACTGTTGGTGTGTGTGGCGAATCCTACTCAATAAAATTGTTTTACGGGTTGTGCTGGACAAACTCCGTTAGCACTCCTATATCTTCCTATCGGGCACCACGTAACATTTTGCGAATGGATACAGCGCTTTTGCTCCTTAGCAGCATAGGTTGAACTACTAGTGCATTTATAGTTCATATTTTTGCTGCTAGAGCACGAAATGCTGGCTACAATACTATTTTTCAACCTGGTTGCCCCGATACAAAAACAAGTGAAGCGAAGTGAGCGTACAAAACAATTCTAGCAGTAAGGGTCAAGGATGAAAATCTGCAAATTCAATTTTATTTCCAAAGAGTTCAATCATCAAGCCCTCAAGACTAGTTTCAATAATGCCTTCGTCAAAATGGTGACACAATTATTCAAATTTAATCCTTAAACTATCAATCTCCAAAAATCATGTATCAATTGCATCATAACAATTTATGGTTTTTGTAGATTGGAAGTTCGAGCTTCAATTTTGAATATTACTGCGATCTTTTTGGAGCAGGGATTCTTGAAACTAATCTTGAGGGATTGACGATCTGACTCTTTGGAAAAAATAGTTTAATTTTAAGATTTTCATCATCAATCGAACGGAGGCAGACACTCAGCGCCATGTACTAAAACATCTGGAACTACGTTGGTGAGGACTCATGTTAAGTCTACAAAGTCCGGTCATAATTTCTATCCCTAGCTAAAACAGGTTTTCTTAGAATAAAAATCAAAATAAGTGTATTTAACTTCATTTATTCTGAAAGCTCATGCCAAACACTACAAGATCCTTTCGTCGGGTTTTTTTAAAATTTGAGCACCAGTTGACTCAGTAGCGCAATCTATCAATGTAATTCTTTAACTGTAACTTAAGCTCAGGAAGATCAGTGTCTGTTTTTTTATAAGTCACCATATTTTTCGTTAGTAATTCATGGTGGTAGAAAAATTTAAAGGCAACATTTTATTTGTCATATTCTCTGCAATTCAGTGGCTTTGGTAGATTTTGATTATAAGAAATTTGTAATATAATATACTGATTTTTCTCTACCCACCTTTTGTCACTCTTAGATGAGCATGAATGGCTACGCAGTGATGAAAAGGGGATGCATAAAAACGGGTATATTATCTTACGAATTCCTTCAAATCGAAATCAAAATAAACTACTGAATTGCTGAGAGTGAGATAAATATATTACTGTCTATGATATTATTCTGGTACCTATCAATCCTATCATGTATTACTGAGGAAAATTAGGGTGACTCATAAATATACAAAACACTGATTTTACTGAGCATAATTTACGTTTAACGAATGAGATAGATAGATCGCGCTAGTTATGAAAAAACACCACTCTTACTGAGCTTTATGTATGGTTTACAAATTTAACTACAGATTGTGCTTTTGTGTCAACTGGTGCTCACATTTTGAAAAACCTGAGGTAGGATCTTATTGCATTTGGTATGAGCTTTCAGATTATGTAGTTGCATATACTTTTTCTCATTAGTATTCTCACAAAATCCATTTTAAAGAGAGACAGAACGTGTGACTAGACTTCGTAAAGTGACAAGTCATTTCTTCCTGGAACATTTTGATCTGAACTGTCTTTCAACCAAATTATATTATATTTTTGTATTAATTTATATTTTTATTTTAACTTTTTAACAGCACATGTTTTAGATGTAAGTATTAGTTGATTAAGTGTTTTAGTATAGACTGATATTATTAATACCTGTAAATACCTTAAAAGAGGCCGAGTTCATAATTGTAAAGCAAAGTATATCCCATCTGAAATATTGAAACAATAATCATTAACTCAGTTTTAAAATTCTTATTTATAATTTTATGCTTTATCTAACCTCATAGTTTATGTTTATCTCAGCCACTATGTATTTTCAAAAGTTACCGCTAGTGGACTTATTTGTGATAGCAGTCGGTTGTTCCCTGTAAGTTCTTTGACTGTAAAAAACAAAACAAAAAATCTATTGTTTGTTTTATAAAGCTAAAAAATCAAAATAATTGATAACCCATCAGTTTCTACCATAAGTCATTACAAAGTGCCAAAATACCAAAATTAGTATCCTAAAAAAATTATCCTGACTCTGGTAGATTCGCTGGAAAAATTGTTGACCTTATTATTTCTTAGAGAGAAAATGAAAAAGAAAAAAAAAAGAAAAAAAGGAAAAAAGGAAAAAAAGGAATATAAAAAAAAGAGAAAAAAATAAAAAATAATGTAAAAAATAATAATTATATAAAAAAGAAAAAAAAAATATTTGATTAAATAAGGAATCAGTCTTATACTCTTTATAATGAAGGTGTATTCTCCGTTTACTCAGGAGAAAGCACTAGTGTTCAATTGTATGTAAGTAACTAATTTAACCATAATACCAAGGTGCGTACTAGTTGTAGGTATTCGTTTCCTGTTTATAATGCATGTCTTGTTTTAAGCCCCATCAATTGATAATTTGAAAGAATTGTCATCTCAAGTTTATTGTTTGCAGTCATTTCATACCAATAAAAAAATTGGTTTTGCGTGGTAATTATTGTTTTGATCATTTATGAAAAGATGTAGCTCCTGTATTTTAGCCTAGTGGAAATGATGGAAGTATTTCGTCAAAGATACATAGTCCTCAAATTAAGTTCAGTCCAAAATTAGCAAAGTCATACAAAAATCAAATCTATCGGGAATTATAGCTATGCTGATCCACAAAAAAAGAAACATTGGTGTCCAAGTACATATTGTTGTTTTTGTGGCAATATGAATAAGTACAAGGAGTCCATTGAGTAGACCTCCTAAGGGATCTCAAGAAAAATATTTACTCAGCTGACCCTCTGCCTGCTGGAACCTCTTTTGCAAGCCTATTTACCAAAATCTGCAAATGGTAGCCCTTATTTTTTATTACCTATGTGCTTTCTAAGAGCATTAAAAAAAGAAGAACTACTGTGCATTCCACAGATCTATAACTTTTTTTGTTTTCAATGCATTGAAGGTTCTATTTTGATTTTTACCCATTTTAAAAAAACTCATAGCTCCTGTTTAAAACATTGCAAAGTTTAAAACTTGGTGCACAAAATACTACTGATAAAGCACTTAGGAAAACAACACACACCTGGATCCAAGTAAACCCTAAATGAATTTTCCTCTATAAATGTGTAGACAAACACAAATCATGACCAACATTTAACCGACGAATACCGTTAGAGCTCCTCAGAATCTAAAGTTTTGAGTTTCAAAAAAGCCAAAAAAAAGAAGAAAATGCAAATGCATCCAATCCTTGATGCTTGTTTTTATTTTTGAATGTTTTTTTATTTATTTTTTTTTTGGCTTTTTTGAATCTCCGAACTTTAGAGTCTGACCAACTCTAAAGGTATTCATCTTATAAATATGTAGGGGGAAAAACCCCCTTTTCCCCCAAATTCAAATGGCATCCCTAGCTTGTGATTTTTTATCCAAAAGGGTTTAAAAAGTGTTACATTTGGATGTAGACCGGTTGTCTAAAGTGTTTTGTATTCGGTTTATTATCAATCTAAGTTCGATTTTGATTCCAACTTTTAAACAGCAACCCCTATCATGTGATACATACATCAATTGAGAAGGTGTGTGCATTCCAGCACAAATTAGATGTCACTAGTTCATTTTGCATTTGAGATATCGCTAGTCAAAGTTCAATGTAAAGCTCTCAACTGTGATTTGCGATATCTTGAATGCAAAATGAGATACTGACATCTAACTTGTGCTGAAATGCTTGGTTTTTCAAGCCATCTCACAAAAGGGGTTGTTGTTTAAAAGTTTGAAAATCTATAAAAATCAAACTTGGAGTTTTAATTTATTGAATACCTACATAAAACAATATTGACATTCGGTGCAAAACCATAAGCCACCTTTGGGACTGAGAGAGAGGGATTACCTTCATTCTGGTGCGAGTAAGTGATAAGGAGGGGAGTCAGGGTAGAAGGCCTGAGCCACTCTTTAAATCTGAGGACGCATAGATCCTGTGGGTACCCCTGTTACCTAGTAAATTTTTGAAATTCATGAAGGCACCACTGCTATTTTTGCTGGTTTTTAAGTACTCAAACTAGCGGACACATACTTCAACTGTGTGGTAGAAGCGTGCAACACTCCTTAACTCATCACTACAGTTACCACTGAAGGGATTCTGGTTTCAAAATAAGAACAAGCATTAAGTTAAGATTTGAAGCACTTTATTCAGGAATTCAAAGGGAAGAAAATGTTTACAATTCGTTTTAGTAACCCCATCATGAGATTGAATGATGTCTCAGAGCACAGATACCAAATTACCACTGACGCACTGACTACCTTGACTGTCCTGTCAAGCCAGAACATCCTGAAAAGCAATAAAACACATCATTTTAAAATTTGCTCACTTTCAGCAAGTCATCTGGCCTCCATAGATGTTCAAACCAGGGCCCCGAACCACCCCTAACTAATTAAGGGGTGGTTTTTAGAAACAAAAATTTACATAGTAAGTAAAGTTTTTTTTTTTTTTTTTTTTTTTTTTTTTATGTCGTATTAGATTCCAAAGTCAAAAACATACCCCTTTCATTTTACGTTTTCGAGATACAGGTACCCACCCCCTAAATAACTCTCAAGGGGTGGTCTTGAGGGCTGAAAATATTTTCCCCAAAGTTTTTGGGGTGGATATATGATACCTACAAGTATTTCACCAAATTTTCACATTTACCTCAGTTTGGCCATAATAAAATCTTGCCAGGTGGTCTGACGCTTTTTCAATTTTATTTTTTATTTTTTCCATCTTCTCGAGCCGACATTTTTTATTGCGTCTAAATGGGATTTTTCTTTTCTTTTTTTGGACGCGCAATTTATAAATATTGTCAAAATTGGGTGAAAACTGTTGTTCCAATTGAACTTACTTTCTGATGTTTTTCCTGGCCTCCGGTAGAAAACTGTAGAGATCACTTCTCAGAAGATACGTATGACCTCCTATGACTGCGTTTTCAAAGTATTCGGTCGGTTCAACATCCTCAAAATTGAAGTCGAAGTCTTCGAAATCGAGGGGATGTATTTTTGAGAGAAGACCCAGAAAGTTTTTGTTGTAGAACTTCCAAGATTTTGTCGTAAAGTATTGTAAAGCTACAATTGCTAAGTAGTATCTTCTGTATAGTTTCAATAATCTGAAACATTGAGAAATAATAAGAAACTTTCAATTCAATCCTGGTCCAGGCTTCTCCAAAATTTCTCTAAGAGCGGCGGTAAAAGCTCGTCGTTGCCTATCTGCGCTCTATCATTGAAAAAAATTGAGAAGAAACTTCGTTACATCAACTGTGTACAGTCGGGGACGAAGAGAATTTCAAACGATCCTTAGATTCCTTGGATTTTGGCTTAGGTAATTAATAGGTACAGGTAGGCCACCTGCAATGCTAAAATGCATTGAGATAAGTACCTATCGCAGGTAGCCCACGCGGAAAAAAAGAAAATATTGAAGTGTCTGCTGCCAGCATAATTTGGGTTTCGATTTTACAGACGTATACCATATGAAATAGGTTTTTTTTATTTTATTCATTTTTTTATATTGTCGGTTTCAAGGAGAAAGTGGGAACGCATGCTCCTGAATAGAGTGCAGTTTTACATTCCGGTCACTTTTTTCATAATCAATTTTTTTCTAAATAGGTATCTCCAAACAGAGGCGACTTGTGCATTGCGGCATCAATTGGCTTCCTCTATTTAAATGTATGTAAAAATATAAATCGATCTTCAGAGGGTTCGGTTGAACCATTTGAACCTCCATGAAATTGATACTTTTTCATCAGTTTAAATTGAAAAAAAAAGATAGTTGCCAAAAGACACGGCAGTCTCCAAATGGATAAAGCGCTAGTTTTAAGCCTGAAAATGTCATATGTTGCTAAACATGATATTAGCAATTGATAATGAACGTTTTGTCATCTCTACTGCATTCATCTGCGGTAACTTTAGTCTCCCATTCATTTTGCGAAAGTTCATATTTCAGTTACTGGATCGATTACTATCATCAATACAATCGATTCCTTCTCATATAATAACTATTGAGAATTATTCAACTGTCCACTCACATGGGCGTTTGACCTTTGAGCCTCAGGTATGTGTCGATAAGGATCCCAGGCAATAGATGTTTGATGAAAACGTTGCCGTAGAAACATGCCTCGCTCTCAGTGACCAGGACTCCGGGATACCAGAGTACTTTCAGGAAAGGATACTTCATCACCGCTTTCATTCCTAAATCGTTCAGCTCCCCGCTTGAGATAGATTTGCTCATCGTAGAGCTGTTGTAGACAGGCACTGTTGACGGCTTGTCCCTGTTTTATTTATTGTGAAAAACAAATCTGAAGATTAACATTGGCAGCAGAAAAAGGCGTTTTCGCGTGGATCATGCAAAAATGGAGCAACGCAGTGCAATGACGCAACAACAGATTCTCTCCATTTAAACCTTTGTATGAAAATCGATCTTCGGAAGATCCATTGAGCCCTCGAAACATTGATACTATTGCCTAGGTTTAAATGGCGAAAAGCATGGTTGCCAAATTACACTGGAATGAGTAGGTAATATGTAAGCAACGGAGCGCCATGCTGAAATGAGCAATGGAGAATTTGCGAGGTTGTCAGAAGAGTTGAATCTTCTGTGGAATTCTACTGGGGGGGGGGGGGGAGATTGACCCGCTTACAGGAAAAAGTAAAAGATTCACCCCTGAATTTCGAGGAAGAAACCCCGACTTAAAGTTTAGATTAGTCCACCCGCGTACGTATGCACGTCAACTATACGGCTCACCGGTTGGATGACGAAACATAGAATGGCAGTTGCTTATTGGGGGTGGAGGGGGGAGGTGTCACTATCAGCCCTAAACTAGTTTGTGGATACATGCGAGGGTGAACCAATCGGAAGTGTTTCCTTCATCGGAAATGCGGATTTAAAACTTGTATATTTCGTAATCATGACATTTTTTTACCAATCTTTTCGCTGAATTGCATTTGAGATTTGACAAAACATTTGCCTAACTGTTGAAAAAAAATCGATACATCGAAGTTTTAGAGTCGGTATACATGTATTACCAGCACTAACTTTTCAAACTGGCTCACAGCATAAAAAAATACGGCACACACCGCGGCCGACGGCCGTATTGATAGGTAGGAAGGTAGCTAACTATTCGTGCACGATCATTTTGTTTTTGCCTACCCCAGGAAATTAAGGCGTTTCAAAAAGTAAAACGCAGTTTCCATAATTCATTGATCAAACAGTGGAAAACACTCGGAAAAAGAAAGTCGTATTGCAATTGACTGATAGTTAACTATTCGTGCACGATCGTTTTGTTTTTGCCTACCCTATGAAATTAAGGGGTTTCAAAAAGTAAAACGTAGTTTCCATAATTCATTGATCAAACAGTGGAAAACACTCGGAACGCGGAAAAAGAAAGTCGTATTGCAATTGACATATAGTTAACTATTCGTGCATGATTGTTTTGTTTTTGCCTACCCTAGGAAATTGAGGCGTTTGAAAAAGTAAAACGTAGTTTCCAAATTCCATTGATCAAAAAGAGGAAAACATTCGGAGCTTGGAAGAAGAAAACCATATAGTAATTGATAGGTAGTTAACTATTCGTGCACGATTTTTTTGTTTTTGCCTACCCCAAGAAGCTAGGGCGTTTCAAAAAATAAAACAGTTTGCTGATTCCATATCAAAAAGAGGAAAACCCTCGGAACTCGGAAGAAGAAAGCCATATTGTAATTGATAGGTAGTTAACTATTCGTGCACGATTTTTTTTGTTTTTGCCTACCCCAAGAAGCTAGGGCGTTTCAAAAAATAAAACAGTTTGCTGATTCCATATCAAAAAGAGGAAAACCCTCGGAACTCGGAAGAAGAAAGCCATATTGTAATTGATAGGTAGTTAACTATTCGTGCATGACCGTTTTGTTTTTGCCTATCCCAAAAATTAAGGCGTTTCAAAAAGTAAAACGTAGTTTCCATCGATTCAAAAGGGATACACGCAGCACGCAGAGAAACAATTCGATTCTGTTACCTTGCAAGAAATCCATTGGATACAGTTTTCGTGCGAGGGGGGGGGGGAAGTTTTTCTAAGGATAGGAGCTTTTAATAATGACGGTGACGAAATATTTGCGACTCAAGAAAAAAAAATGGCTACTCTCAGAAGAGCAACAAAGTTTGAAGAGAACAAGTTCCAGCCCCCCCCCCCCCTTCCATCTCGCAAAAATACCAACCCGCCATCTTTAACCGTTTTTTGTCCAAGGGTGCTCACCATTACCGTCGTGTTTTTTGTCTTTGTTTTTATTATTTTTTTTACCACTATGGATTCTATTTAATGGTTCTGATGCAAAATTTTGCTACACCATTATAGAGGGATGATTCTTAAGTAAAATCACTAGAAAATAACGTTGAGAGCACCAGAAAGTTCCAAAATGCTCTCACAAACTCAATAAATGCGTTTAACAAAATTACAAAATCGGATGAGTGGTTGACAACAATGAAATTAAAGCAGCTTAAATCACTTATAGCAAAAGTTAGCAAGAGCCCCACTGGTACTGGATACTTACTGTGAGTACTGTCGGGCGACAACAAAAAAGTCTTACATAAGAGAATAATAATACACCTCTGCTTCGCGAATTTACTTACCTTTGGGTCCCGGTGAGCCAGGCTGCAACTATCATAGCTTTAATGGCGACGTCCACCGGCATGTAGTCGGGCACGGCAGTGTTGCTACCCATGGTTGTTCGTATCACTCCCTTACCGATTCCAACCAAGAGCCCAACCGGCCCGTTGAAATTATCGATCCAGCCTGGCATTGGTTCTTTGTATGTTGAGATCACTGCATGGTGGAAGAATTGATCATAGTAAAATTATTAGAGGTTGGGCAAAATCAGTGGCGTAGCGTGCAACTTGGCAACGTTGTACAGTGTCCCTTTAAACACGTGTAAAAAGTCGAATGCGAAGGTGTTCGCTGAAGACCCTATCATTCTATCTTTTTTTATGGGTTTAAATGGACGTACAACGTTGCCAAATAGCACGCTACGCCACTGGACAAAATCAGTCTTATTTTTAATGGGACTGTTCAGTGCCTCCGATACCTATGGGAAGGCCGAAACATTCCCAGTTTTTTTTACCCAGAAGAATAAAAAAACTCAATTTTTCGAAGTTATGCATTTTCTGTGCTTTTTGGTTTTAAAAGTTCAATTTTCCCGGAAGTTCTCGCTACATCAATTATTTCATATTCAGTTTGTCCGACGATTCAATTATAAATCATCTAAATCGTGTTTTACATATATTTAAGAGTTTCGTGTGCTTCAATCGTGATTGTTCAGTTCTTTAAAGTTTCTGCGAAAAAGATGCATTGGAAATGAACTGAATTAGTTTGTTTTGATTGCCTCGATAGGTCTATCGTGTTCAAAAATGTATTTTGTCGGTCTAAAAACCCAATAATTACTCAGGAAAGTGCCTGATATCAGAGAAAAAGTTAATCAATTTTGTTGAATCAGGTTTGTTTACTTCTTTCGAGATGTTAAAATTCGTTGATAAAACAATAATCTTCATTTTATTTGTACTTTTTTACTTTTGGTAAAACTGCACCACATTAATGGGGTTTTTTCGATTTAGATGTTTTGGCCTATAGAATGGCGGAGGCACCGGACTGTTCCAAGCTTTCAATCAATCATCAAAAATTGAGGCATTTTTCGGTAAATGGGCGTATGGCGAAAAAACGACTTTCGAGAAAAACGCGTTTGAAAGTTTAAAACGTTATAACTTCTAGACTACTGCAGATTTTTCAAAATTTGAAAGACTGACTTGTAGAACAAACATTCAAGAAGAACTCTACTTAATTTCAAGTTTTTAGAGTGAAAATTAGTTGAGCAGTGAAAGTTAAAAGTTGAAGCGTTATACGCCCTTTTACCGAAAAACGTTTTTTTTTCTCCCAGCCTATCCGACAAGTATTGTTTGGGTTAGATTTGGGTCACAAACTTGAAGAAAAGGAAATTGTAAGGAGGAGGGATGGTAATAAGGCCCTTTGGGGCTCATTTTTGGCCAAAAAGGAGGGTTTTATTGTTGTCATCGGAGACGGAGCCAAAAACGCAAAAAACCCACACACTGACAGATCCACACACACACTGACATATCCACACACACATTGACATATCCACACACACACTGACATATCCACACACACACTGACATATCCACACACACACAGACATATCCACTGAGCTCTTATCAATATCAGATACATATGCGATGTGAGTACAGATATCGGGAGCGCGAGCCCCTGAGAGTACCGCTCGTAAGAGGCACTGTAGCCCATAAGTTTCTGAATTCAGCCGAGGTGGGTCCATTCGAACGATTGATTCGTGGTTATTTTCCGTTCAACATATGAATAACTTTATATCACCTGTTAGGTCACATCGTCAGGATTTCATAAACGAGTTCTCCAAAAAAAGGGCGTAAATCGCCATACGCCCATTTACCGAAAAATGCCTCAATTGTGAAATTGAAAACTTTCAAAATTCGTTACTAGATAAAAATGCTGGAAATTTTCCTGTGTTTACAGTAGGAATTGTGGCTATCTCCACATTTTGCATTTATTTTTTTAAATTTTTTGAGTTGAAAATGGATGCGATTTGCGCCAAAACGTCCTCATTAAAATTCTGTGTTTTACAGCATTTACCCTTTTACGCCTGTTTCTTTTATGCAGGGTGTTTCAGACCACTCGTCCACAACATTTTTAGCGAAAACAGCACAAGATACGGAAATTCTGACAAAACTGTTCGGATGTTCATCGACCCCACAGAATTCAGAGAAAATATTGCCGACCACAAAAAAACGGCCCCTAAGGGACCAATTTGCTGTATCTCGATGTATTCTTATGGCACGGGTGTTTTATAATTTCAGGAATGAATTGTACCCCTAAAAAAAGCTTTTTTTGTCCAGTGATTTTTTTTCTTTCTTTTCTTTTCTTTCTTTCAGAAAATGGCCCCTTTTCAAATCAGGGGCCGGGTAAGTTCAAATAACTTTTAACTTTAGGTGTAATGGACCTATTTATCCCTCCGAGTTCAACGATTAAAATGAATTTTTGGTCATTTCTACTCAGAATTTTCCGCTGAACAACGTGGTGATATCAGTTTTTTCATATTCCATCATTATCTGCTAAAAAAATGCATTAAAACCCCCAAAATGTCATTACCGTAGATTGTAATTTTTTGAGGTCCCTGAAATCGTCGTCTGATTTTGATGCAATTAGAGGTAATGAAAAGTGTATGTCCAGCATTTTTTATGTCAAAGTACTTTGAAGAAAAGGTTTTTTTAAGTTTTGACCGAAAGTTTGGCGTACCAAGAAAATTACGTCGTCACGAAGAGATGTAATGGGTTTCGCGCCAATAATCGCCGAATATGTTTTCGTTGCTTATCCGGCCGCTAGAGCGCAGTTCGTTCGCCGTTGCTTACTTCCGTTCTACGTTTTCAAGCAATAGATGCCTATTGAACATCGCTGCCAGATCACTCCTGATTGTATTTCCTTTCTCAGGTAAGTTTTATTGTTTTAATAGTCTGAATTCTATCCTGTGCTCTTTCTACACTGTCATTACCGAGGTATACTTTTTTTAAAGCTTGTAACATGTTAACTGTCCACAAATTGTATGATCACAAAGACTGGTTAACCTTACCTCAAATCCAAAGTTTCATCCAAATCCGACGATTCAATCATGATTTCCCGCCATTTTTAGACTGAATTGTCATTACCGTAGATGTCATTACCGTAGATTCCCCCCTAATGAAATACGATCTAAGATAGTTTGGTAACACGAAAAACCACTGATATACTCCTTAATTTTAACTGTAGGTGTGAGCTTTTGCTATTCCATTTAAATGGACTTTAGCTTGAATCAAGCTACATGATACTGGAGCTCAAAATTCATTTCCGTAGGTTTTTGTCATTACCGCCAACCATTATTCATTAGCGTAGATCTCTCAAAAATGGTGAAATTTTAAAAGCTCCTCAATAAAGGGAGCAATTAATGTTAAAGTTTTATGTTTTTAACAAGTTCGGACTCAGTTTCTTATTTTTTGTAAAAAAGCGCATAAAACAGTCTTCATACCTATGTTTAATAAATTTTTTTTCGGTCAAATGAGCAAAAAATCAAATTTTGGCGATTTTCTGCCTTGTAACTTGTGATAAGCACCAATTAAGTACTCACTCATTACTTTTATCACTAAGGCGCATTAAAAAGGCGAAGATAAAATCATAGTTACGCGTATATTTAGGAAAATTTTATGTTAATTTAAAGCTCAAATGCGAGATCTACTGTAATAACATGAAAAAAGGCCTAAAAATTAAAAATGGCGGCAAAAATATGTTTTCAGTACAAATAATTCTTGACCACTACTTAAACATCATTCTTGGGGGTATGCTGCCCCCCAAAAAAAATATGGGGATCCATGATTTTGACTTTCATTTTTCAAAACTCGGCTGACCTAAAAGTTAAAAGTTATTTGAACTTACCCGGCCGTGTTAAAAAAAAGTTAGGGGCAATGCGATCAATGAAACAAAATATGTACTAAAAAAAGACTATGGTAATTACTCACCGATAGAGGGCCTAAATATAATTACTGGAAGGTGATCTTTATGTTCTAAAATAACTTGCTCAGCCAAATTCTTGGTAAAAGTGTACGTATTTGGATAACTATCTAGGTACCTGTGAATAAACAGAATATAAAGATAAAAAGGAAAATAATAAACTTTTCAGGAAGTAGCTTGAAAACAAGGAGGGAGAGGCACATTGCAAAATGCATAGGCCAATTTATCATGATGTCACGATCAAAATTGTATCCAAACAAATGCTTTATCTTGCCCACTGCTCGGCCAGGCCGCCTCTATGCATAATCGCAGTCCGGGCGCGTCATTTTAAATTGCGCGCCTAATAAGCTCGAAACACATCCCATCTTCGCTTTGGCGGATGAAAACAACGTAACAAAGTGCGTTGAGTCTCAAAAGAATTTCTTAGCCGTGTAAAAAGTTAAAAACTAAATAATAATAGGACTGGGACCAAATAATGTTACGGCTTGACGGTCCTCCAAAAGACGTTGGATGGTGATTTGGTCCCTCGGCTGCATATAGCCCAAGCGCCTTTTCTACGGTTGAATCTGTTAAAAGTATATGTATGTATACCATTGGCAGATCCTGCCCTGGGACCCCCCCGTCCCCCCGTCCCCCCGGTGACCCCCTTTTTCCTTTTTCTCTGTTTCTTTCCCCCTCCCTCCTCCCCCCTCTTTCCCTCTTTTTGGGTCGAACGGGGGACGATTGCCCCCTTCGTCTCCCTCGTATCCGCCAATGGTATGTACCGTCCAATGAGCTATAACTTTATAGAGTGGCAGCGGATTAGTCCACCTTGTGCCACACAGGGTAGAAGGAATCCAGGGAAAAAGCGGAATTTGGACGGCAGATTCCAAGATTTGAGGTTAAGTTTTGTAAGTCATTTCCAAGTCGTTTCCGGCGATGCACGAGTTTGTTTACGGAACGACCGCAAACTACCTACAAAATTTAACCTCAAAATCAATTTTTACGGCAAGATGGCGGCGCCCTAGCTGACAACAATGAACCAGCGGAACGTTCCTTGATGTGCCACTCGAAAGTTATAGCTCATTGGTACCGTCGCCGTCGCGTCGCGTCGGTCAGGAGAGGGTTAAGGAACCCGTGAGTATAATGGAAGATTTATTTATAGATGGGTTACTTACTTATTTGAGAGGATGTTGAGAGATGCAGGATCCAACCTTTCGACAACATCGATGGCTTCTCTCCAATCGATTGGCATCGGATAAACTTTTTCGTCTACTTCTGGCAAGATGCAATTACAGTACGTCGTTGATACATGCAAGAGAACCTGAATCATACATTCTGATACTCACTTAAACTTACCACATGCAAAATGTTGTTCAAAAATTAATATCTTCCCATTGTAAACAATAAGAATGATAATAAATAAATGATAAATATTATCGTATTGAATAAGATAAAAAACGAAGAAGAAAAAAAATAGTCCGTCAGGATAGGCAAAAACTTTTTGAGGGCGGGGAAACAGTCCACCCCTCCCCCCCCATCAGTAATATACGTATATATACCTTGTGCTAAAACAATTTGTTTTCAATTTGTTTTATTTCGGGGGAGGGGTGTGTGGGGTGGGAATTGATCAAACCTGATTAAGTCTAGTTTTTGCTACCCCCCCCTACTGCTCCCTGACCCCTTCCCGCCAATGAACCTCCCTTACACGCAAGAAACTTCATTCCTCATAAAAATCTACCCAACTGTGTAATTTCTAACCCATTCGAAAATTGTAAATTTTCTTATCGATCTCTAAAATTATCAGACTAAAATAAAATTGCTAATTTTCTGATCGACAATTTCATTTTTAGAAAACTGTAAAAAAAAAAAAAAATGTTCGATTGTTTACGACTAATAGAAAATTAGTTTTTAGGGAAATGTGAAAAAAATGTCAGTCGCCTTTAACCAATCGAAAATTGTAAATTTTACGAACGATCGTTTTGAATAATCCAAAAAGTGTACATTTTTCTGTCAATCTTTCACGCATTTTCTTTTATGCGTTGTGTAATATAATTCTATGTCCAGATAGCCACTCTCAAATACTTGCTTTTATTTGATAAAAATCAGCCTCCCCTGACATAATTACACTTTTTGATTTAATATTAAAATTAAGAAAGAAAACAAACTGGCCATGCTGCCTTACTATGAGATAGGACTTCATATCATGAATTTGTCTCTCTTTATATGTAGTTGTAGCTCGTTGGTTGGTACAGTTGGGGACGAAAAGAATGTCAGATAACTCGTCTTGGATTTTGGCTTAGGTAGGCCACCCTCAATACTAAAATTCATTGAGATAAGTATTGTTGGTGGCCTAACTGGCCCATCTCCAGGAGTCATCTGACATTATTTGTGTTCGTAGCTGTACTATAAGTAATAAGTATGTACTACATGCATGGTGAACATACTCTGCATGTTACTCTTCACTGTGATTGTGTACACAGCGTTTCAGGGTGAGCATTGGCGTAGCTAGAACAATAAGTCTGAGATGGCCCAAATTTTGAAATCCCAAGGGGGGGGGATTTTAGTGGGGTCAGCTGGAGACCCTCCTTCGGAAAAGTTGACAATTTAGATTTTCTCAGACGTAATGTGGGCTATTTTGTGGTTGAAAACTAACATAAAATGAACTCACAAAAGAGTGTACGTACTTTCTCTGCTGATGAGAAAATAAAACTGATCGACTTCCATACATTGTTTTCCAAAGGACACCGCGCTTTGCTTATGGGAACTGGCTCCCAGTCAAATTTTTTTAAATTGAAATATGTGTCGTAAAAGTGTCTCCTGAGAAAAAGCTCTCACGGGCGGAAAAAAATAATGACAGGATTCCGAGATATTCGCGTCTAAAGTTGGGGACTATTTGCCCTCCGCTTCGTATTCTCGTACGTAGCAGGCCGCTTAACTACTACGCCAACTGGAAACCTTCTCGGTCGAATCGCCCGACTCAGCGCGCATTGATATTTGCAGTCCCTCCCAACTGCTTATTTGTTTACCGCACACCCACTGCTCTGCCTTGACCACTCCCTTAACTGATTACTTACCTACCTTACCTTGGGGATTACTTACCTTGGGGATTTTAGTGGGGTCAGCTGGAGACCCTCCTTCGGAAAAGTTGACAATTTAGATTTTCTCAGACGTAATGTGGGCTATTTTGTGGTTGAAAACTAACATAAAATGAACTCACAAAAGAGTGTACGTACTTTCTCTGCTGATGAGAAAATAAAACTGATCGACTTCCATACATTGTTTTCCAAAGGACACCGCGCTTTGCTTATGGGAACTGGCTCCCAGTCAAATTTTTTTAAATTGAAATATGTGTCGTAAAAGTGTCTCCTGAGAAAAAGCTCTCACGGGCGGAAAAAAATAATGACAGGATTCCGAGATATTCGCGTCTAAAGTTGGGGACTATTTGCCCTCCGCTTCGTATTCTCGTACGTAGCAGGCCGCTTAACTACTACGCCAACTGGAAACCTTCTCGGTCGAATCGCCCGACTCAGCGCGCATTGATATTTGCAGTCCCTCCCAACTGCTTATTTGTTTACCGCACACCCACTGCTCTGCCTTGACCACTCCCTTAACTGATTACTTACCTACATCAACATTTTCTTTTTTTCTGCGAACTATCTGCTCTCTCCCTCTCTCTCCCTCATTGTAAATGTAGTTCCGATTAATAATAGTTCATTGTTGTTTCTCTCGCAATATTTGACACCTAGTTTTTGCGTCCTTTTTTTTTTTGTTTATTTGAACTATTATTAATCGGAACTACATTTACAATGAGGGAGAGAGAGGGAGAGAGCAGATAGTTCGCAGAGAAAAAGAAAATGTTGATGTAGGTAAGTAATCAGTTAAGGGAGTGGTCAAGGCAGAGCAGTGGGTGTGCGGTAAACAAATAAGCAGTTGGGAGGGACTGCAAATATCAATGCGCGCTGAGTCGGGCGATTCGACCGAGAAGGTTTCCAGTTGGCGTAGTAATTAAGCGGCCTGCTACGTACGAGAATACGAAGCGGAGGGCAAATAGTCCCCAACTTTAGACGCGAATATCTCGGAATCCTGTCATTATTTTTTTTTCCGCCCGTGAGAGCTTTTTCTCAGGAGACACTTTTACGACACATATTTCAATTTAAAAAAATTTGACTGGGAGCCAGTTCCCATACGCAAAGCGCGGTGTCCTTTACTGTTGTCTAACAGCTGTAACCTAAAATTAGGTATACTTTTTGAAATGTTTCTGCTCTTGATGTTTCTGACTTTCATTTGATGAAATTGGTTTTACCTAACATTGAGTTTTTCGGCGTCGGCCAAATTTTTGAAGAGTTTAGTATCTATCGCTGATAAAAACAGACATCCGCGGGCCGATCATTTCCTCCATCGTTAAATCGATCGTTATAACTGTCTACGAGTGATTCTATTGGTCGAGTATTGTCTAACTTGGCCGTTGCTATATGGTAACCATCGTTAAGAGTCTCGTTTTATAAAGGCTACTCATGAGTAACCTTTAAAAAACGAGACTCTTAACGATGGTTGCCATAGCAACGGCCAAGTTAGACAATACTCGACCAATAGAATCACTCGTAGACAGTTATAACGATCGATTTAACGATGAAGTAAATGATCGGCCCGCAGATTGAAATACAAAAACATCGGAGAGCTACTGATGCTCTGGGCGAAGAAGTAGGGAATTTCGGGAGGATTTTCTTTCCGTTTAAGTGGTTTAACCCGTTTCATTATCTAAACTGAATTTTTTCAGACGTACCTATATATCAAATTTTTCAGACAGGGTTTTTTTTTCGTTAGATTTACGGGTGGGCCCATCCCCGTAGCTACGCCAATGAACGTGAGTGTGGATGACTTACCTTAAGTTGGGGTATCTTTTTTGCAAGGTAGACTACTTCTCTCGTGCCCCTTGTGTTCATGAGAACAGCGTCTTTGATTGGGTCATCGAAGCGGACGCTCGCAGCCACATGAAATATGACAGATACGTTACTTGTCAACATATCCTCATCTTTCTGTGTTAGCCCTAGGCTCTTCTCGGTGACATCCCCTAGGACTGGAACAAGAATCCTCTCTAAAGCTCCAGGCTGTTCTTTTTTCACTCGTTCGAAAATCTATAAAGGTGAAATTTCACATCAGGATCACGATCAGTGATGACGCGCTGTTTTGGAAACTCAACGCGTTTACTTTTAGTGCCAAATTTTAACACGTGCCAGAGTCGTTACTCTACACTTTTCCCCCATCGGCTTGAAAAGAGCCATTTGAAATTTGGATCTGATCTGATGGAATAGATCCAGAACAAGTTACATTGATTGAATAAATGGAACGGGTATTTTTTCTCGAACCAAAAGGATGACAAATGTTTAAATTTGGAGGAAATGTCAAGGCTAGCCCGGAACAACCTTGAGGCCCGGCTTGCTCCAATTCCTAACATTTTGCAACCTCAATTATACACCTATAAGCAGCTTTTCTCCCCCCCCCCCCCACAACAATCCTAGGTACTGGCTTGACTTTTTGTTTTGTGTTTTGTGTTTTTTGTTGTTTAATTAAGAAATAAATTGACCAATTACCGTTCCGCTGTTACGAATATAGATTTTAAACATCTAACCTCTACCGGTTAGAATCACCCAAAAGTCACTGTTGTTTTTGGGAAATTTTTCGCTTAACCCTTTAAACCCGGGTTTATTACAAACCCTTCTCACAATTTTTTTTATCAATCCCAATGAATCGAATGAACTTTTATCGCTTAGTTTGATGTGCATAGTGATTTTTTTGAAAATACATTCAAAACCATGTTAATTTGGTGGTACAAATTTGTACCGCCAGGAGACAAAGGGTTAAGCCTCACTGCAGTCAAACATTTGGGAATTTGAGTCGTTACTTTTTTGAGATTTATGAAACCATTCAAAAGAGGACAATTTTCTAAGAACTTTGATGGGTCATTTAACTTTTTGGAAAAGGCCCATTTAACTCCTTAAGGACCAAGCCCGAGTATACTCGTTTTTCTCCTCTTTAGACTATTTCACATTATTTCAGTCTTTATTCCGGATAAACGCGACTACAAGATAATATTTTTTTTAGGTCCTTCAATTCGCCGTAAAGGCAATTCCAACTCCCTCGAGTACGAACAGTTAACTACCTTCTTTACATAAACGGTAGAGTGGTGTTCTTTTGAACTAACCTGGCCCTTATAGGGTTAATTTCCATTGAAGTCCATGTTAAATTAACTGAGACGACAAGTGGTCTGCTATCCCTGAAAGATTTAGGACCCCCAATTAATTACATCATTTGGAGTATAGGGGGCACTGTAAAACGCGTCGCTCACCAGTCACCACTCACAAAGTCACTAGGATACACATGTGTTTACTTACCGGCTGATCTGTAAGTTCTTTTAGCCGCTCTTCAGGAGCTTTGTCCTTTTTTCTCCGAACCAGAAGGTATATCTTAGATATGGAGTGACAGGACCGTACCAGTTTCTCAATGAGGACTTTTCCCATGAATCCTGTGCCTCCGGTTATGAAAATGTGTCTGTCACGAAAAAATTCTGGTATCGTTAAATCCATCTTAGTGAGATTTGCACCACCAATGAACCTAGAGTTGGGGAAAAATGGGGGAAAAAGTTATCGTTAGAAGCTGTGCAGACTACATCAGAATAATTTTTTTTATCGGAGTATGATGGAGCACGATGGAAAATCAGACTTTTTTTCATTGCGGTTAGCTAGCTGTTCGGGTATTCCATCGGCACCACTGACGGCTCGTGCGGAGGTGAGGCGACGAAAATGAGAGGGGCACAGAATTTTTTTTGGTAACGCTTTTCACCTGAACTTTTTTTGAAATTCTACGTTTCATTCACACTTTATGGACTATTGAAACAATAAAAGATGGAATAATCACCACTTTAACCTTTATACGTTATTTTTTTAATTTTTTTCTTTCTCCTCAATCAAAAAATGTGAGGCGATGGCTCCCTGTTGCCTCACTTGCCTTACCTGGCGAGCCGCCACTTGGTGTTCCGGTTGGTGTGCCGAATTATTCGGCACACCAACACAAAATACGATTTAAACTAATGTAAATGAATCCACGTTCTTTTCAATGATAGGCGTATTCAAACCACAAACCTTTTGCTCATTTTTAGTCTTCCACAAATTGACGTTAATCAACAACGAGCGCCTTCAATTTTTGAGATATGCAAAAACCGAACAGCAAAGCCGGAATATTTATTTACCCTTTCAAATAAGGAAATCCACCCAGTTCTTCAGTCAGGATAGACATAACGATGGGTGCAATGGAAAATCTCCCCCCTCATTTTATCTGTTTATCTCATTTATTCATTTTGTTCTTTCCCCCTATTTTCCTCGCTCCCTTTCTCCTCAGAGTTCCTCGATGGAAATTTGGTTTAGGATGACGTCGTCTTATGGAGCTACCTATGTTAAATCACGAGCTCGTATCGGTACTCCCTAACAAAATTTCCATCAAGGGGTTCCTATTTTTCCTCTGCCAACAAACTTCGGGGCACTCCCGCTTCAATTTGGATTTTGGAGGTCTTAGGACGCAGTTTTCGTCGTAGCCTGTCCGAAGTAGGTAGCATTAAAAGAGGATTTCGGTCACACAACATAAAAAATACTTGCCATACATGCTCATGGGCTTAAACGCTTTTCGGCTGCAGTTTCGTATTAATTACAATAGGGACGTGGAAAAAAAAGAGAGAAAAAAATTGACACGACTAGGTTTAAACCTCCGATGCTCAGTTTATGCGTGACTCAACAGTTTCGGTGGTCTAATTTTTTTCACTACTTTTGCACCTTCTTGTCCAATTGCGACTTTTGAACCCTGAACCTGAATCTATTCTAAATTTAAATTCCCTTGACCTAGTTTTGAGGCTAATTTGAATTTGCTGGATATACAGACGGAATTCCAATGTCTTGAAATATAATTCAGGAGGGGGAGGGGCAGTGCCGCGCCGTAGCCAAAAATTCGCCAATCGCCCCTATCATTATTTGGCTTTAGTAGAGCTGACGAATTTGGAGTATCGGGTTTTGACAAGTAACGGTGCCTGCTTTCGTCATGCATCAAAACGCAGTGGTGAGCGGTTGGTTGGCAACAATTCGAAACTCTGTACTAATCAAAAGCTCGTCAGATGCATTTTCATGTATTTCGGAAGCAGGCACAGTTCCTTGTCAGAACCTGATACTCAAAATGTGTCAGCTCTATAGGGAAAAAAGGGTCTCAGGCGAGAGGAGGAATTATTCGAAGGGCGTTTTCAAGGGAGACAGGAAAGGGGATGTAGGGGGGGGGGGGGGGGGGTGTATGGTTTTGCATTCATCAGTATGCATTTTGAAGGCAATAAAAAAAAAATTGTCTTATGTTGACGCATATATGTTTTATATAATATTATGAATTTAGCTTTGATTAGTTACCTAATAGAAGTATAAGAACGGGCTAATTATTACATCTTCCTCTGGTCGCGTGAGTAATTAACTGGCTCTGAGAAAACTGGAACTTCGATATGCATTGCAAATGTTTTTATCTTAATACTTTGAACGATGTAAACATTTTAATTTCCATGCGTCGACGAGGTCGCTCTTATTAAATTAATTTTCATTCAAGAGCGCCGAGCGGTAGTCGATCATCATTTCGACTCGCGAAGCGATGGTAAAGTTCATTGCGCTCTGATCCAAGGAGTGTGGTGGAGAGATGAGAGGAATCTACAACGGTCGACACTTTCTCTCCGTCTCTCCTCTCTCCCTCCCTCTTCTCCCTCTATCTCCCTCTATCTCCCTCTATCTCCCTATCCCCCCCTTAGCATTTTTATTAAATAACTAACAAAGATTCCTAAAAAATGTTTTTCCTGACAAGAAAAACATAAGAGGCAGACACTAGACATCTTCAACATGTTTCACGAAGACTTTAAAAACATCGCCCTAAGAATCAACTACAACAATTTTCAAAACAATCATTAATGTTTATGCAGAATCAAGTTTCCTTCGCTTCATTAGAATATGAAGTCATCTATCTACACTATACCTATAATAGCCAAGACTGACTGACTGACTCACTCATGCGCAAAAATAATTATAGCTACAAGGCATTGATGATAGAACCCATCTCTTCAAAATAGATAAAGGCTGCACATTTTTGTTTTGTTTTTTGTTTTTGTTGTCCATTTTTTGTGATAGGTGCCAAAATTCTTTATACCAAGACTTTCGAAATGTGCAATCACCTGAACCAATTTTACGACTTAAAAAATGTACATAATCACCTTGACCAAAAAAATGTGAAGAAAAACTTCAAAAGAAAGTGGAAGAATTTGCAGCAACTTCTTTTACTCGAAGTTTGTCACCAAGCATGGGAAAATCATGCTAGGATCTCCAGGACTCTAGAACATCAACATGAACGCTCACTCGGGTCAACGGGTTGTCTGGAACGGTACCTGACTCCAGCTAAGAGAGCTTTTTCCAATCCGTTCACTGGGAAAAATTTCCTGTTGAGGTAGGTATCAAAAATTCTATTTAATTTTTTCTTAACTGGAAATTTGATAACTGTAACCGGAGTTCTAGTAACTGGAATTCCGGTTACAAAAATAAGAAACAGAATTCTTGTTACGGAAACAGGAAAGTTCTTCTCAGTGTTGACTAGTGATCGATACTTTGTTGAGGTTCTTGAGGTGAATTGCATACGGGCAGTGCATATTTTCAATGGCTAGCGTCACCCGTGCACCAAAGAGATCGGTACGCGCCATTGAAAATATGCACTGACCGCACCGTAATTTCGGAGGTGCGAAACTGTAAGCGCTTATAACTTTTGAACAAATCATTTCCCCGGATCGCGATTTACGCCATTCAAAAGAACATAACTTTGACTCTCATATCCATAATTTTTTCTTCTCCTACGTGCATTGCGCGTATTTTTTAGACTCAAAAAACCAAATTTGTTTTGTTAAACAAATTTTAACAAAATTGACTTAAATTTTTTTTTAATTGGACTTTCATACACATCAATCGAAAGCTCTTTTAAAGAGGAATCTTTTGGCGTAAAGTACAAGTCAAAATAATAATTCGGGCGAAAGTTATGGGGCTTATAAAATTTTGACTTTGATCCCCCCTTCCCAGTTGACCAAAATTAAAAAACTGAACATTTTTAAACGCGTCTTGACAAGCTTTATCGACCCTGAAATTATGAAATTTTTTTGACGATAGCCCATTCCTTATAGGAGCTGGATCAACCTCTTTCAAAATGAATCTCGGAGGGCAGCAAAATCAGTGTGTAACAAGCAAAAAAAAAAAAAAGGTCATCAAAGGGGTCCATCCAGCTACCATTAGGAGTGGCCCCCCCTCAGACAATTTTGAAAAACTTTCAGGGATGATAGGGCTAAGCGTCAGCTTTCAGAACAACTGCAGTTTTTTAAATTTGGTCAACTGCGAGCGGAGCCGGAGGGCCGGGGGACAAAGTCAAAACCTTCAATGCCCCATAACTTTTGAACAAAAAGAGATATCGACTTTTAACAAATAATTTAAACCAATAGAAATGTTACTGAAAAGTTTTAAATTGAGCTAAAAAGGTCGAAAACGATTATTTTTTACCGCTCTTTTTCTATCTCAGACTATAGAGTGGGCTGAAGATATCCTCCCCCCCCCCTTTCACTAGAAATGGAAAGAACCTCATAAATATAATTATGACTCGACCAAGGTCAAAAGTGCCTTTCTAAACCAAGTTTCGAATACACACTTTATTAGTTAATCCCTGGCCCAGTGACGTATTATAGTCAGGAATTTTTCGAGGGGAGGGGGGGGGGGTCCGAAAATTGTCAAGGGGATCCAAAGGTATTAATTTGGTAAAATTTCTCTGAAAACGCAGAAAACTAACTTATTTTAGGGCAATTTTCGGTGTCAAGGGAGGGAGTCCAGACCCCCTATACCTCCATTGTCTACGCCACTACCTTGACCCTCTGCCCTTTCACAGGATTCAGACTGCCCATGCCTCTTTGTCATACATGTGATAGCCATTATTGACGATTGACAGCTTTGCTGTGGTTTTTTTGTTCTTTTTGTTCTGATCTCATGACAGTGAGACACGAGGTCCATCGGTCGAGCTGCGGGAATTTTCGGGAGGAGTTAAATCGGATAGCGATATCTGAATGTTGAGACGTATTTAACTATTCGCACGCGACTGTACGGTTTCAGTTTGCCTTAGAAAATGAAGGCGCATCCCTAAAAAAAGGAAACGGTTTCTATCAGTTAAACAGCGAGAACTGTCGAAAGGAGTACCTAGAGTCCCTGTACATGAAAGAGTCTCGCCATAAGAGGTTCCATCTCTGATTGGCTACTGAAAAGTGAAGAAGAAGAAGAAGAAGGAGAAGAAGGAGAAGAGGGAGAGGGAGGAGAGGAAGGAGAAGAAGGAGAAGAAGGAGAAGAAGGAGAAGAAGGAGAAGAAGGAGAAGAAGGAGAAGAATGAGAAGAAGGAGAAGAGGGAGAAGAAGAAGGAGGAGAAGGAGGAGAAGGAGGAGAAGGAGGAGAAGGAGAAGAAGAAGAAGGAGGAGAAGGAGAGGAAGGGG
Source organism: Trialeurodes vaporariorum (assembly GCA_011764245.1). Classification (NCBI taxonomy): domain Eukaryota; kingdom Metazoa; phylum Arthropoda; class Insecta; order Hemiptera; family Aleyrodidae; genus Trialeurodes; species Trialeurodes vaporariorum. The sequence continues at coordinate 28,391,962 of VMOF01000220.1, forward strand.
CCTGTGAAGCCAGGAGGCACGTCTCTTTTTTATTTTTTCACGGAACCATCTTCCCTGCCATGTTACAGTTGCCCAGCTTTGAGGAAAGTTACGGCATTTTTAGCTCTAACTGATTAAATTTTCTATTGAAATTGTAATAAGTATGTTCAGAACATAATAAAAGTCACGTATTGCTCACTACGTTGTGGATTATAACAAACGGAAATTGAAGGATAGATGACCTATGAAAGGTTACTTAATACTTATACATGTATACCTACACAGGGCCGGTCTTAGCCATTTGGCGCCCCCTGCGTGGTTAGTGATGGGAGTAAGAGGTCTGAGGAGTCTCTCGTATTGGGGGTTCAGGGGGCCTTCAAGGTCGTATACAGGGAATGATGCCCCCCCCATCGGATCTTTGAAAAACGCTAAAATAAGATGGGAAAAGAGGGTGAACTCTGTTTGATAGTAGTGTCAACACAAAAATTGACAAAAATTGAACATTTGCCGCTCTGGAATTTTTCTGGATAAGCCCTTTTGAAGACACCCTCCCCCCATAAAGCCTAATTAGGGAGTACGCTGAGCCCTGGGCTAATTAGCTTCAATGGACGCCTCGCCTCGCCACTGTGAAAAAGTTAGTTATCTTTCAGCTGATGACTTTTCTTGGCATAAAGGTACATATTTGCTGAAAGGGGCACCCCCTTCCAACCACACTTTTGCGTTTCTTCCTAACTTTTTATGTTTTTATTTTCTTTCCTTTCCATGCACCTAATTTTATTGAATTTATTTTTTCCCTTCTCCCTCTTGATTCTCCATTTATCCTTCCTTTTTTTCTCTCTTCCCCCTTTTCCCTCCTTCTTTTCTTTGTTCTCCTCTTTTCATTTTTATGCCCCCCTCCCAGAATCTAGTGCCCGTGTGTGGTGCACTGTATAGGTAATATCTTTGGCAGGAAGATCGTTGAATGAAAATGTAAACAAGAGGCTCGCCTCCTGGGGATGATTACGGAGAATCGCGTCGTAATTGGATCAAATCGGAGACGATCAAATGGGCTTGCTAATGAGCAACTTGATCGCGCAGGTAACCCCCCTTCTCGCCTGTTCTTACTTCAGACGACTGAGATTACGACAGCCTCCGACTCTTACGCCCTTTTCTTCCGTTTCGATCGTTATGAGGGGCTCAAAGCGATTTGATCAGTAATGCCACCCATAAGGTTATAATTTATGTACTCAATCCGATTACGGTAACGATAACGATCCGATCCTCCGTAATCACCCACCCCCTCCCTGCTTCTTAGATCCCTTATTCTTCTTCATGTCATGACTATTTCATATAAAAGGACTCTCTAGGAGTACCTATTTAACTCGAGTCTGTGAATTGACAAGTAGTTAACTATTCGTACGCGACTGTATCGTTTTAGTCTACTCTAAAAAAAGAAGGCGCATCTATAAAAATAAGACACGGTTTCTATCAGTTGAATCGCGAGATCTTTCGAAAAGAGTAGGTATTTATCTTGAGTAACCTCATCTGTGTAGGTACAAGTAGTTAACTATTCGTACGCGACTGTATCGTTTTAGTCTACCCTGAAAAAAGAAGGCGCATCCATAAAAGTAAGACGCCGTTACCATTGGTCAAATCGCAAGAACTTTCGGGTGGAGTAAGAGTAATTGAATCGGACTCGGACATTGATGAATCCAGTAGATACTCAGCACGCGTTTCAAAGAGACCTATTCCAGGCGGAGAATTTGACTTTGTTTATGAATCGATTCTTGGATCAATAATTCAATAATAACCAATATCACAGAGATTTTTATCGGAGAAAAATCTTCGATTCAAAGCTACAATTTGGAGCAAAAAAAAAAAATAAAAAATCAAACGTCACGCAATTTTAATTGAAATTCCTCGTCATCCACACATTTAAGGGCTTTTGCATGACTTTAAATAAGTAGTAGTTTTGGTTTCAATTTTTTCTCTGATCCTATTTTTCTGCATATATTTGTCATCAATTCAAATACTGATTCAAAGTAAATTAATTACGGACATTTACCGCCGTGGCTTCATCTGATATAATAATTACTGAATCTACAGGAATCTACAATGATTGCAGGGATCTGTCGACATTTTGTAACTTCGAGGCCTAATTATGCCATTTAAGAAAAAAAAACAAAAACAAAAAAAACAAAACAAAACAAAACAAAAAAGAAAAAAAAAAAACAATATTAACTGCGTTGCTTGTTTCAATAATTTTTCCAGCTCTACTAGTAAATCCTGACGACAAAAAGAAAATTGGTATCTTTTTTTTTTCATATTTTTTTTTCAATCAATAAAATCTGTGCCAGTAAAAATTATTAAAATCAACTCACCTTGAAAAAGTTGCAAAATAGGATGTTATCCAAATAGATTCAAACTTTGAGTTTTCCCAATTTAAGAACAGAAGAAAATCACTCCATCACCGGTTATTACTCACAGCACAGTTGTCATTTTATGAGTGACTCAAACACCTGGACACTATTTGGCCCGCCGTTACAATGTAGCAAAATTGGTCATTGTTGCCCGATCTCATCAACTACAATCGGATCTCAATACGTGAGAACAGCGGGCTCAAAAAAATAAAAAAACAAACCAAAACTAAAAATAAAAAACAAAAAAAAAAGTAAAACAAAACAAAATCAGAACTTTTTCATCGAAACATTTTGATGGCACAGTCAAAAATCCCGCTCTTGTTTACGAGAAAATTAGTCGAGTATCAAACGCGGCGTTTTAAAGAAAGACGGACCTTTTTATCATGACGTCACTGAAACGAGACGATCATATCTGATTGGTTGATATTTAAAGAGACCGGCTTTTGATTAGCGGGGAGACTTCTATGTCGTCATCACGAAAAGCGTCTTTTTGTTGCGGCGACTCGGCGGGAAATTGTAATCGGCCGGAAATGAGCACATCTGGCAGCGACTGGTAACGACTCGAGGATTGAAATTGAATAAGAGGTGTTGTCGGGGCCCGTGCGTGCGGGCGGCCGCGCCGATTTTAATTTTATGCTAATCAAATCGTAGACTGAGCTGAACTCGATTGACCAATGTTTTCGAAAATTCAACTCGCCCGACACCCATGCATATGCGACACGAAGCGAAGCACTGAAGGGCAAGTGCTGACTTATTAGAATTGAGCGGGAAAATGTTATCCAATTATATCATTTATTATGCAGTAGGTATTGCAAATAGTTAGCTGCAAACGGGACTAGTGTAAGACTTTGGTGCAGCGATTTTGTGTATATCGACGATATATACCTACTTAAGAGTTGGAAAAATGGGGGTGGTACTCAATAATTGCACGATTACCGAGTTATCGTAATCGCCGTTTAATTTTACGGAGGGTGATTTGACGGTAATCAGGGTTGATTTTTTACAAGTCACCCATCACATTCGTTGCAGAAGAATTAGATAAAATCGATTTCCCTCGAGAGTTTATATTAAATCTGCGAAGCCTGCATTTAATTACTTACTACCCAAAGGTTTGACGACATTGGCGGATACAGCCCCCCCCCCCCCCGGTCGGCCGAAGAAAGGGGGAAAGGGGGGAGGAAGGATGAAAGAGAGAGAGAGAGAAAAAAAAAACAAAAAAGGGGGTCGCCGAAGGGCAAAAATCCCGAGTTCGCCCCCCCCCCCTTTCGCGGGGGCTGAGTCCGCCAATGTTTTGACGATTACCGATTGTCCAGTAATCAGCGGCGCAACCAGGATTTTTTTTGGGGCGTCAAAGCTATTAGAGATTTTTTTTTTTTTTTTTTTTGCGCATCACAAAATTCAGAATGCGGCGTTTAGTGATAGACCAGCCCGGAAATTTACTTTGGGTTTGGGGGGAGGGGGGGCGTTAGCCCGACAGCTTCCCCTCGGGTGCGCCACTGCCAGTATTCTTGTAGGTAATAGATCACACTAATATTTGTCCAACTTTCCCAGCATCAAGTTTTGAGCAGAAATTTTGTGATGTCTCGAAAATCTCCAGATCCATTAGGTAAGTGCCGACCAGCGTTGCCAATAGTGGCTAGATTTGACCACACGTGGACTATTTTGATGAGAATATAGCCACAAATGTCCACAACTGTCCACGCTTCCGCCTCCAATCCTCCATCCCTATCCACAGTGTGGACAGTTTCCAACTCGAAAACTGTCCACGCGTGGACTATTCAACCCCGTCCAAACCTGGCAACACTATAGTGCCGACCTTTGGTCAATATGGTCATACAAATCTAATTCCCACCCCCCCCCCCCCCCCATTACTGAGGCCTTTTTGGAATCAAAGTCAATTGATGTGTTGCAATATTGAGCTATGCTGATATAGAGATGGTATATTCTGGTGTGAGATCGAGTAAAAATCACATTTTGAAGGAATAGTCATTTTGAAGAAAAGTCTCCAACCTGATGTTAAATTCTATCACCAACACACTGCATAGGCAGTCAATGCGTCTAACAAAATTCAAACATGGCGGTCAGATGAACGTGTCACCATCGAGGAGTTCCATCTTATTATTGCATCTATCAATGATGAATCACTTTTCTGAGCGTATAAGAGACTTATAAATCAAGTTACTTTAAACTTTAGTTCTTGAATTTAATAACCACGACCCTGTATTCGGGGTCGCGGCTCTCGAGCTATGCTTGTAGACCTCAAGTCCCTCCGATTGCGTGACTTTTTTATTCACTAAAAAGAAAACAGTCCCAAAGGACTTGCATTATCGGCACCAGCCTTTTGGTTGTACGATGCGGCCCAATTAATAAGCAGAAAGAAGCGTTCGGTGAATTGTGCAAACTATCTAAAAAAAAGCGCTGAATATGTCAATTTGAGAATTACGCTGTGCTCACTCTTAAATCGGCCCTGAATTGCCAATGGTGTGGATTTCGCTCTACAACCGATAAATTTTCAAACCCGCCCCCTCTCTGCTGATCGGTCTTCCTGACCGACAGACCCACCTGGAAAAGTCCCGGTCCGGTAGTACCACCTCGCCTGACAGAGTCCTTCCCTGAGAAAGAGCGCGCATACGAGAGGCGAGGCGGATCTCAATTCTCAAGCCCGCTGGATTTCAGTGGCGCGGCAGCTCAAGCAATCGGTTAACAATGGATTCTCCCACGTAACTACGTTTAAACTATGTAAAATGGTCGATTGTTTTGAGAGGCACTATATATTATGCCTCACCGAGAATCGAACTTTTAGAGCAGGTTTTAAATAGAAAAAAAAAAATAGCACAATGGGACTTTTGCTATGAGCAAATAAATAGTCCAATCTGATGTGAAGACCAGCGAAAATTACGAAAATCACACGGAGGAAGTCTAAAATTTAGTAATAAACTCACATAACTGCTAAAAAGGCAAGATCGTAATGGCGGTTCAACGCAGGTATCATGGGAGATTCCTGTCTAATTATGTCACTTACTCTACAGAAATACAGAGATATGTCTCAATTCAGATAGGAATCTCCCAGGATACCTGCGTCTCTCCGCCACTAAGCCCGATTCGGAGAGTGACTTTAATGATTTTTTAGTATACGTACTGCTCATCGTCATTTTTACAGGTTTTTGTGCAAGAATCAACTCTTCAATCCTCTATAGCACGAAAAGTCGTGTTTTTGGCGTTTTAAACTGTTACCATAGATAAAACGCAAAATCCAATAACGTCAGCACCTGCAAAATTTTTTTAAGGATTTTTTGAGCCCAAAATGAGCAAAATTGGTTTAAAATTAAAGCCGTAAATTATGAAATTCGTTTCGCCATAAGCTTAGTGAGTGAGAGTGAGCGCGAGTGATGATACGTCTATCTGCCTCACTCGCACTCATTGCGGCTTACGGGAAGTTTCGTTTTTCATAATTTCCGGCTTTATTTTTGAGTGTTTTAGTCTAAAACTTTCAGGGTATCTTCCTGAAGTATGCTCGCAGGTGCTGACGTGTCTCAAATTTGTGTTTTTAGCGTGAATTCGTCAAATTTAACAAAAAACTGTTGACTTTTTGAGCAGCGCGACGTGGTGTCCACGGTTGGAACTAATCGACCCTGGAATCATCTTAACCTTTGTCTTTGGATGTGGAGGAATGAGTTCGTACCAGAGATTACTAAGCCACAGAGATAAGGCAAGTCCTATCCCCGCCATGTTAGAAAACCGTTAATCGACTTTTCATAAAAAACGCCTTCAAATAGGTTGTGATACAATACGGCGTACCACCTGGTGGACCATTTTTCGTAAACATTGCTATTACTGCTGTTTTACTAGAAATAAATTCAAGACGCACACTTTTATGAGTTTTTTTACTTTACAAACACGTTGACAAAATGGAAAATGTCAAGGGAAAAATTTAACCACTAAAATAACCACTAAAACTTTAATCAAAAGTCATTTACTGGCAGCCGAACGCACTTCGGTTACTTTTGAGAAGGTCGCAGAAAATCGCTAATGATTTTGTTAATTTGTTTACAAAAATGGTCCACCAGATCGTACGCCAGTTTGCATCCTTCGTAGGATTCGATTGACAGTTTTGAGCAGTTCTGCCATATCTCTTTAGCTTAGTAATCTCTGGTTCGTACGGGTCGGTCGGAGACTTGCGCATCCACAAGGCGAGGGAAGCGCGCGAGATTCATTGACTAATCGTTCTTTTTGTCTTAATAGAAAAAGGGAAACGTGCAGTGGTCGCACGCTTAACCCTTTAACTACCAGTACCGCAGGTTTCGGTTACCGCAACCGCAAGAAATCGCTCAAATTTAGTGGGTAATCAACTATTCCAACTTTGCGGTGTTCGAGTTGCCTATACCGGTAGTTGAAGGCGCTTGGCGAAATCTCAGGTTGAAAATGTTGACACGTTGGAGTGGCTTTCAGTTTCACTGTCAATGAGGGATCGAGCTATGAAAATGAATAACTTGGATGTGGTATTGAAAGGGTTAAGCGAGCGAACCCGCAAGGCGAGGGGAGCGCGCGGGATTGCTTATTTTATCTATAGATGTGGACAATTGTGTTCGAATGGATCGCAGGCTTGCGTGAGCGCACTTGCAACTGTCAACGGTGCGCAGCCCGAGACCCATTCGAACACATTTCTCCTCATTAGCTGTCTTTTTACTTTCTCACACTAACGAAGTTGGAAAAATGGACTCGGAGGCTTGTGGCCATGTAATATTAGAAGTCTTTGTTGTGGCCGATTTTTACCGATTTTTTTTCTTTTGTAATTAGGAGGTCGAAATCAATTTACTCGACGATTTGGGCTCCAAAAACCCCGAAATCCCCGAATGGAAAAAAAAAATAAAAAATTCCACATTCTTCCTTAAGACTCCATGTAAAATACTGCAAACCACGAACGGATAAAAACAAAAATGTGGCTATTTATAAACTATAACAATAAGAGAAATATTCTTCAATGATTCCCGCGCGCTCCCCCGCCTTGCGAGTGCGCACGCCTGCGACGCGACGCATTCGAACTGAGTCCTTAATATCAGCTGAAGACTGTCCGGCGTTCCTTGTAATCCACACGAAGATTGACTTCGTTTTTTTTTCTTTTCTTTTCCCAAAAACGGACACTCCTACTCACTAGTTGTAATGACAACCCCAATGGATGTTTAAAGTTTGGCCAGAATCAGCGGTGCGGTGGGCGAAAAATATCTGTTTGGAGTAACCCCCTTTACTCACATCTCCTTTGGCCAAGTTATTTATTACATTCATCTTATGATGAAAATGAAGATTAGGACACATCATTGGAGTGTGAATCATCCTAAATGAATTTGCATCAGTACCTCCTCTCAGAATCTGTTGCGCAACCAGGAAGGTTTTGGTGTTCGATACCCCCCCCCCCCCCAAATGGTGGAGGCTCGTGCAATTTGGCAATTTTGTGTTTTGCCATTAAAACCTATGGAAAAATATCGATTGCTTGAGGTGGGGAGGCAATGCACCTCCTAAATATCGATTGTTTTACAAGGGTTTACACCAAGAGGATCCGTTGTTGCCAAATTGCACGAGCAGCCACTGTCCCCCTCTTTTCCCATTAGATTCACATATATATTATTCCAGATTTGTCTGAAATAGATGATGCTGAATGGTCCCCACCATTCCTTGAATGATAAAAATCAGCAAATTAAATTACTTTATCCAAAAAGTTGGATCATCAAGCCCCCGAGAATTGTTTCGAAAATACATTAATTTCCATCATACTGATCTGTGAGTATCAGAGACCGTCAGGTTTAGCTAAAATGTTGAACATTCTTGCAGCCTTTCTGGTGTAGGCTTTTCTTGAAACCAATATCAATGGTTAATTGCCAATCTGATCTTTAAGGAAAAGTAATTTAAATAGCAGATTTTCATCATTAAAAGTTGACGAACAGCAACAAACACTCAGCTCTACCCTCTGGCTAATCTGGAACTATATTGGAGAGGGTTCACGTTAAGGTGATTCCAGGCTAGAGCCGTAAATTATGAAATTCCTTTTGCCATAAGCCTAGTGACTGTGACTGAGTGCGAGTGATAATATGTCTATCTGCCTCACTCGCACTCATTGAGGCTTACAGGAATATTCGTATTTCCAATATCCCAGCTCTATTTTAGAGTGTTTCAGATTGAAACTTTTGGGGTATCTTCCTGAAGTATGCTCGCAGATGCCGAAGTTCCTTCAATTTGTGTTTTCGGCGTAAATTCATCAATTTTAGACAAAAACAGTTGACTTTCTGAGCAGCGCAACGTAGTGTCTACTGTTCGTACTGATTGACCCTGAAATCACCTTAAAAGGGCTCCTTTCATGGATGAGAAAAAACAATAAAAGAGAAATGAAGGACTAGAACAACAGTGATGAGATGCAATAATAAATCAATATATTACTTTAGACAAAACTATAAATTCAATTTAAAAAGAGAGGGGAGAAAAAGCAATAAAATGTTCAAAAACCTAAATATTTTGTGAGAACTGTGAGGACACAGTTTTAACCTTTCTTAGAGATCATATTGCTACTACTTAATCACGGCGAAAAGTTTGCAAATGAAAATAAAAAAAAATTCATTTGCGGCTTGAACTTGAACGAACATACCAAGAGGAATCATAGCAGCGCAATGATTGCGAATGGTAGTGACCAAGGACTAAAATTCTCAGCCCAGGGACAAACTGGCAGGTAAATACTTACAATTGCATTGCTTTCCTTGCTAATTGATAAATATTTACAATTTATTTAAATTTTAATAACAGTAATTTTTTTATTACTTTCCTTTTTTTTAAAAAATTGACAACAGAATCTCTTAGAGGATTATTTAACAGAGGTAGAAGAACAAATATAATGAGTGAAGGAGCTTTCTGAAAAACTGGACTAGGCGCCTTCAGTTTGCAGATATTTAAGTTGGGTAAATAATGAAAGTAGGAGGGGGGGGGGGGTTGTTCACGGAATTGGGGAGAGGAAGCGGAAGTCCGTCAATCTGAAGTTTCTTAAAAGTTGAGAAATAAATCATGATAAAGTAAAAACTTTATAAAGAGAGGAAGAGATTTCTTGGTCAGGAAGAGCGTTTGACTTATAATCTCAACAAGTTTGGGCATGGAATTCAGATTTTCCAAGAACTTATTCATAACGCAATTTTGGTAAAAACTTCTGTTCTAATAATTTACTGCCACGGATTATGACGGAGATGTGTGAAAATGCAATATTGAATGTACGAAAAGGAGCTTTGAGATGGGATGGCGCAGGACCACAAGGAAAAGAATTGAGTAATCAAACCATCTGTGGATTGGTTTACAATTACTTACAGATGAAAGTGTGGATGCAAGGAATGAGGGTGTGGGAAACAACTTGAAGAGGGGAGAGGAGTACATGAAAAATAATTGAGTTGCGAATTCATCGGTAGGATTATTTTTCAGACAGAAACGAAAATTGAAAAATTAACAGCCAATCTTTGACACGACACCTCAGTTTATCAAACAAGAGGTTCAATATTTACAATAAACGCCATTCCATGAATGAATAGCATTTTTCCATGAGCTATCATTGGTACTAACTAGGAACAATCCATCGAAATTTTTACTACGTTAAGATTTCATCCGTACATTAATGAAAAAAATAAAAAATCTATACAAAAAACAATTTTTTGTTTGCTTGCTTGTTTTTGTTTTCCCCCCTGTTCTCCTTCTGCCAGCTTCATCAGATTTGGTTGCAAGACAAAAAAACAAAAAATGAAACTAGATACTTAGAATGGTTTGGTCCTCCTACTTGCTGCTAATAGCTGTTTAACGCTGAATGTTGATACGGTAATTCCTAGACTTGCTAGAAATACGGCCGATGGAAACACCAACCGATCTATGGAAGACCATAGTCGAGTCTGTAAAAAAAAACAAGGTGAAGAGCACATGAGTAAATTTTGCTATTATTGCACCTTTTTTTTATTAAGATGTGCAAAAAACAAACCTAAGGTAGTTATGAGACACGATAGGGAAAGTGATTTTTTTTATTTGATTAAGCTCAGAGAACATAAGACCTAAGAAAAAAATGAAATTTCCATTTTCCAACAATATTAAGTTTGAAGTTACGTCACAAAAGCTCATAAACATTGACTCATTCATTCACCCACTCACAAGTCACACGAGGGTTTCAGAAATGGCCGGCCCTTTCTGGTCGAAATCTTCTAACAGCATCCAGACCGTAATCCTTACATCAGATAAGAAGACTTTTTCTGATCGCCGATCCTGCGCTGAGAAAACACAGTTAAAAACCACAATTTCCCCATTAGGGTAAAGGGTTACTTTTGTGACGTCGCACGAAATTGGCCTATTGTAAGGGTCCAGGAGAAGAATGAGTTAAAATCGTTTGAAATTCCGGGGGAGGGGGGGGGAGAGAATTAAGATCCCCGATCAAGCACTTTCACCACAGAATACTACAATCAGAACGGAGACTTAAATTAATTTTGAAACATTTTTACTTCAGGCATCTTCAGTTCCGCCAGGCTGGGAAGGGAGCATTTTTCGGCAATCATATGGGTTGTGATTGGTTGGGCATCAATCCTAACCGTAAATATAACCTAGAAAAACATCTTCGCCATCTTCAAAAGTGAGCAGGCACCAGGCATGGTTGCCAGTTTGTGCTGGTAAAGTCAAAATTACATTTCCATTTGCTCATATGAGAGTCTCCGTTCTGATTTTAGTATTTTGTGCTCTCACCTCTTGGGAAAAATACTATTAACGACATGAAAAGCAGCATGTGGCTTTCTACGAGGAGAAGTTTTCTTACCTGAAGAGGTGAAATTCTTACAGCATAATTGAGTGTTTTAGTGATATGCATCCTGATCTGCGAGCGCCTGTGCCACTATAATTGACAGGGAAACAAAAATCAGTAAAATTAGAACTGTAATACATCATAGGTAAACGGCAAGTCAAAAGAGTAATAATACATCCAGTTAACCATAGATGATAGAGATGTACGCAGGCTTACTCTTTGCAGAGAAAAATTATACAAAAATATACAGGGTGACAATAAAAAAAGTCCCCACTCAGAAGTTAGGGTGGTTGCTGCTCCTGAAATTGAAGGAGCTTCTTCCATTCATGGTACAATTTCAATTTTTGATACAAGCTTCAAGATTGATGAGAGGTACTAGCGGGGACAAAGATACCTGGCCAGGCGTTTTGGATATGCAATACGCAATGGCCTAGATATGCAATACGCAACGCATGCTTGATACCACCCGTCAAACACTGCCAATGCGTTGTTACGTGAGCAAGGCCGGACCTTTCATTGTGTTCAACACTCAATGAGCTGGAGACCGGAATCAGTGGAATCAGTGCAAGTGTGGTGGGGGAGGGAGGAGGGCATTGGCGTGAGTGTCGAGATATGATTGTAAATCAAATCAGTCAGTCAAACTACAGCGGTAACCTTTCTTTGCCTTCGAATTCGACAGTTTTGGTTTTCGGACGCTCAAAGCAACAGCCTTATAGCCTCATAGCCTTATGCTTGCTTGTGCGCTCGTATTTTCTATTCAAGCCTCTTATTTATAATGCGCTGTAATTATAAATTTTACTCTCGGTCGTATAGCATTGACATCTTTCATGTGTATTTGAAAGTGCCATACTTTATTGGAGGATCTGCTTATTCTTAATTTGTTACGATTCAACACCCCCCCCCCCCCCCCCCCAATCTTCATGAAGAGGACGAATGTTCACAGATTTTTAGTATGTATTACTAAATAGTGTGTTAATGTCTCCTCGTCTCCTCCAGTGGCGGTTCGTTCTATTTGGCACCTCTGTTTTCGTGCCATTTAAACCTATGCGAAAGTATCGATTTTTCTGGGATTCGGTGAATCTCCTGAAGACTGAATATTTTACAGGTTTGAACAGAGAGAATCCGTTGTTGTCAAATTGCACGAGCCACCACTGCTTTCCTCCCATAAAAAGAAGGTTTTAAAAAGGGAGAAAGAGGCTTATTCTTCCTTTCTTCTTGCTAGAAAACAGTTGTTGTCGAATAATTGAATGATTCTTACGGCTCCCTCAATAAACAACTCCAGTCATAGGAGACCTCTTGAGCCTTGAGAGTTTCACTATAATGCAGCAATTCACGAAATTTATGAGCTAAGATTTTTTCGATTAAAAACGTTTTTCATGAAAAATGTTTTTAAGCTCTTCACTCTGAATCTCCCACGATTTCGTAACACTCAAGGCCGTCATTTACTGAACAACAAAATATCACATTGAATCGTTCAACATTGCTACTAAAGAGAGCCGGGCCCAGTATTTCATTTCTACCGTTCTCATCTAAAGGACTTAATTCCAAAAAAAATAAAGAGCAAAAGAGAAAAAGCAAACGAAGCAAAAGATAGAGAGGCTCGCAAAGACCAACAACTTGATCCAATTGAAATTATAAATATCATGTAAATTGTAGAACAAAGCTCGCGAATTTGAGGCCACTACTCATGACTTTGAAGGGGACAGTAGACGATGCTAGGCAAAGGCATGATGGGCAGAAATTCGTTCAGAGAGTTTTTTTTTTTTTTTTTAACCCTCCCCACCCAAGAAAGGCTGTTATTTTGGAAACTAATTTTTCTTCAGAAAGCCATAGTTTCTTAATTTTCCAAGAAAAAGTTATTGTATCGAGAGCTATGTCTCCCAATTACGCAACGTATAAACGAAAATGTAAAGATAAAAATTTCAACACGCATGCAGAGTCTAGGTTTTTTATTTCTTCATTTATTCATCTTTCTATTAGATACCTCTAACCATTTTTTTTATTTATTTATCTATCTATTCACTTATTTATCCATTTATTTTCTTTAAATGGTCATTTTATCACATCCGTTTTAGCGTGATGTCCCGCCAAATGGAGACGATAAAAGAATTTACGAATTGAATTTACGGCCCGTAAATAAATAATAGGACAAATAATAGGACAAATGCAATCTTACTTAACCTCTCTCATTTCAGTTGTATGTCATTTTTAAGGCTTTCAGAAGAAACTAATCCCCATTCTATATTTCTCATTCAATAAAACAAATAAATATCAACGTTTAATTGGTTGCATAGTGAAAGAATCAACTCGTTTGTGTGTTGATAATAAATTGGCAGAGGAACCATCTATGAGAGTGACATATGTTTTAATTGGAATGGATAGGGTTTGTTCTTCACGTGACTATCTTCCATCATAACAACTAATGAGGCTAAAGCAATTTTATGGCATTCAAATGGGGCTATTGCACACTTTTGCTATAAGCGATTTAATAGTCGATTATGGCGTAAAAACCTAAAAAAATAACGATGGCGGCACTAAAAACTTCCAAAATCCACTCCTAAACTCAATAAACGCAGTTATTTGCGGGAGCGTAATGGTGGCCGAAGGCACTAACAATGGGAGATTCCCATCTAACAATTCTGAAACTCCATCAAGAAGTGACCAATAAGAGACTACTTTCATTTGACTCCGGTGTCACTTGGTGTTGCGGTACCATTCATCGAATGCGGATCATCACTCTGATGACTAATTACTCTGTGAATCATCCTTGTCAACATAGAAAGAGTGACGAAATTAAGATAGGATCTCCCATTGTTAGTGCCTTCGGACGCCATTACGCTCGCGCAAAAAACTGCGTTTATTGAGTTTAGGAGTGGATTTTGGAAGTTTTTAGTGCCGCCATCGTTATTTTTTGAGGTTTTCACGCCATAATCGACTATTAAATCGCTTATAGCAAAAGTGTGCAATAGCCCCATTCTCATAAGACTATCTATCCAATGGGGCAGTTGCAAGTGTCTGAAATGTTGTGTGTTTTGTAATGAAAATGAAGATACTTGATGAGCTAAAAACAAAGATGCCTTTAGTTTCTCTCTAAGTCCCGTTGTTCCGGAGATGAGATTTTGGCCTCCAATACATTGTTTTAAATGGGAATTCCGCGTAGTGGCGTCACTACGCTCACGATTTTTTACAACTTTCCACGTGTGTTTCTCCAAAACCGAGACACTTGGGAAAAAACCAAAGGCACTGTTGTTTTCAGCTCATCAATTACTTTAATTTTCTTCATTAAAACACACACAATTTTAAACCCTTGCAACTGCCTCATTCGTAGTATTAAAATTTGGAGATTATACCTAATGGGCTGAATCGTTCCTGCGACAAACATTTTTTAAGAGAGGGGTCTGAGGTCAGTAGATCGGGAACAGAGACAAATAGAGACCTTGCACTATTCCTGCGCGCGGTGTCCACTTTTCGTGGTTCAATTTTGTTCGGAGCTCATCGAAACAACAGCCAACATTCGCATAATGTTGACTGATGAGCACGTATTTTGCATTCGCCGAGCAAAACCTGTTTCCGTTTTCGGGACCGCGGACCAATCACAGCCTTTTGTTGAGCTTCACCATCCAACATTATGCGAAGGTTGATTGTTGAGGCCGATGAGTCCCGACAAAAGTAGTTCACGAAAAGTGGACACCGCGCGCAACCACGGGAAGAATAGGGAGTGCACGGTCTCTATTTGTCTCTGATCGGGAATAACGAGGCCGAAACTTCGTCAGAAAACAGTAAGCATTAGGTTTATTTTTCTGCACTGTTCCATTAATGACTTCGTTGCACTGTAATGGGACCAAATAGTCGACAATTTTGGCTTCTTAAGAGGAAATTTTAAAGTGAAGCCCCCTTATCTAGCTACAACCTAAAAATTGGGAACTCAGATTTCTACAAAGTTAAGATTAACCTATTTTTTATGACATGGTAGATATAATAGTAACCCTTGACGAAAAAATAAAAAGAAAAAATGAAAGAAACTTCAGTTAAATTAAAAAAGTAAAGGGCTGTAATTTCTTGAAAGCTTTCACGAGATCTGGGAAGAAATCGCCGAATGACCCCTAAGTTAAGTGAAAAAATTCGATCAGTGCAAACTCAACGCAGGGTTCATGTAGCCGTGTACTCCTTCCTTTGCTTTCTTTATTATTTTATTTCATTGCTAATGGTTTATTCTGGAGAAACACTTGTGTAAAATTCCGCAAAATCTTGCGTTTTGTGGACGTCATTTCTCAACAGAAAGTCACAGCAGAAGTCAAATTCAAACAATGTGTTTTGGGTCAAAATCGCACCTCCGGAATCATGAGACCTATTCTTAAAAACCAAATGCATCTTTCTTTTCGGCTCACAGAGTTCTTTTATTTTCTTGCATTTTACTATCTCGCACATCCAAACTGCTTGTTTGGCGACGATGGAAGCCACCGATGCAGTACCCTAATCACGAAAATTGGTGCCCGTTTCGCAGGGTGAGGACGAAAAGAGAGACTCAACGGTGAGAGACAAAAATGAACAAATGAACAATGCACCTGATTGGCTGAAGCGCTCCGTACGCGCTCAAACGGATTTGATCAAACTGCAGGATTGCCCAACCTGGCATTTCCAAAATTCAAACCTATATACCACAGAATAATACAATTAGAACGGAAACTCCCATAAGAGCCAATGGAAGCAAGTTTGGAATTTAACGGCACCAATAGGCAACGCTGTGGTCCTATATCCCAACATGGCGGACGAGTGTGATTTGTGTTGAAACTCATTTATTTCTATAAATTCTGGAAAGAAATCGCAAGTTTTCGGCCTCACTTTTATTCTAATGGCATTTCAGAATGAAAATTTCGCGGATCTCTGATGACTAATTACTCTGTGAATCATCCTTGTTAGCATAGAAAGAGTGACGAAGTTAATATAGGAATCTCCCATTGTTACTGCCCTCGGCCACCATTACGCCCTCGAAAATAAAAGCGTTTATATGAGTTTAAGAGTGGATTTCGGAAGTTTTTAGTGCTGCCATTGTTCTTTTTCGAAGTTTTTACAGCAGAATCGAATGTTAAATTGCTTATAGCAAAAGTGTGCAAGAGCCACATTGTTTGACGTCATGCGTTCCACCTCTCTTGAAAAATATCGAAATTCTGGGTGTATGGCGAACTCTCTGAAATAAGATCTTTCTCCCAGTCGGTTTTTTTTCTTTTTCTAATTTCTTTACCGGTGGCGTGCTTCCCATTTATTTGGTGATATTCTTCCTAAATTACTGTATAAATCATGTCGTTTCAATATAAATCGGAAGAAATGAAAAAAAAAAAAAAAAAAAAATACATCCACGACTTTGAATAATATAAATTGGAGCCAATCGATCAGAGGCAGCTCGTGAACAATTATTGATTGCTATTTTTATCCTTTATGAATCTATGCAAAAGTATCGTGCGATTACGTAGAGATTCATTTGAGCTTCGCTTAAAAATATTTTTTTTTCCATGTATTTAAATGGAGAATTTATATACAGAATATACATATGTATCGTCATTCACGAGCCGCTACTACTTACGATATAACGCAGCGATTATTTTGTTTCATTTCAACAGCTTCGATTATTGAAACTATGAAATTGCTGCATATGACATAATTCTGAATTTTCAAACACTAAAATAACTTCATAGTGAAGGAGGGAATAAAAAAATGGCCAACAGGCAGTGGCGTAGGCAGGGGGGACGTCCCGCCCCGGGCATCAAGTCTCGGGAGAGGGGGAATAATTTTCTGCGGCTAGGTAAAGAAAATATGAAAAAAGACGGGAGGAAAGGGGGAGGAGGAAAGGAGGAGGAAAATTGGAAGTAGGTTGAAAGCCTTTTCTTCTATTTCTTTTTAAATGTTAAGAAAATAC
Organism: Trialeurodes vaporariorum; assembly: GCA_011764245.1. Lineage (NCBI taxonomy): Eukaryota > Metazoa > Arthropoda > Insecta > Hemiptera > Aleyrodidae > Trialeurodes > Trialeurodes vaporariorum. The sequence goes on from VMOF01000220.1 coordinate 28,409,051, forward strand.
ATTATAGAAGCCATTATTGATGCCCTCCTCTACTTTTCAATTCGATACTTCGATAAAAAGAAAAGATGCCGTTATATAGGCCCTGATTTTGCAACGACCGATTTCTCTTGAAAATAGGAATGTTGTTGGTCCCGCTTTTCGACATTTTCCGAAAATTATGCCCCCCCCCCAAATTTTGAATACTAAACTTCATTTTGTTTCCAAAGCAAAAACCCTTGATGCAAAGCCTAACTCTTGTCTCAAATTCTCGAAAAATATACTCCTTCCATAGCTCTGTCAGTTTATTTGTTGGTATGACGACATGTAGAGGAAGAAGTTGGAATTTTAAATCTAAACATATAAGAGTTGAGAAGGCGGGGTTAAAGTTCCTTACTCCCAAACTGACTCATTCACGGCTTTGTTCCTATCTCTCTTTGTTGACTGTATTTCAATGCACTTCGTCAGTATAGGCTGTAACTTTCCTCCTAAATTGTTTGCTCCTTTTGTCCGTAGGTGCTCATTTCTCTTTAATCTACAATGATATCTTAAAAAGCAGCAGAAATTTATTATTCTGTAAAATTATTTAAGAGAAAATAGTAAATTCAATACACAAAACACTAGAAAAAGAGAAATGAAAATGGTATGAGGGTTGGGGAGGGGGGTGGTGGTGGTGTTAAACGATTGTGTAATGCCTCGCTTGCAATTATAAGGGGGGGGGCAGTGTCGGCTCGTAAAATGCGATATATCGATGGCTACTCCATTTAAAACTGTAGAAAAGTATCGATCGTCAGGGGGTGCAATTGGACCCCCGAGAAATCGATACTTTTCTATAGTTTTAAATGGAGAGGACATCGATATATCGCATTTCACGAGCCACCACTGGGGGAGGGGGGGGGGGGTTAACATTTAAAGGCCGGTCCCGGGGATCAAAATCTCTAGCTACGCCCCTGCCAAGAGGCAAGAGGTATCAAAATTTTATCAAGTATGACGAAAATATTTAACCAAGAGGAGCCCACTATGGCCGATCAAAATTAGAGCTTGAGACATTTTATATCTTTAACACGCTTCAAACGACAACTGTGATGACAATGATCGCCAGCGCCGCGCGCCTGGGCCCGGCCGAACAGCCAAACGGCAATAGTGAGAGAAATGGAGGAAAAAGCTGGAAGAATTCGTTTGACAAAAGAAAAGTTGTTTACGGCCTCATGCAACGTAAGCAGCCACCGCACCGAGTCGCCATGCACCCCCTCCCCTCCTCCTCCTCCTCCTCTCGATTCCTCATTCATTCTCTGCACTGCCCGATACACAATAATGAAGAGCCCAGCTAAGTTCATCACAACGAAAGATTAGATGTGCTTGGCGGGTGGTATCAAGCATGCGACGCGTATTGCATATCCAAAACGCCTGGCCATTGCGTATTGCATATCCAAAACGCCTGGCCAGGTATCTTTGTCCCCGCTAGTACACCCACTCAGAAGTTAGGGTGGTTGCTGCTCCAGAAATTGAAGGAGCTTCTTCCATTCATGGTACAATTTCAATTTTTGATACAAGCTTCAAGATTGATGAGAGGTACAGGTAATACTTCCTCATTTACATGCATTTTTACTTTGGAGTCAACGTTGTCACATTATGTAGAAATTGTCCTTGAAATGGTGAAAAGCCTTTTCATTTTCTCGAGCGGCAACCATCCCAATTTCTACGTGGGTGCTTTTTTATAAACCACCCTGTGTATGCTTTAGATACTGACACAAGCATAATGGTTAGACAATTTAAAAAAAAATGAATCTGACTAAAGAAGACAGAAAACTGTTTTACAGGGTTCCGTTGAAAACACGAATAGATAGTAGTTAAAGCGTTAAATAGTGCCTGATGAAGTATCCACCATACTGTTCTAAAATTTGCTATTGCGTTAGAGGTCACTTCAGATGAATTGGCCAGTGATAGTTCACAATTTATATGCATAGTTATTGGGTTTGCGCCTTCTGTGCATCAAAATTGACGTCTCAACCAATCAGGGATGTCTGAGCACTGATCACAACGCAAAACTTCGGGGTGATACTGAGTGTTCCTGATGAGTTAAACAGGTTATTCTCTGCATCTGACAAATAAACTCAGCCCCAATTGGAAGGTACTAGCAGGTGAAAAAGAACTCATCAGAAACACACACAATAACGCTTTGAAGTGTCAATTGTACAGAACAAGCAGACCCTTAGTTTTACATGTGGTTATTCTCAAGAACTCCTCGTTTGCAAACGGACCCACCTTATTAGAAAGAGGCTTTGACAAACTATCCTTAACCCTCTAGAACACAATGAAAATCTACCACTTCTTTCCAAAATTTTCTGAGTTCACTGGCTCGTCAGTTTGAGGTTAGGTTTTCATTACTTCAGTTTCGTGGAGTGAAATCGAGTTTTTAAAGTTACATGAAGCCTGCAGTAAAGGATCAGCATTAACTAGCTCACAGTGGTACGCAAAATTTCAGGGAATAGGTCCAAAAATTAAGATTTACGGAAGAGTAAGAAGTGTGGTTCATGGAGAGAGTTTGAAAACGAATGTCATAGAATCACTCGCTTGAGAAACCGAGCAAGGTGTAAGTTGTCAGAATATAGTTAACGATGCAACGGGTAAATTGAATGGGCAAATTGAACGTTGCATTGTCAAAGTAGACGACAGAAAACGGAAATTTGATTCAGATCTAAAAATAAGAAACCTTGATTTTATTCAAGGTCCTCTAATGCCAAGTGGTGCAAGTGCCTACAGCTTAACCTCTAACAGCTAACACACTTGAGAAACGGTTGTGCGTGATAAGAAACGGAGACACGACTAAGTGAACTGTATGAATTTTCTTAAGGAATAAAGGTCGAATAATTGATTTTGCAATATTATGAGGTAATACTTACATCAGGCAAACTTCAAATCAGAAATTAGCAAGCACTAAAGCGGCTCCACCACGACCTGCGCAAAGGGTAAAGGTAAACAAGATGGAAGCAACGTAGAAAAAGACAGAGGTTATGTACGGTTTGTGAAACTGAAAATCACCGCCAGACAGCGTGACAGATCCCCTTGTTACATAACCTGAAACCCCCTCATTCTGGTATGATGAGGTACAGTGAGTATGAGGGTGCCGAGGGCGCTTTCTATTGTTTATCTTTATTATTATTATTATCACTTATCTGTAAACTGTTTACATTGATCATTGAACAAACGTCAGGTGATTTCCTGAATTTCCTTTCAATTTCCTGTGAAACTCTCAAAAAACTCAATCCAAATCCATGCGGCAGTCCCGTCCTGCTGACCGACTTGATTCGTGCTTTCCTTTAATTTTTTGCAGATGACACCTTCTTGTAAATCAAATCAGTTACTTGTATGATAACAGTTCAGAGCCTAGCTTCTAGCTGACGCCAATTTGTGTGACCATGTGGGATAACAGGAAACTTGATGATGGAACTTTCAGTAAGTTTATGTCCTTCCAAATTTCATTTAATTTTCATATCATAAGTGACGGTAGCCACCAGGCCAAGTCATTTTTACTTCCAAGATTAGTCTACTTCATTATTGTCTTCCACTATTTTTACGCTCTTCCGGCAATTCATTTATGTCTGGTAAGACTCAGTATCTTCGATCCTTAACTGGGCTAGAGAACCTTTCACTAGAGTTTATGGATGATAGATGACATTTTGGCTTGTATGAAAACATAATCTTCGCTCCACCAGTTACAAAACCCTTTCGGTTTGAGGTCCTACCAGATGATACTGCGGATGACCAATGTCACATGATCAGCGATCAATGACTACTGATAGAGCTGGTGATTCCTTTTGGTACGCAGAAGTAGCAGACTGCTAAGTATGCGTAAATATTGCAATTTATCTCTGGCCAACTTTTCTCGAAAAATGACTCAAGGTGATCAGTGATGCGAAGCTGACTTTTTCATAAAGACTGTTCATCAGCTAAGTCTCATCTTTTTAACAAGCTCTCCTTGCATTTGAAAGTTTCAAACTTAATTGAAACAACCTCCAGTTCCCTCCATGTATGGCAAAGTGAGTGCTTTTGAGGTTTCTGTGCATTGGAAGCTTTGTCAGCACTGGTGTGATGCATTTTCGTGCTGGCTGATCATGTAATAATTATCATATCCATCAATGTGGGAAAATACCATGGGTTAACAATTCTATTTTACTATCATTCTCACGTTCCATTATTGTTTTCAGAAGCTGCAGGAGAAGAGCAACTCCATAGGTATGGGAAACTTCTCGAGCAATTTGAAACGCAATTGCACAGTGTAGAAGAAACTTTTATTTACTCAATTGATTTTGCTCACCTTCCAGTAGCATTAGAGGTAAGTTCTTATTTATTTACATATTTATTTATTTTGAACAAACCAGCAGAGCCCAATTTAAATTACAAATAGGTATATGAAACAAAAGAAAGATAGCGACAGAATCCAAAAAATTTAACGTAAAATAAAAATAATTCAAGAAGACACATTTTCTGTTTGAATTTGTCTACTTAATGAGTGCAATGCAAGGGTTTTTTTTTTTTTTTTTTTTTTTTTTTTTTTTTATATGTATATGTTACGGGCATATCTAGGTTTCTGGGCGGATCTAGATGTGCCCGGGCAGATCTTAGATCGACCCGGGCGTACCTAGATTCGCCCGTTTAAAACGGGCAGATCTAGGTGTGCCCGGGCCGATCTAAGATCTGCCCGGGAAACAGTGGGCCAACCTAGTTTCGCCCGGGCGGAACTAGGTTGGCCCAAAAAAAAGAAATTGTTAAAAAATCAGACAAATAAATTAATGAAAAAAAGAGAAAAAAACAAATAATGAACAAAAACAAAAAAATAATTAAACACAAAGAAAAATAAAATCAAACAAACAACAAAAATAATGATGCAGCAAAGAAAAGAAGAAACCGCCAACAACACTATACAGTATGTTTCAGAAGTCCTGGCCACCCCCCCTATATCTCGAGAACGGTGCGGAATCGTTGAATTCTGCAAAAACCGAACATAGGGTCATTTGAAAAGTACTTCGTTTTAAGAGTATTTTGGACTAATAATTTTTTAAATTCCGACTTTTCAAATAGGAGTAATGATTTTTTTAAAATGGGTCCAAATCGAACTTTGGCCTTCGATAACTCGATAGCTAAAAACGATATCAACCTTGTTTTCGCCAAGATGCTCAGTTTTTTACGTCTTTTCCTATGATGTATCACAAGGTAGGGGTCATGATTTGAAATTTTTGATTTAGGAGCGAAAAACCCCCCTACATTTTTTTGGGGGGATTTTTTTTTTGGAAGGAAACAGCGAGCAACACGTAAGATATTTCCCAGACAACGGAACAAATATAGCACACACCGTTACTTGCCGCGAGCACACTGGCTGCATTATGTCGTAGAAAAGCTCAATAAAGGGAATTTCAACTGGCTCCTGTATCTATATCAGTTGCCGCAGATTCACCCGGTGTAAACAGACAGTCGGAAAACTTCTGAGTTGCGTCAAGTTTGATGAGTAATTCCATATTTACAACGTCCATTCTTAACATTATATCGGCCCAGAAAAATAACTGTCGAAACTAAATATGCCCAGATCCAAAACGGTTGGGCACACCTAGATGTGCCCATTTTAAACGGGCACATCTAGGTTTTAGCGGGCGGATCTAGATCGGCCCAGCTAAAATTGGGCGGACCTAGTTCTGCCCGAGCACATCTAGGTCTGCCCGGGCGGACCTAATTTCGCCCGGGCAAATCTAGATCCGCCCGGAGAACTAGATCTGCCCGTAACATATATAACTCTACAAAACGAGTTTTTTTGTGAATTTTTAAAATTTTGTCAAAAAATGTCTTGACGAATCAATTTTTGATAGAATTTTAATAATTCACAACCAACTTTTAGGTTGCAAGAGTTTCAGAAAAACCTCTCTTTTTATAGCTATTCATATTAAAAAGACTAATCCAATTAAGAAAAAGTTTTGAACTGTACTTATTCTTTGGTCTCTGAGCGTACCTGACAATGTTGCCAGATTTTCGCATAAATAACAAACTTTTACATTAAGTCAAATGGGAAAAATCGGATAACTATCGGAAAAATGGCAATACCGGTGGACATGATTTTCATGGAAAAGATACAGACAGACAACTTTCCTTAATCGAATGCTTCTTCTTGGAAAGCGAATTAACCCTTTAAATCCAGCACTTTTACAAACCCTTCTCGCAAATTCTTTATCAATCTCAATATTAAATAGAATGAACTTTTCTAGTTTATGTTAATATGCATAGGGATTTTTTTTTTTAAAAAAACATTTAAAACCATGGTAATTTGGTGGTTCAAATCTGTACCAACAGGATACAGAGGCTTAAGCTAATTTTCACATTTTTCTTCTGAAATCAAATTGTACAAATCAATTTTTCAAAATGAAAACCAAATTGGCAAATGGCAACAAAGCTTGAAATCACCCCAAGTTGGTATGGGCATTTTAGCTCAAACCATACGTTTCTCCTATGTGTATGAACTGTTTTAAAGAGAAGCAGGAAATAGAAAATTGACTAGGGTCAATTTTCTACTGGTCAAATCAATTCTTATATCAAAATATGATAAATATTTCATTTTTGGTACGATTAGCCTTATTTTTGTAGTTAATGACAAGATTTTGTGCAGGGACATTCTTCAAATGATTATCTAGATACTGAATTTCCGTTTTTTTTAATGTAAATTACTTTTGGTTTGTATTTTGAAATTAATCGAACGGTAGTGCTCTGGCAGCAGAAATCGGCACTAAATGCTGAAGAATCGCTTTGAGTCATTACTAGTTTTTTCTTTGTTTCTTTTCAAATACATTTTGCAGCACCTTACTTTTCTCATTTCAGATCACGGCTCAAGAAGATGCAGATATTGTCAGTCTGGTTGACACTGAAAATAGGGTTCTGAACAAAATTATTGCAGTTTTTGCAACTTTATGCTCTGAAACACGGTTCCTGTATGAAGAAGCAAACTCTAAATATCTTAATGCCATTCTATTTTATGCAGATGGGTGTAAGTTCTTCCAATTTTTGTGCACAATTAGTTCATAAAATTTACCTATTGTGGGGAAAAAAACAAACTCCTGTAGACTGAGTTGATAAGAGAGGAAATTACTCTCGCAGTTTCTCAAAGCTATTTTTAGCAAGGTTGCCACTGTTACAAAAAGTAAATTAAGGAATCAGGAGAATGAAATTAAGGAATTTGATAAGGATCAGCAGTGAGACAAGAAAGATAGATGGTCGCGAAGTGTCCAACACCGTTTTGACAATTCGCAAACTATCTAGACACATCGCGATTTGTCCAAAACCGTTTTGACAAAACCCGAATGAAGAAATACGATTTGTCCAGACAGATCCCGATCTGTCAAGACAATTCGCGAAATGTCCAACACCGTTTTGACAAATCCCGAAATGAAGAAAAAAAAATACGATCTGTCTAGACAAATCGTGAACTATTCAACCCTGTTCAAATGGATCGTGAATGTACGACTTTCAAGAACTTTGAAAAAAGTGTAGAAAAACTTTAAGAAAACTTGAAAAAAAAAAACTGTTTAAAACGTTAAAAAGACTTAAAAAATTGTGACATATATTTATTATTGCAAGGGAGTGAGCTGTGGCATTTAGAGCAGGGTTGAATAGTTCACAATTTGTTTTGACAGTTGGTTTTTTTTTTTTTTTTTTTTTTTTTTTCATTTCGGGTTTTGTCAAAATGGTTTTGGACAAATCGCGATATGTCTAGACAGTTCACGATTTGTCTGGGCAAATCCCAAATTTTTTCTTCATTTTGGGATTTGTCAAAACGATGTTTGACACTTCGCGATTAGTCTAGACGCATCGAGATCTGTCTGGTCACTTCGTGATGTGTCCAGATTTTGGGATTTGTCTACAACATATACATGGAGAGAAGCAATGGGACGAAGAGGAACTGTCAGGGAATTCGATTCCATCAGGAAAAAGTAGGGAATTATTAGAGACTTAAGATTGTGAGCCAGTCTCATAATTGGAATCCAAAACTTGGGAACCAAACCAGCGTCTTAATTTTTTCTGAAATGTCTAACTTACTTTATAAAATTTGAGTCTTCAAATGTGTTCAAATTCTTTAAGCGAGATGATTTTATGACATGGAGAAAATTGAGGAGTACAATGGAAAATCAGGGTAAAATTAGAGAAGTTGAACGTTTAAAATTACTAGACACCCTGATAAAGCATTACAACCTATTTCATTGAAAGCATTTGTAAGGAGAAACCTATCCTTCAGAGCAACAAATTTTCCCTCCTCTCCCTTTTTCAAGTGCTTTTTGATTGCTATAAGAAGCTACTGATGATTAGATTATCAGAATGAATTGATATTTTTATTCCAGGGGATAACGAAGTGCCTGATGGAAGCTCATTAACTGTCATGAGTAAATTTTTACCGGTTTTGCAAGACTTGTCGTGTTATGTCAAACACTGTGAGCAAGTTGTGTTGCAAATCATCACTCAGTTAGGAGCCCTTCATGATTTCCAGTGGGACGGTGTGAGATCTCCCTCCACGACAGGAGATGTTCATTTACAGGTAACTTCAAATTAAAAATCAAAGTTTCTCGGCTTGGCTCTAAAATTACCAAAATGATCTTAATCCTGAGTAATTTTCGCTCAAATGAGGAGTACTTTGGTAAAAGTCACAAAAGTGCAAATAAAGTTAAGGGTGTGCTCGTACTTAAAAATCCTGTTTTCATGAAGCTAATGCGTGAGATTCTGATGAGAAAAACTTGGTTTTATTAATTAACTAACTGTCAGAGTGGACCCTAGTTGTCAGATTATTAGAGAAACCCTGTGTAGAGGTACAGCATGTTTTAATCTCACACAATAATATTTTGAAATCAGGTTTAATGAGCACAAGCACATTCTCTATTTTATCCGCGCTTTTACCAAAGTACTCCTCACGTTAAAAAAAAGTCTGCCTCCAGAAATCTGATGATAAAATCATATAATTTATAGGAAAAAAGGGCGGAAGAATATCTATATCCTATTATAAAAATTTTGTTTTCCTCTTGATTCTCTGACACATAATTGGTTGCATGTTTTTCTTGCGTTTACCTGGCAAACTTTGAAATTTAGAAAGCGCATCGTAATCTTGCAAAGATTTTAACAGTTTGAAATCAATAATAAATATCATCAAAATTTGGAAAAAATAACATTGAAATTTTCCAAGCGCTGCAGTTTGGTCTGTTTGGACTTTTTCTCTAAAAATCGCATGATTTCCTAGATATATTACTAAAAACCCTAATATCCCAGACTCCCCGGAAAGTCACCAAAACAGCGAGAGTAAAATAAAAAATTGTAACTTCTCTGGATGGACACTACTCAGTGAATGAAGTTATGGGAAAACTAATTGCTTTTCATCATGCCTAATACTATGCTTGAAAATATTTATCCTCGAACCAGCATTATTACTTTCTGAAACTCATAGCATGCCTCGAAATGTAAATCTTCCGATAACCCACCATTTTCAAGAGATCGAGCAAATTATTTTCACAGCTTTCAAAACTACCGGTTTTTTAAAAACTGCCCGGATAGCAGGATTCGTCTAGCCGATTTGATTTAAATTGGCATCATTAACACATCTTTTCATCCCGCCTTAATAACGTCTTAAATCCGTCTTGTGGTTGTGGCTCTAAAGACGTCTTTTCATCTTGTCTTAAAAGCGTCTATAATCCATTTTAAATGCGTTTTTAAACTGTTTTAAATTTGTTTTTTGAAGACACCTTGCTTCTCACCTTCAATTCGTTGTCCGGAGCGGTTTTTTAGGTTGTCCTTTTATCCAGATTCATAACGCATCTTTTATCTGTCTTGAAATATGTCTTCCAAGATGGGTTTATTAGATGGTTTTCAAAATTATCTTAACTCTGTCTTAAAAACAGATGTGTCTCATGTCTTCAAAGACTGATTTGAGCACAACTAGAGAAGGTTTATAGGCGTCTTTCAGACGCATTTAAGATTAGTTACTTGTCTTCAAAGATGTTTTTAAGACAAATTGAAGATGCTTTTTGCTAACTAGGTGACGACCATTTTTTTGCAAGTTATTTAAAAGTCTTTTGCCGAATCAATGTTATTATTTTTTCTCTCGTACATCTATGAATTCCCACTTGAAGTCATTTATCAGTTTTGATCCTTGCTGTCTACTTTCTAGGATGTGTTTGATGAACTTGGAAAACTCCTTGCCGCTGTAGTCACAATTGATGAAGCACTGGCGTGCCACCCATTGTTAACACAGCACTTTATCTATTATAAGTCAACAGTGAATGCTCACATCCGTTCCCCGTCACCAAGCGTGAAAGTTGATTTGAGTAAAATGAAGAAATTAGATAGGGTTCTCAATAGCTTAGAAAATGAAATTCTTTCAAGACAAATTTTTACCGTAAGTTGCATATGTCCTCTCACATTGTTTAGTCTCTGAATCAGAGACTCCTCATTTCACATTTTGACATCTAATTTTGTCTGTATGCTGTCATGCCCAAACAGGCATGTCTAGGTTTTGCGAGGCCAATTTTTAAGTGTTTGTAGGGTAATCAGTTGTGCTGTTTATGGGCTCATCATTGAATTATTTCTCTGAATTAAGTACTCGAAAGCCAAAGGATTCGCTTAAAACTTTTTGGATAAAAAAACTAATCCGTTTAGAAACAAAAATATTCATGATGTTAACGTACTTTCAAATTGTTGGTAAAGAAGTCGTTGAAACAAGAAGCAACATGGAAAAATCAATTTTTGGTCATGTTCTCAGAATGAATATTGCGTTTTCACTATAGCCGTTTTTTTTTTTAAACTAATCCGTTTCAAAACAAAAATATGCATGATGTTAACGTACTTTCAAATTGTTGGTAAAGAAGTCATTGAAACAAGAAGCAACATGGAAAAATCAATTTTCGGTCATGTTCTCAGAATGAATATTGCGTTTTCACTACAGCCGTTTTTTTTTCTTCAGTTTGCGGTTCCCAGAATTTTACATGGAGTCCTGTAGAAAACTCTGGACAGTTGTGCTGGAGAAAAAACTTTTTTTTTGTTCTTTCTGAGTTTTTGGGCTCAATTTGTCGAGAAAATTGATTTCGACCACAATTTGTCAAAGAAAATATTTTGGTATAAATCAGCTCACAGGGCCACAAGTCTCCGCATGTGTGAGCGATAAACTCTCACAATCACTTGCAGTGGTTCACACCATTTACAAAACTCCACAAAATTCTGTGTGAATGACTACGAACATAAAAAATTTGACTTATTTGACAAGAAAATAATCCATTGGAATTTTAATAAAAAAATTTTGCCATAAAACTATTTCAAGCATTTAGTAAACTTAAATGGACAGGCAAAAGTTTGGAAGTATTAGAATGGGTTGAAATTATACTTTACAAGTGCTTGTACATCACAGGTACTAACACATCTCCCCCCTTTGTTTTCCAAAATTTTGTCCCCCTTTAAATTTTGTCCCCTAAACCATAGGCGGCTGGTGCGATTTGATAACCATGCAGTTTTTCCATTTAAACTTCGGTAAAATAGTTGATTTTTAAGGGAAAATCGATTTTTTTATATTTTTTTAAATGGGAAGAAAAAACACTATTGCCTAAATGCAAGAGCCTCCTTTGCCCTAAACCTTGACTGTTGCCAATTTTATAGTGTGATTTAGTTTGATTCATAGTGCTGTTGTAATGTTCTGAGGAAAATTAACTTAAAAAATGCGTCAAGTTTATTTCCTTTGCATGGTATTTGAAGAAATTTTTCAATACGCTGTTTTATTTTTTTTCAGAATATCCTTCAGCTACCATTCAATTCCAATTTACCTGTTCAAAAGTGTACGAAATTGAGTGGTGAATTTAATAACTACCTGAAAACTGCTTTGATGGAGTTTGAAAACAAGAATTTGCAACAAATGGGCTTCACACAACTCTTGAGATGGGCAGGACTTTGCTCTACCTTTGTCTTCAGTGTTCATTTATTCGGGTTGACTGATAAAAAGTTGTTGAAAATGTTTTTTGACCTCTGTAAAAAGGTGAGTTAACTACCAATGTGTAACCCTCTCCGCTCGGATTATAATTTGCTAAAATGTGAATTAGGTATGCATTACAGTAGCTTAAAATACTTCCACCAAGGTTGCTAAGCGCTGCAAGCATTTTTAATTAGTGTTATAATGTGCCCTGTCAAAATATGTATACAAACATGTGAAGGAAGTTTGTTGAGCAGTTGAGCACAGCTTGACACAGTCATGCTGATCCCGTAAAACGATTTTGTTCAGTAGGACTCAACAAACGGTAAGGGTGTTTGTCACTGAAATGCTCTAAGTTAAACGTTTTATATGTAATTACTAATTAAGAATAAAAGCCAATACTCAGACAGGTTTTTTAAACTCAGTCAAATTGAGTCTGAATTTATACAATTTTTCTGATTTTCAGTTTTCCCCCCTGTTAGACTGTCTGAGTTTATATTTGTCTAACTCTTAGTTTTTACTCCTAATTATGTTGAAGCTCTCTGTCTCTACCCTCAATTTTATCTTACGATCGTTTTGTAAAGTGTTTGTCACACTCCTGCACCTCTCTCCAAGTTTTTCACCTTTCTTCCAGAAAATCAAAATATTTTTTGGGTACAATTTTTCGGACCGAATTTTTGGCATTAGAACCAAAAAGAAAGGCGCAAATAGAAACAGCTTGGCCCCCAAGAAACTTTATTTTGGTGACTTTTTCAATGTTTTGCAAATTTTCCAGAAAAATTTGATATTTCCATCTTTCTCAGGCTGTTAAATGTGAAGCAACAGTCGGATTGGCGGTAAGTTTTGTGAAAAAGCCGCCTTTAATTGGGTGCAAAACCATGAATCTTATCATTTTTTATCCGAAATGGGTTTATATTTTGCCTTCATTTACCGGGGTCCCTTGTTGGATATTTCTATTGGGAGTACGGCCATGACCAATAATGCTTTCAGAAGGAGTCGACTGCTTGAACGAATTCGAAAGTTAAATTTGATGTTGTCCAGCGGTGGACATTCAAATTTTCCAGCATTCTGGTCCGTTCCCATACATTCCTCTGCTTCTCTTTCCCTCTATTGACTCTTATATGGAGCCTTTGATGTCATCGACTCTTTTTTGCCTTCTTGAAAGCCTAAAACTAACAACCAATCAGAACTTGTAGAGCTTGTGTCAGTACTCTCTACTGATTCATCCATCAAGGGCTTCTACATATACTGGACCATTTTTCAGCTATGTTAGTGAAATTATCATAAATTTTTCAATGCTGATATGGGTTTGTTCTGTCAACTTCCAGTTTCATGCCGTTACTCTTTGCGGCAGTGTTATGTGGTTCCCTGACCAATTTTTATTCAAACATCTTTCTGGTCTGACCAAGTTAATCGACGATAAAGTTGTTCAAACAGTATCCAGCATTCGTAACAACTATTTAATGACGAGCTCTCAAAACATCACCAAAGAAGTGCAATTGTATTCAATGCAAGTAAGTCTCATTTCCTTGTTAAGTGTAAAATGTCAATATGATTGTGTTAAAAGTGTGTGTGTGTGTAATTTAAGTGTTGTTTAGAGTGTCTGCAGCAGAAGTTGCAGAAGCAGAAAGGCAGACATTTATGGCAGCATACATATCACCTACAGTGATTGATGCAAGATTTAACGTGGAGATCATCTAAACGCTCTGCCCTTGCATTCCAAAATTTCTCTATCAAAGACGGATTGCACAGATTGATGCCCTTCACATACTTCTTTCGATGGGCATATTTTTAATTGGTTTGGCAAGGGAAAATGGCCGATTTCTGATCAACTTCTTTGACATAATTTAAATGAGACAGGAAATCTAAAGATTTTCTCTTTGAATATAGGAACGTAATTTGCATTTTTCATCATTAAATTATTTCATAGTGTACTTTTTTTAGCTCATTTATTTATTTCTTGTCTATGTATTTATTTTATCAACTTTTAAATACAGGTTTTTACATGGGCGCTAAAAGTGGAAGGCTGTATGACTGATGATCTAAGCAGTATTAAGTTGAATCAGATGAAAGATAAATATGATGTCTTAATTGAGGTAAGATCCTTTCATAAGCTCCTATAAGATGCAGATCTTTGGGTCAAAGCTCTTGGAGTGCTTTGTAAGAATTCCCCAATGGATCTGTTGGGCACCTTTGCTATGAAGGCAGAAATAATTGATTCTGCAGTCAATCAAAATTTCATGAGAAAACTGATTGGAACAACAAAAACTTCCAAAATCACTTCCCTTTTAGAGAAAAAGTAACAATAAGTTGAGGGTCACTGCGAAATGAATTTGAAAATGCTAGTAATGGTGTGAAACTGTTGATTGTGCTGTAGTATAGATCTGCACCAGTGTTGCCAATGGGGCATTTGCGAGGGTCTGAATTTTGGTGTTTTTTTAAACAATTGAAAGTAATTGGTGGGCTAAAAACAGAGATACCCATGGTTTCTAACTAGGTTTCACAAATCCAGAGATGAAATTTTGGCCCAAAATATATTGTTTTAAATGGGAATTCCGCGTAGTTACGTCACAACATACACAATTTTTTACAACTTTACACGAGTATATGTTTGAATCTAGGACATGTAGGAAAAAACGATAGGTACTAGTGTTCTCAGCTCATCAAACACTTTCATTTTTCTTGTAAAAAACACACAATTTCGGAACCTTTGCAACTGTCCCATCGTAGATTAATTAATCCACACAAACAGAATGTAGACTTATTACACGGAACGTGAACGGAATGATTTCCTAAAAACCCAAGACATTTCAATGGTCACAACTGCACGCAAATAAACTATTTCCGGATAATTGTCACCAGTTGTCCTGTACTATTACGCTATAGCCAGTTTCCCGCTAAACTTTGAAAGGGTTTTAATTCCCGCAACCGTGGTCAAATAAAACTATAAAAAATGCTGTACGTTCCTTCCATCCTTAAGAAAATGAAATAAAAAAAGGTGCGCAACACACCCATTCATCCATCTCCTGCGTAGGAGCGTACCTCCAAATTTTGACTTTAAGATTTTAGTCTATTTGTGTATAATTGAAGGCGTCCTTTTGATCAAGCTAAGTTTCAAGACTTGAGCCCTAAAAAAGTTTGAGCTATTTAATAAAAACAAGGAAGCACGAATGCACAGATATATGAGACAAAATATCTTAATGAATTAATATAGATTAAATATGGACTAAAAATGGACTAAATATGTATTGACATTTAAATTCGAACGTTTTGTGTCATTCAACAAGAAATCAAAACAAAATTTGTTAAACCACTTGTATTACTTCCTCAATGAATTTACAGAAAAGGAAAAGTGTTGATCATCTGTATAAATACCTTCAGCTCTAAAAAAAGCCCCCTTTATCTGCTATTGTACTTATTCATAGTGGTGGATCTGGGAAAGTTTGGGGGGAAGCACATTAATGGAAGTTGAAATTTGCTGCGTTTCAGGAAGCATGTGTGGGCCATTCTCTGTTGAAAAGAGGCGCTTTTTGAGGCTTACAGGGTGGGGGGAGGGGGAGGCACGTGCCTCTGTGCTGCCCTTTGGATCTGCCACTGCTTATTTCCCTTCTTCCAGACGCAGATTCTGTTCTTTTTGACATTATTTTGTTGTAAAACTTTTCTGTCTCATTCAGTCATTCAGTATATTTGGACCTATCAAAAATCTTACTCCTTACTTCTTTTTGTTTTTAGGGGTGCCAACTCTTGTATCAAATTAAAAGGCTCGTGAGCACAGTTACAAATTTACATGGGTCCCTAGGAAAACCAATGACTAAGTCTTTGGTTCTAGGAATTTGTAAGTTAATTGAGCTAATGAAAGCAGTGGAGCACATTTATCAGCGACACTATACCAACATAGCTAAATGCATAAATCTTCTCATCCAGTTTTTATCCTATCAGATTCTCCGCTACATCCTGACTGCCAAGGTAATCCTACTTTTTCTTTCAACCTTTGATTTATTTAAATTTTCTATGAACAAACTTAAAGTCCACAGCGCAGAAGCAATAACAAAATATCGAGTGCCAACAACTGATGATTGTTTGAACTTGTTCCTATTTTGAATTTGAATTTGAGAGTATATCAGTGATTCTAACACCTGTATAGTTTATTTTGCGGTGAGAGTTATTTTATCCTTTTTTCAGTGCCGCCTCGTGTGATTTAGCAACCCTGCTTTCTGTCATCTAAATCTATGCGAAAGTATCAATTTCTTGGTGGTTCAATAAACCTTCTGAAGATCAATTATTTTTTGTAGGTTTAAGTAAATAGAGAGAATCCGATGTTCCCACATGGCACGAGCCACTGCTGTCCTTTAGAATTTATTAAATATTTTCCCCAAACGAAGTGAAGAATAAAAGACCCAAGCTCAAATCCCTTTGGTCGTTCAACTCCAATTTTTGCTCCACATTTTGACCAGCTTTTATTTGTCTATTCTTCAAATTCCGAAGCTTTAAAAATTCTTTCCCCTGATGAGAATTGCTGTTAATCCAAGTTTAATTTAGTTTTTTTCTGGATAAAGTCATCCAACTAATTCTCCAACTTTCCCATCATGAAGGAGGGTGAAAAGCTAAAAAGGAACTAGAGCACTACGCAAGGTCAAAACAATAAAATATATGTGATTACAATACGACTCACCTGCGTAAAATAAAATAAAATCGGACGTGTTTCGGGAGCTTGGCAACCCTTCCTCAACAAAATTTGACGGCTTGTTGATTTCTTTGTAATTGTTTTCTATTGGTTTGTATGGCCGTAGATTCCTGTGCAACGAAATATGTGAAATTTTGCTGAGGAAGGGAAGGTAATGCTCCTGAAATACGTCCAATCTTTATTTTATTTTACGCAAGAGAGTCTAATTATATTCGTTTATATTTTATCATTTCTCATCTTGATCGTTAGAATTCCAAATGTTAGACACTGAATGTCCTGTAGTGTGCAAATGTTCCCAAATGCATGCTGATGATACTTTTCCGTGACGTTTCACTGCGGACAATGCACCGCTGTAACTTTTTACTGCTAAGAGCGATTCCTGTAGCCTGGGCAGCAGACTGATCTATCCATTAATCCATCTTTCTATTTACTTATCTGTCTGTCTATCTATTCATCTATCTATTATTTCTATCTATTTATCTATATATTTTCACATTTAATGGATGGTGTTCCTTTTCTTTTCAGAAAAATTTATTGCAAGACAAGAAGTACAGTGACAAGCAAGTGGATATTCTTTCTTCGTTTGTTTTGGTTGAAAAACTTTTCAACGGTCCTATCACCAGTGAACGCCTTCTTATAATAAATGTTGCTCTGACTTTCACAAACCGTATGAAAACATTTGTTGCTAACGATTTGATGACTCTAAATAACTTACTATCCAAGTTGAATGTAATTTGCAATTTAGACAAAGAAGTCAATGAAGCTGCCAGCTGTGATTTCATGTATTGGCAAGTGATCATTCCTGTTTATTTCGGGCACTTATATAAAAATGTAGAAAACTTTCAGCAATTAATGGTAAGTCGAGTCCTACTGCGCAGTATTTTCAATGTTCATTGTTCAATAGTTTTTACAGTTCTTGATAGTCTTTTATTTTAGAACTTTTACTTTACATAAGAGAAATAGAAACATTAGTAGTATAGAAAAGGCTTTTGACTGTGACATCAAGCTTTCGATTGCGACTAAAAATCAACCATTGAATGATGCCAATCAACCATAAATCAAACTTTGCTCCGACCGCCTTCCATTCAATGCGGTTTTTCTTTTGATTCCTAAAAGTCTGGTCTGAGGAAGTTACTTTAGCTGAAAAAAACTCCCCTCTCAGTAACTAGATTCTTGTAATTCTATTCTCTATTTGGTTTCTTGGCCTAAAAACGTTATGCTAGTTGCATTGTTGCTCTTACAAATAGAAAAACGCTTTCAGTGTAGATAAAATAGCTGTTAAGGCTGAAATTTTGGCTACATTTTATTTAATTTCTTGTAAGCAAAAGTTTATTTACATTTTTTTTATTTTGTCTACGTTTTTTCTTAATACATTCTTGAAAATTAAATCCTCAATTCTTTTTTTTTCTTATAGTATATCATCAGAGCCATTGAAGATACCTCTAGCATTGTTGAAAACAATCTTCTAAGTTTAGCTCAATTGCCGTACAAGTATTCTCTTGATGCAGATGTTTCTCATCACTTCAAAAGTCAGGTAAGATTACACTGGAGAGAAAGCTAATCATAAGAATTTCATGTCATGAGAATCAAACTCCTCTCTCAGTTCTCCATTTTATTTTTTGACGGGGATAAGTTTTTCCTTTTATTTATTTATTTCGTGTGCGGAATGAAGTAGTTTGGTGATTAAATGCATAAAAAATCTCATTTTATGCAAAAGAAGAGTTGGTCTCTATTGGTCATCATAATTAATGAGTCATATTTTTACTCTATTGCTTTCATTTTGTCCTTGTGAAACCATTTAAAGCACTTTTTTGTGGATCGTTCAGTCATCCCTTATTTTTAATTTTCAATCTTAATCGAAGGTCAATTTGATCAAAAACTACTTGAATACCTCACTTTGTTAATTCAAAAACTTAAGATTGGCCTTTCTGCAGAATGAGATGTTCTTATGGTGGCTACTTTTCTGAAGAATTTTCATTCTGCTCACAGGGTAGTCAGTTTTGCCCATTCCGTGGAATGGGCAATTACACAATCGGGGAGTAACATTTATTTAGTAACTAAGCCCATAATGATAATCATTAACAAAATTAATCGAATCCAAGGTGAAAAAATAATCAACAAAGTTTGATCCAATGATTTATGTAAAGTAAGTGAATATTAACTAGTTGAACATCAAACATGAAATAAAAATATTTATCGTCAGTCGAATTACAAATTTCCGCAGATTTTAATCAGCCAAATAGTGCCTTTGGCCATTGTTCTGAAACAGGTATAGTTGGTAGCCCTGCCTTTTATTTCCTTTATCATAGCTCTAATCCACTCTTTTCGGTGTGTTTTCATTCAATTTCAGTTGTTAAACCCATTAAGTCGAGATATCGAAACCAATCTCCGGTTACATTGCCACTCGCATCTTGAATTGAAACAAAGGATGATTGATACAACAAATGTTAATTTTTCACTTGCATTAAGGAATAATCCAGTCCATTTCATCAACCGATTTATGGATGTTAAAGGTGACTCCTACTCAGAGGCAATACAAACTAGAGACCGGGTGCTATGAAGCTATCTTGCCCATGTTAAAATCAGGGGTCACTTTTTTGTTGTTGTTAACCATCACCTAATATAGGGACAGTGGGGTGTTGTTCTCTTAGTTATTTTGTTGATTCCCCCCAAGAAAAAAAGTTTGCTTCTGCGCGATTGGCTGATGAAAAACTTATAATGCTAATAGCAGTGCTTGTAGTAGAAGTAGTCTAGTAGTATTAGAATTTTGTGTGCCAATGTTTGGTCTCTAGTAAATACTGTCTCTGCTCCTGCTTTAATTTGCTAGTGCTAAGAAAAAGTGTCAATAAAAATGCTGGACTGTCAATGAATGTGGAAGGGGGGGGAGGTTGCTGCCTCAAAAGGTTGCTACCGTTTAATGGAGTATTGGCCGTCTTGTTAAAAACCAGCATTAAAAACAAATTTTGTTTGTGACTTCCGAAACTCCTTTGTCTATGAAAAGCGATGCAATTATAATATCAAAGGCACCATGAGAGTTGTCTGATTTAATTTGTATGTAGCTGCTAGAATAGTGATTCACTACAGAATCTCTTTGGCCAGCATTAATATAATGACAAATTCATGGATGGTGCGTGGTTCAAAAAAGTTTGGGGGGGGGGGCTATAAAATCAAAAATTGAACACCTATTAATTTGGTTATCAAATTCTTACCAATCTGTTTCAAAAGTGGAATTTAATGGTCTTTGGAGTTTGCAAATCACTTCAAAATTGTTTCTTGTCCGAGGTTCTTCTCTCTGGTTAACCCCTTCACCCCTCCATTCTCAGAAAGTGGAGGGCAACAGCCCCTTCAAGTCCTTATAACGTGACAAAACAAAATTTAATGCTCTAAAAAACCACTCTGAAGATTGTATAAAATCTTTATGACTAAATACCTTTTAGGCTCACCTCAATTGAACTGTCACTCAGCATGTTTTTATTGTTTATTATTTTTTTCTCCAGGAAACGTTGAGCACTATTTAAATCAAACATTTTATGATCTCACCACGGTAGCTTTACACAATTGGCGAACTTACGGAGAAATGCGTGTCTTAGCAGAGCATAAGTTCAGTTTGCAGACTGTTGAAGATAATCTGCCCAGTCAGACTTTAGAACAGGTACATTCTTTCTCATATTAATGGTTCAGTTTTAATGTCCTTAATTTAGGCCCAATCATGATACATATGTATCTCAAAAGTGCTAAATTGAAGACGCGGGTGCAAGAGGGGCATTTTTGACAAAATGTAGTTTTGAGAACTAAACAGTTTAAGATTCAGTTTTGTTATCCTCCTTATTTGTCCGTATTTGTTCACACATCGACTTCCATTTTTTTTTTTTTAATTTTTATTTTATGATTGATATGAGTCACAAGACTCTGATACAAATCAGAGTTGGGCAAATGGGGTGGTAATTGATTACACGATTACTAACATCAAGTAATCGTAATCATCGCTTTTCTCGGAACGTGATTTTATGGCAATCAGGGCTGATCTTTTATAAGTCACCCATTATATTAATTGCAGAAGAACCAGATTTAATCAAAATGACCCTGAAGTTTATTTTAAATATGTAAAGACTACATTTAATTACCATCCAAAGGTTTGACGATTAATGATTACTGGGTAATCGTCCTGTATGATAGCTTACCTTCAATGCTAAAATTCATTGAGATAAGTAATGCGAGTAGCCTACCTCGAGGAATCGACTGACATTATTTTATTCGCCAACTGCACCTTGGGGTAGTCCTGTCTAATTTGTCACTTTTTCCTTGGATATCCCTTTGCCGGTGTGGAGAATGTGTCTGAATAAAGAGGAAAATCTCCCAAGGTATAGTCGGCAAATTAAAGAAAGTCAGTCAGCGCCTTAAATCTAAGGCATTGACTGGCGGTATTTCATTTTTTTCCTTTCTAATTTCCAGGGACTTGACGTGTTAGAAATTATGCGCAATATTCATATATTTGTTTCGAGATATCTTTACAATATGAACAATCAAATTTTTATCGAAAGCTCAAGTAATAACAAACATTTGAACACAATTAATATACGACATATAGCAAACTCAATTAGAACTCATGGGACAGGCATCATGAATACAACTGTGAGTATTTTTCTTTGTTTTCTTTGTTTTTGCATTGGATAAGTTTCCTCATTTTAGTTGAATCAAATGGCAAAATCTCTGAATAATTTTGAAAGCTCGTTAGGTTAACTTCTTGACTATAAAGAGCAATCTACAAAGCTCTAAAATTTCAGCTGCTATCATTTAAAGCTGACATTTATGAATGCATACTCAGTTCATATATTTTATTGGTTGCCTGCAGATGTTACCTAGTCACTACCTAATTGTGCTCTTGCAATCTTCACCGAATGAATGGATCTCTTGCAATGTTTTGCTAAAGGCAACTGTTTATCAATGTAAAATGCTACAAAAATAACGCTGAAACATTAAAAAAGTTTAAAACTCACTCCTTGCGAAGAAAACTTTCCTCAGAGTTCAGATATACCACCTGCATGTATGTAATTGTTTTACTGTCCCCATTTGGGAGTCTTGTTCTGTTTTATGGTATGCAGTGCATACTTACTCGTGTGGTCCACCTAAACTTGAAGCAAGTTTTCTCTACTAGGGGTGAGTTTTAGTCCGCTCAGTCAGTATTAGAGATCACTCACTATCTATCTTGTTCATCTTAAAATCAGGTAGCAACTTTTTTTTTCAGGGTTTCAACAAAACAATGTCCCAACTGGACCGTATGTTGGCTGGTGAGCAAAGATTTTGAGGCCAGTAGCCAATGAAAGCAAAACACTGGAGTTTAGTCGTTGTCATCAGTCAACGTTTAGTCAAGTTGGATGTTGCTCCCTTTGTTATTCTTTTGAGTCCTCAAAAAGAAAGTTAGCCACCGCTCAATCGGCTAGTGCGCTGTCTCTAGTTTATATTGTCTTTGGTCGGAAAACATCACATTTCTGCTGTTCAGGTTTAAAATTTTGTTTATGAATATTGTTTTTCTTATCCCCTTCCACTCTTTCACTCATCCTTTTATCGCTTTCTTTACTCTTTTTCCTTGTGCAGGTTAATTTCACTTATCAGTTTCTACGTGAAAAACTCAACATATTTTCCCAATTTTTACACGACGAACATATTAAGTCCAGATTGATGAAGGACATTCATTACTTCAGAGAGATCAAAAATCAGGATAATACCAAATTTCCTTTTGACAGAGCCGAGAAATTTAACAAAGGAATACGGAAACTTGGTGTCACAGCTGACGGTAGTTACTTGGACCAGTTTCGAATTCTCATCAGCCAAATAGGTAAAGTGCACCTTTGCCAGACTTTCAAAATTTGCACTGAATTTAAATCTTTTCAATGTTAATTTTCAGCTTTTTTCTGATTTCAGACGCCTTAGCGCTTCAAATGAAATAACTGTGATTTTACAGTCACAATTTTATTTAATGACAAGATTCCTCTTGGTTTACTTTGATTTATGGATCTGAGCTTAGACCAGTGGCGTTTGGTGGATATGAAATTTAGGCAGGCAATACGTATTGCAAAGAGTATTCAGAGACTCTCTCTAGAAAAATCTTGATATGCTCTACTTCCTAAGCTCAGAATTAAGTCAAATGGCAGAGAAATGATTAAAAATTAGTTGGTTTTTATCGGGTAATTTAGAGTATTTAGAAGATCTTAGTGCAGATAGTGCCTGCCTTGCTTGCTGGTAATGCATGCCACTGACTTGGACTGTCAAGACTTTAGAATGCATTGAGAAAATTGTTGCAAAAGAGGTTGTTTCTAAATTGGCTAATACTAAATGATGTTTGATTTATTGATCGCTGATTATTTTGTTTCAGGCAATGCAATGGGCTATGTACGAATGATTAGATCGGGTGGTCTTCATTGCTGTTCAAATGCAATCTGGTTCATTCCAGATTTAGATGACATTGTTAGTTTTGAAGAATTATGCATTCAAGAATCAATGTCATCTATTTGTGTTGAAGCTGCAAAATCTTTGGATCAAACTATTGCCAATATGACGCGCAATCTCATTGAGGGCACGGATTACTTTAAGGTACCATGAGTCATGGCTGTCTAAATATTAGTCTCGTTTTGATAGGGTCCCTCTATGTAGAGAGTTGAAACAAGAGGGTCGTCAACCCCTGATTGGTCATTGAGTACTAGGCTCTACGAGAGCTGCCATTGGATGCGTTTTTGCACATTTGTTTACGTTCTCACCAGAGGTCTCATGGTGCTTTATGAATAAAAGAGTTAACTGTCAATGAACCTGTTAATTTTAATCATGATGAACCTCAAGAACGTCTATGATGCCAAAAAGAATCTTTAAAAGCGTAAATAATTTTGATCAGCAAAGGCAGTAAAAGAGAATACCGTTAGATACTCTACGGCACTGTAATCTTTGCATTGGACCAAAACACAACAGCAGCCGTCAGAATGTAAACAAATGTGCAAAAACGCATCCTTATAATGGCGGCGTCCATGGTTTCTTTTGTCTCAACGCTCTACATACAGGGACTCTAATCTTCCAAATTTTCTTCTCTGATCTCCGAGCCATGTTTTTCATAATTTTACAACTTCCACGTATCTAAATCGGTTCGGCTCGGTATGGTTGTCCGAACTGTTCTCTTGCAAATTCTTTTTGTTCAGGTCCAATTTGTCTCATTAGATTTCCTGTTTAAGCTAAGAATGCATTGCCAAAACTTTGAAAAATGAAAAATATCAATAAATAGAAAATTGCCTGTAGTTTCAAAAATTTCATTCTATCTATTTGACACAACGCAAGACATGAATAGGTATCTAAAGCAGATGCATTTTGAGTATCGGATCCTGACAAGTAGCGGTGTGTGCTACCGAACTGCATCGAAGCACATCGCTGAGCAGTTGATTAGCAACGAGTCGAAATTCTGTGCAAACCAACCGCTCACCAATGTCTTTTGATTTGGTTCGGTAGCACACACTGCTATGTGTCAGAACCCAATACTCTAAATGCGTCTGCTCTAATGAAACTTTTATTTCAAGTTTCATCAATTCTGACCAAATTAAATTATTCACATTAATGAGAGAACACATATTTGAAGTAAGATTGTTTTGAATAATCAATTATTCCAACCCAGTAGCATTAGAAAACTAGACTTATTTTTTCTTTTCAGGCACTGGTGGAAGTTTTCGCTCCTGCATTTCGGGATCCCATAAATAAACATCTCCAAAATTTCTATATCTTGGTTCCTTCCCTCACTCTGAATTTCATCGAGCACATGATAAATGTCAAAGAAAAAATGAACAAAAAGAATAAATCTGGTGCTGCATTCACGGATGATGGTTTTGCAATGGGTAATATTTTCCCCCTTTTCTCTCTTCTTTATTTAGGTATTTCACTATTTTTATGGATTGTACTGACTCACAGACTCCAAAGCCTATTACAGTTTTCAGTGAATCATCACCGTAATTTTTAGCCCTGACTCAGCAAGCAATTGATGACATTCAATTTGCAGTTGAAATCTGAAAATGTGTTGATTTTTTCCCCCCTGTTTCCATTTGGCGATTGGGCCCTCAGAGTTTGTTTTAAGAACATATTTTTCTAACCGGTTGTAGAAGAACCCTGAATTATTACTGAAAGCATACTGCTTTTTCCTTTTTCATTTTGAATAAAAATGAATCGAAAAATCATATTTTCCAAAGGAAAAATAGTCATGCTGTACAGAGGTAAAAACCTGTTTTTTGTTTTTTGTTTTTGTTTTTTTGTTTTTTTAATTTGATTTAAATTTATAATTCATTTTTTTTCAGTTTATGTGTGGAATAGAGGTTCTGTTTTATATCCTTTTGTTTTCTCCCTAGAAATTCTCAAATTTTCTCTTCCTAAAAGTTTCTTGTATGATTTTTTGTTTCAGGTGTTGCATATGTTTTGAAAGTTTTGGATCAGTACCCCGAATTTGACTCATTGTATTGGTTCCATTCTATTAGAGATAAATATACAATAGATAGAAAAAGTTTAGAAAAGCAAAAAATGTTTGCTTCCAAAGATGATGAGAAATTACAGCAGACCTTGAATTTAACGTCGAAAAGACTTGAAGCTTATGAACAGGTACTTCATGGTTAATTTTCATGTTCTTATTTCTGGCTTTCGTAATTCTTACCGCTTTTTACATTGATTTGATAGTGACACTTAGTTCATCCATAGTAAAAGTTTGCAGCAACTTCATAAGGAACGTATCTAAAATTTCCCGTTTTCTTCTTATTTGATAAATGGGGGGAACTGAAATTAATAGATGCACCGAATGAAAATTGATGAATATATGCAAAAAGCACAAATTTGAGGAACGTTGGCACTTGCAAGCATACTTCAGGGAGATTCGCTGAAAACTTCAAGCTAAAATACTCAAAAAAAATAAAGCCGGGATATTGGAAACACAAAAATTCCCGCAAGCCACAATGAGTGTGAGTGAGGCAGGTAGACATAGTATTGCTCTCACTCACCAAGTTGATGACATAATGATTTTCCTATATCACGGTATTAATTCTAAACGAATTTTCCTTGTTTTGTGTTCAAAAAATCCATAAAAAAATTACGTAAGTGCCTATATTCTTGGATTTTGTGTTTCTCCTTTATTCTCAATTAAAAACGCCAAAAACGCAACTTTTCCTACAAGTGACCAGTGGCGCTCTCCATCGGATTGAAATCTGGAAAAGTTTTGCTCGGAATCACTCTGAAATAATTAGTAAAAAAAAAAGCAACGAAGCCGCTTTGTTTGAATTACCGTCGGGGGTCTTTTCAGACTGTACGCTGGTCAAATAACTTGGGCTTACTAGGTCTACTACTGTAACTTGGGTTGAACGTACTTACATGTGTACATGGATTTTGTGTTGGAAATTTATAGAAAAATTTGGCAACTCTTGGTATAATATCATTAAGAATCAACATATTTATCCCTATTTAATGTTTGCCAACAATATTTTGCTTTGTTTCAGGAATTTGATCTTCTTTACTATAACCTCAACAGTGCTAGAATATTTTTCCATCGCAATCGCAGTAGTTTTGAAGCAAATACTAAAACCTCCGATGATGCAGCTTAATGTTCAAGAGCACTTGACTACCTTCTCTCTCTGTCCAGCGAAGAGAAAATTATTTTGTAATTAGAGGCTGTGAGTTTTATTCCAGATATTATGGTGCGCTTGGAAAAAGTCTCTTCAAATTGGGAGGATGCAATTTTTTTTAACATTTTCCAGCCACTATTGCTGCTGATTTTCATAATCTTATAATTGTTTCAAGGATGATACAAAGTACTTGCATTCATGGCCTCCTTAGCTAGGAATTTTTCTTTGTCTTCCTTTATTTATTTGATCACTTCTGTTAGAAAATGACGTATATATAGAGGCTGCAGTCACTAGATAGCTACTCTCTCTATCCTTTTCTAAAATGTGTGTTTAATGGGCAAAGAGGAAGAAAGACGAATTCCTGACTACGACTATGCTTGCATTCAATTTATGCTTTGCACGGGAAATACCCTCTTCATCGGACATTAATTATTATGGAGTGGTAGGCAACCATTCAAATTTCACTGATATGACTTTGCAGACTCGTTAGATTGAAGGGGTTTTCTTCATATTATAGAGAGGTCGTTGTTTAAACTATTGAATCTGAGTATTTGAGTTCATTTATTTAATTGTTGATGGAAGCTCTCTTTTGTATTTTTTATTTTAAAATTTTTATACTGTTTTCTTCAATAAAAGTTTAAAAATCGTTTGTACTTATGTATTTATTTATGCTTTGGCCCTAAGGGCCGCTTTTAAATAACATGGTATTGCTATCCACATCATGACCAGTAGTTTTGACTACAAGTATAGATGAATTATTTCTGGTGCTCCCGCAAACAAAAGGAACAATGCATCGACAAATCCCGCGCTTCATTTTGACTTTTGGGTGCACTCATGCAACCAGGATTTGTCCACGAATCATTCCTTTCGGGGCCTGACGCATAGGTAGTGAAGAGTTTTCATTGGTTGTCCGCATGTGTCAGCGCTTTTGCCAGAAGGCTGGTCCTTGAAATTCCCAAATTTTAAATCAACTAGATAAGAATAGATAATTGTGATAGTTGGAGTTAAGTAATATAGTGGCTGCATTTAATAAAAATACAGAATCTATCTACATACAGTAAAAGCTCGCTGTGTCGGACGCTCAGTTACTCGGATTTTTCGCTGAGTCGGATTTTTTTCCCGGTCCCTTGAATTGCCCCATAAGACCAATGTAAAAAACGTCGGCATAAGTCGGATTTTTCAGAGTCGGAATTTCGCTTGTCTCGGATTTTTTTCCGGTCCCGAGATGACTTTTTTTTTTTGAGTCGGACAAAATTGCAGATAAACGAATAAAAGAACCCAAGAACAGATTGCCGAGTTCAAGTTTTTGTGTGGGTGTTCATGTCATAAATCAAACCAGCCGACCCACCTTTCATCTCTACCACACGCCGACTTCGCGGCGCGGCAGTGAGTGTCGTGAGTGATGCGTCGCGCGTCATCGTGATAACACTGCAAGGACTCTGAATAGAGCTTCCAATACGATCGGCGTTTAATTAAAGACGACTCCATGCCACAGGGCCAAGAAAATGTTGAGTCCTCGCTAAGTCGCTAAGCAAGAGGTACGTGCTATGTAAAACGTACGGTCGGCAAACGTTCGCTCAACATTGAGGTTATGTAGCATTCCTCGTACACCCTTCGCAAGTCTCGGACGTGAAAGACTTCGAGGATTAGAAGTCTTTCGTTGGTCCCGGAAAGGACCGACTTTTTTGAGCCCAGCAGTGTTGCCATGGTGGCATCATTATGCTAGCCGGAAACGGAAGACGAAATACGACAGGGTGACAAGATGAGGAAACTGATCGGGAACAAAGGGAGAATGGCACGCAACACCAAAGTCTTGGCGCGACACGGCACACTTGGACACTAAGGAGAAGAAAAAGGGAGGGGGGGGGGGGGGTGAGGAATCGGTGAAAAGTAAACAAAAACAACTCAGAGTTCAGCAGACCTGATGATTCATCAACGACACGAGAAAATCTCTTGCGTCCGTGTGTTAGTGTGATACCTCCCCCCTCTCCTTCATACTAGATGCTGCGTCCGAAAAGACCAATTCCTTCAGACACCTCCAGCGCGAGCGCCAGCCAGACTCAGCCGCGAGCCGCTGTCGGCTGTCGTGCTCGTGGCGCCGGTTCAGCGGCAGGCGGCTGCGGCAGTCATCGTGTCGCAACGAAGAATCTCTATTGCTTCGCGGTAAAATTGATAAGACACCCCTCGGGAGTTTGTTTAGTTAAGCGGCAAAACCTCTTTTCCCACATCCGAGTTGCTGACACAAGTGTTGGGTACGAAATCGCCAAGAAAATACTGGTTTTTTCGGGAAACTTCGCGCTGAGTCGGATTTTCCCCAAAAAATCCGACTCAGACGTAATTTTCATGAGTCGGACTTTCGTTAAGTCGGATAAATGCCGCGGTCCGAAGACGATCCGACACATCGAGCTTTTACTGTAATTGGTTATCAGACAGTCTTGAGCATCCATATTGTCTGTTTAAAATTTAGTACTTATTATAAATGGTCTTTTTAACCTTGTGACTTGTCTCCGTCAGTCACCATTTTCCATTCTTCTCCATTGATTTCACCAATTTTTTTCTCTCACTTACAAATAGCCAATTTTTGACTTGAAGATTCATCTGCCTCCATGGTTGAGGCCGTTGAGGGGTTCTGCTATAAGGTGGTCGCACCTGGATTTTTTCCGGTTTCTCCTCCTTTTTCCGTTTTCTTTTTCTTCTCCTTTTTTTTTAATTTATTTTTTTATTTTGTCTCCTCTTTATCCATCTGTCAAGTTTAAGCCCCAGAGGCTGACAGGATCGCCTATTGCTACACAAGCCTCTGCTGGTATAGTCGCCAAATTTAGAGAAGAGTTACCGGCTGATGAGGGACAGTCTTTAGAAACGCTGAAACAAATTTTTTTTAAAGTGATGTACTATTCATTTTGGACGTACCTAATCTACAGAACATTTCATCGATGAGAAAGACAGTATTATGAATTTGCAAATAACTAATTTTATAGTAAAATGAAGCACGAGAATAGTAAAAATAGTATATTCTACTTTTTTCTTCATGGTTTGCACCACCATTAATTTGCTGAACCATGAGTTGGTTTTAGGTTTTTACCAATTCACGTGGTTGAATTTATACTATGTGGGTTCAATTTTACACATTTTATTTTTCACCACAGTCAAAACTTCAATTTGAACAAATCATGGTAAAAAAATAGGCGGCAAGTGGGTTTGAATGCCCATTTTTAGAGTACCTAATTCACTTTACTGCCTTTCCTGAAATGTCAGAAGTACTGGAATATGCAATGTCACACTTCTTTGCATTCTATAAAGGAAAATGGACGCTTCATAGCAAGGAAATACTTATTGTTAGCTTATAGTATCATCGGTATGTATGTATCGGATGATAAAAACACATCTACAACAGTTGTTTACACCCCCCTCCCCCACGAAAGTTTTTAGGGACATAATCGGAAACTAACCTTTCCCAGAATGATATTTTTCACCATAAATTGGCTCAAAATCGTCAAAAACCGCAAGAAAGGAAACTCATTTCTTCTCATAAGCGCCCATCGCGGCCGGCCTACTCTCATGACGTAGGCGGGTAGGCCGCGCGCGCCGCCCATCTAAAAGTTTATAACCTAGTCACATAACCTAAAACCCCCACATTCTGGTATGGTAAGATGGTATTGATTTTACTCGTTTATTATGAAAATGGAGGATCGAGGTTTTGTATTGTACTAGTGTTTAGATGGGCTTATTGCTAGCGTTAGTTTAGTTTTCGTGTATTTCGCTGCAAATTTTTCACTATGCCTTGGCGAAATTTTTCTATATGTCCTATTACTCCTCGTATTCCAGCCGATTCAATCCTCTTATTAACTAGTTCTACTTAATTTTCCAGTTCACTATTCGACATTAAAGAATAATGTGTCTCCACTACCGCTCTTGTTTGAAGTCCAAGTTGAAGTGTCTTGATTTCACTGCACTAGTTTTATTTATACTAATTTTTCACTTTGTTAACTGTAAGTATCACTGATCTTGATTATTAATTTGTTGAAATGATCTCAGTCTCTTATGTCTTTTGATCCAAAGCAGAGGCAGGCAAATAGACTTGATTGTCTCTACTAGTACGTCTATGAATGAATGAATGTCTCTCTGACATTAATATCCCATAGCAGATGCATTTTGAATACAGGGTTTTGACGATTAGCGGTGCCTGCTTCTAAAATGCATGGAAATGAATCAGTGGGGGGTTGAATAGTGAATAGTCTTGTCTCATTGCTTAATCGCTCACTCATGCGTTTTGATGCATTTCGGAGGCATGCATTGCAAGTACCACTTCTTGACAACACCCAATACCTACTTAAAATGTGTCTGTTCTGTAAGTCTCCATGTGATACGTAATTAAGTTACCTGAGAGCTCTTAATACTTCTTCATTGCTGGTAAGATTAGTGACGTACAAACGTTCTGTACAGTAACTTGTACCTCAAGTTTTGAGACCCTGGCTGTTTGCACGTGACTGAAGCTTCGTCTTGTTTTTAAAGTTACAATTTTACTCTAAGAGCCATTTGAACGGTTCCAGCTGTAACTGGCTTAAGTACGCTGCAATTTATGAGATTTCTTCGATCATTTATTAAGAACATTCACAGAAAAAAAAGGATGGTGTAATTTACCATTCGCATAGCTGATTTTAACCCCTACCAGAGTTAAGGTAAACTTGACCAGAGTTATGGAACATTTGACTTGGTATCAAGTGAAATTGACCTGATTCCTGGTCAAATGTTCCATAACTCTGGTCAAGTTTATCGTAACTGTGGTAGGGGCCAAAATCAGCTATGCGAATGGTAAATTACACCATTCTTTTTTTCCGTGTTGATCTAGCTCTGGAAACAGTGTGGTAGAAGTCGTCTCAGAAGTGTTGGCCCCTGACTACTTTTTTTTTACATGCACAGTAGGCTGGCTTTGCACCTATTGCGTAAGCAGGACGCTGACCGAGGGCCTAGCAGGGACCGCACTCCCAAATTTCGGTTGACACAACGGATGGAAATACGTCTGTCCTTACTTGTAAGCAAAGAGCTGTCAGCGGCCAACACTTCTGAAACGAGCTCCAATGGGGCTTATTAGAAAGCTCATGTACCTACTGTAGGTACTGCCACAAGAGTACAGAATTGGAGATTGTTGAAAAGCCTCTACATTATTATGCGGAAGGAATTCGAAAAAGGGCTTTTTGAGAAACCACGTTTCAATACTGCCATGGTATGAATGATACAATACTGATAGAGCTCGTTTTATGAAAGCAGGCCAATGACAGATCATACAGCTTGCTGCGCAAAGACGTATTCGCGTTCTTGCACGTACACCATGCACAAAAACGCAAAATTGTCTCTGCATAGTAAACAATCCTGTCTGTCATTGGCCAACTTTCATGAAACGACCTCTAATTATTCACTGCTCAGGGAGGTAGAGAAAGAAGGATAATGAGTTTATTCTCCATCGGGGCCCTTTCAAAACCCGCTTGAACCTCTTCTGGGCATTAATGGAGCTCTTGCTTCCCTCTGGTGTTAGTGACTAAGAAGTTAATTTTGGAGGGAAATCCAGCAGAAATTACGATGAGAACATTAAAAATTTACAAAATCCACCCACAGACTTACAAAATGAATTTAAAGCATAAGGCGTAATAGCTGAGCAACGCAGGTACCTTGGGAGTTTCCTGTTTAATTTGAAACCGTCCTCAGTGTGTTTCTACAGAGAGAGAGACAAATCAGTTGGGAAACTCCTATGATACCTGCATAGCTCCGCCCCATCTTTGCTCTTAAATGGCGGAGCAGTTGTCTTGGAAGGCTCTTGTCTAATTTGTCACTATCTCTATAGAAACGTCTAATTTGTCACTATCTCTATAGAAACGTCTAATTTGTCACTATCTCTATAGAAACGTCTAATTTGTCACTATCTCTATAGAAACACACAGAAGAAAGCCTCAAATCTGATTGGAATCTCCGGGAGATTATCTCCCCATGAGGTACCTGTGTAGCTCCGCCTTCACGCTTCAACTTCAAAGTCTTTTTGTGAGTGTGAGTGAATTTCACAATTCTTTAATGTTCTCATATATAGCAACTTTTCCTGGACTCTTCTCAAGAAATAACCGCTTATTCAATCGCATTTAGCAAAAGTTAGCGAGAGCTTCATTCACTGTTAACTGACTGTGTTTCTGTTGTGTTTTTGGCAATAACCATGTATTAACATAACGATTTTTTATTTTCCAGGTGTTCGAGACTCAGGCATTCAGTTAGATAAGGAGCCTTCAGATGTGATCGTAGCTCCTGGTGGCAGTGCTGTGTTAGATTGTACAGCGCGAGCTGAAGATGGATTAAACCATGAAGTAAAGTGGCGCTCATCAGACGGCCAGTATCTAATTCCACCGAAAGACGAATATAGGTAGGTTTTCTTCCTCATTTGATGATCCAACTTAGCTTGATTCCATATCACTGTATAACCCAGTAAAAACGGCCTTTGAAGGTTCAGGAAACCGCCGATTATCTTGATATCAAGAGAAAGCTCTTGATAAAATCTTATCAGAATTTTTTTTCCAGGTGAATCAAATTATGTCTATGTTCTATTCTGACTTTGAAGTACAAATGCTTTGGGGAGCTGGACTGTTCTCTTTCAACTTATTTGTTCCGCAACTATTTTTTTCTCAACCATTTAAAATGGGTCGGTTGTAAACTGTTGCTACATTTGTGGTTAGGGCTCCCCCTTAGACTTCTTGTCTTGCTATACCTTCAAACAAATGCTACGCTCAAGGGATAAATACCCTCACCCTTTTTTCAACCCTTACCCAATTTGTTCTCCAGAGCTTGCTGCTCAACATCAGAAATTGAATGAATCCAAGTCCAATCAACCTCAGTTGCCATCTGCCTTTGGATTTACTAATGTAAATAGCAGTGGTGCGCAATTCCAAAACCCTCTGATCGACAGTCACCGTCCAAATTTTGGAATCACTCAAATGAAGAAGTCTTGAACCATAAACCTTTCGATTATACCGCCGGTGCACAAGACCAAATTTGCCACCTGTCCCTCTGAAAGGTTGGGGGGGGGGTGTATTTTTCTACGAAAATAAATATTAATTACTTAGTTACTAATTATTTAACTGTAAAAACTGGCGGGTATCTACTTTATCTTTCAAGCTTGGCTGGAAGGCATTTTTTTTTTTTACGCACCCTGTATGATCAGCCAAGACTACTATTTTGAATTTGCCCTGCAAATAGTATGTTTGAATGCTCACAATTCATGGCTTGTGAAAATTCGCGACAGAGCCTTTACATATCACCATTTATCTTTTACTTTTCTTTTCTTTTTTCAGGAAAACACTGGCTAATGGGTCATTGCTGTTGAGTAATGTTTTCTCAGGAAGAGAAGGTGATAGTAATGGAGGGTTAGAAAAGTATCAGTGTCAAGTATCATCTGAAAATTATGGCACCATCATCAGCAGAACTGCATCTGTTTCCATTGCTCGTAAGAATCATCCTAATTTTTCTATTGATTGACAGTTTGCCATTTCTCTCTGTATTCTATCCTTCAGTTGGATCTCTTCCCTGTACTTTCATCCTGTTCTGTTCCCTGTTAAACTAATTTGTTTATGCGTGGAACACAGCAGAAAAAAATGGAACGGGTTACTCTTAGTTGCAAGTGTTTCGTCGAGAGTTATGATTTAAAAAAAGGGGGCATCATCCAAATCTTGTGCTCCATTTTTTTTTACCTTTTTGAACTGCTACTTTCCACTTTAAAAAAATCGGGATCAAAGATTGATGTAATAAAATGTAATGACCATCATTTTAACAATAGTTAGATATTAGATACAAAAAAAGCTTCAAATAACTTACAAAATTGGAAATAGTGTGCAACTTTAATTCACTCCCAAGATGGCCTGGGGCGTGGATTTTTTTGTCACCAGTTTTCACCAAAGATTACCATAAAAAAATTACAAATCTCCATTTTGATGCAATTTTTTAGTGAATTGATGACTGTCGAGCATTTTGGTGAACATGCGAAGTTTCGCAAGTTTGCCTCAAGAATGTTGTTATGCACTTCGTCCATATCATATAATGTCTTTCATACTATTACCAGCAAAAAGTCCCTATTGATACGTGATGACCATTTTGTTCTTATGTTGTCTTAATTGATTTTTTCACCAGGTTTGCCTCAGTTTGAAAAGCAACCAGGAAATCTCCAGGTATACACTGGCCAAACAGCTCATTTTAGCTGTATCGTTAATGCTCGCCCAAGCGCAAAAGCTAAATGGTCCAAGAATCAGTACCCTCTGGTGCTCGATCCACTTCGTATGTCTATCCTACCATCTGGTAAGTATTATCATTTGAAGAAACGTTTTCACTGCCTGAGATGCCATAATAAAATTGAAGGGCCTAGCAAATGGAAGGGTTTTGTAACAATTTTGTTGATTTTGTGCGCCTTATACGTGGGTAAATATGGTATTTAATTAATTTCACAGTAATGTTGTTTGAAAGAGGCTTGTGACAGAGTTGGAAAACATATGAGTGTAATCAATTTTATAATTACTGGATAATCAGTAATCGTCCAACCTTTGGATGGTAATTAAATGTAGTCTTCACAGATTTATAATGAGCTTTTGAGTCATTTTTATTGGATTGAATTCTTCTGCAAAGAAAACGATGGGTGACTTAAAAAAAATCACCCCCAATTACTGTAAAATCACCTGCTGAAAAAAACAACGGTTACGTTTACAATTACTCGGTAATAATGTAATCTATTACCACCCCCATTTGCCTAGCTCTGGTCTGAGAATAGTTTCTATGATACCTGCTGTGAAAATTCCATTTTATTTTTTTCAATTCATATCTTATTTAATAGTTTTAGTTGTTCAAATGTCCGCTTGCAATTCATTCATCTGATAATCGTTTGAAATTTGCGATCAGCTTACTGATGAGACTTCTCCTTTAGATAAATATATTGCTCACGCAGGGCTGCTAGGTTTGGAGGAAAATTCATTAGATTTTATATTGATTTATAGCCACCATCTAGCAGCGCTGAGCCGATGTCTGTTTTTCAGGAGATGAAAAGTTTTTGTTTTTCTTTCTTGAAAATGTCAGTACAGGGCTGACACACACTTTTGTTACCAATGAATGAAAGTCGGTTTTTACTTAAAAACCAGCAATAATAATGATAGTGACTCTCGGAAAAAGTTGATTATTTATTGTATTCCTCCAATTCCAACTTATGTAAAAGAATCGATTCTATGGAGGTTCTATGGATTGATTCTTTTCTGTATATCTACCTGGAAGGATTGGAAGGGGTATCAACGCATTGCAACTCACAAGCCTCCACTTCCCGTTATTACGAGTATCATCACTTCTCTTTCCATAGCTTGAAGAAAGATATTTTATAGAAATACTTTTGCTTTAATCCATGTCTTATTCTTTTGCTATTCTGTTTCTAGGTTCTCTTGAGATTGATGATGTTGAAATGAGTGATGCTGGCATTTATCAGTGTAATGTATCAAATATTCTGGGTTATCGCGCAAGTGATCGCGCTGAGTTATTGGTCAAATCAGCTTATGGTAATGCTATTGTTGCAGTTGATTAGAAAGTCAATTCATTTATTTATTTATTTATGTCACTGAAATAGGCGAAAATTGTAAAACCTATAATACAACTGTAAATAAGATGAAAGAAACAAAATGACACCACTTACAGAAATGAAACAAAATGAAGCCGCGAAAGGAAACAATAGAAAGACATAGAATAAAAAGTAACAAGCATAAGCAAAAAACTAAAATATAGAAAATAAAAATAAAAATAAGTTGTTAATCAAACGTAACTGGTTTGAAAGTATACATATGAAGCTGCTGTGTTAGGTTAACATTCGAAATAAATGTTGATTATTTTTTTTTTCTGTCTCACTGCTCATAGCTGTGGAGAAAGTGTGGTGATCACAGAGACAATATTTAGTAGAGACCACGCACTATCTATCTTGCCCACGTGTGCGCGCGGTGGCAACTTTTTTTTTGGGGTCTCAACAGAACACGCAAACGTGGTCCATACGTTGACTGATGAGAAACGTTGTTGAGATTTTTGCCTAGTGAAACCGAAGCACCGAAATTGCATCAGTCAACGTATGGACAGTGTTGGATGGTGCACCCTCATGCTTCTTGTGTTAAATTCCTGTTGAGTCCCAAAAAATAAGTCAGCCACCGCATGCACGGCTAGTGCGTGGTCTCTATTATGTATTGTCTCTGGGTGATCATGACAAATTTGAAAATTGAGTTAGCTCCTTTTCTAGGCATTTCATGACCTTAAAAACCCAAAAAACTGTATTCTATTAAATGTCCAACCGTTAGCTCTTTCATCTGTCTGTCTGTCTAACCATCCATCTTGAATCATATCTCCTCATCAATTAGTCTGTTTGCATTTAAACTTGTCTGCCGAGTGAAATCTTCAGTCTAGTTTGTGGAACACCTCTCAGTCCGAGCTCACCAACTTGGGTTGGGCCTAACCTGAATTAATCCTTTCAGACCTGGAGTCTATTCTTATGGACATTGGAATAATATGTAGTCTTATAGAAAACATAAAACTACAATAAGTGCATCAATTTAGATGAGGAGACAGCGCGAAGATCAATTATGTTGGTCAAAAACCTGTTACTAAACAAAAAGAATTTCAGGTCTGAAAGGGTTAAGACGTGCGCATAAAAAATTAGGATTTTGCTCAACTCTGGTTCTACTCGATTCGGGTTCAAACCCGAGTAGAGTCATAAGTAGAGGAATACAGCAGAGTTCCAAACTCTATTTTACATGGCATCGATGTTACCGATATGAGCAAGGTTGTTAGACATGCATGTGCTAGTGCACTGGGCATTGCTGTCATTTCCATCAATGATGGAAACAAAAACTGAGAAGAAGAAAGGAGACATCATTCTAACTTGAGTTAAAAAGCATAGTTGGTTTTGCGCTAACCTGGGTTGAATCAACCCGAGTTGAAATCTCTAGCATAAGTTGAAATTCTGTGAATTAAAAAAAAATTAAAAATATGTGTTTTTTTCTCCTGTTACAGACTCAGAAAGCTCCCGCATGGCACCCATCTTTGTAGCAACTCCTCGCTCATCGGTTGTTGTTGAAAATGAAAATATTACTTTTGACTGTGCAGCAAACGGTTTCCCAACACCTGTTCTGACATGGTTGAAAGATGGGGCTATGATTGACATGGCGTAAGTATTATTTCTCTCTATTTGCTTATTATCATGTTTGAAAAGTTTTTACGCTCTCTACTGTTAGGGGGGTCGTCTGGCATTGCCTCAGTTTGGGCGCAGGAAGAGTAGATATTTTAAATATTTTTCAAAAATCACAGATTGGTGAATTTTTAATTTTCATTCCTTCTAATCTAAACAAACCTTGTCTCGGACTTTCTCTCTTGAGTTTTAATGTGTTCTTTATTGAAATCAAAAGCTCAAATTCAAGTTCATTCATCTCCATCGTACAACTTGCCCTTTGCCCTCTTGCATGTCTGCATTTCTCACACTCCATGTCGTTTGATGCTCCACAGCATCTTTTATGATGATCCCCCCTCCCACCCCAGTTTCATGACCCACCGTTTCTTAGGAGATATTAAAGATGCTAGAGTGCTCCATCTGCTACGATCCATGCATCGGCCTGACCTTCGTACAGTACAGTAACGGTTTTCTCCTCTGCACAGTACCGTAACGGCCATCTCCTCTGCATACGGTGTTGCTGTGCTGTTAAGTTCTGTCCGCTCTGCCGAATAACATCTTCTTCTCCGGTTGGTTACCAATCGTTGGACGCATCACTGATTGGATTAACGCTGCCTTGCCATCTTTTAAGGTGTTTGGCAACACCAATGGGAGCCCATAAGAATTAGCATGAGCAATGGTATCTTTTCCACCCTCTCAGATTTACAGCAACAGAAATTCTACAAGGTTCCAAAAAAGGAAAAAGATGGAACCCCCCCCCCCCCCCCCCCCCCAGCCCTTTGGAAATTAAATACAGCCTTTAAAACCAAGCTACATATAATTGTGAAACGAAACCTAATTAAAAGTTATTAAGTCTGCGTTTTCTTAGGAAAAATGCTATCAAAGTTTTTTACTTTTTTTCTTAACCATTAATTTGTTTTTTCCTAGTGATTTGGACAGCAGGTTCTCCATCATTGGTTCTGGAAGTTTACAGATCACTAAAGTGAAAGCGGAAGATGGCGGCAATTATGCCTGCCGTGCAACAAACAAGGAAGACTCGGCCGATGCTAGTGCAACCCTAACAGTTCAAGGTATTTAATATTTATGAAAATTCAAAATTATGATTTTTATTCAACTTGTTTCAGTACTAGGTTCATATTTCTCATGTATTCATAAACGTTCTTTCACTAAAGTTTTTCCTTTATCTGGTGCGCTACGTGGCGGATCCTGTGTTGTGTGGAGCTGGCTTATGATTCAAGACCTTTGCTGATACTGTGACTTTTGTTCTTTTCTTTCCAAATTTTGAACTGGAACTTATGTCAAAATTCTGCGTAGAAAGTGATCAATTTTCACCAAGCGGTCCTGAAAAGAAGTATCTTTCTTTGAAAAAACCTTTTTAAATTGAATTTTTTTTTTCCGATTTTTTTGAAAATTTGAAATGGGATTAATTTCCTCAAGTGGAAATATTATTGAGAAGAATTTCTATCGCAGCAGGAACGTAGTTTCACAAAACAAGCTTTCACTGTACCACATAATTTGGTAATTTTGGACTGTATTTTGCTGTTTTTCTTTGCCTAGGAATCTGTTCAGAGAACCCAAATTACCTCCCCATCAAAGGTTACCTGATTTTGAGGTACAGTGAACAAATTAAATAAAGTTAGTCAACTCCCTCAATTTTGGTTCACGTAGGTTACTTGCAATACTTCAGAGCCAAACTCTAAAGAGTTGACTGACATTATGTAATTCACTGACTGTTCATCATGCTTGTCGGTCTGTATAAAGGTCAATTTTTCTTTTTTTTTGCACTGACAGAGACCTTTCTATCTCCGTTTCCAGTAAAGCTTGTCCTCTCTTTGACCTTCTGTTCCATTTTTTTTTATCCAGTTGTTTGCCTCTTGAGCTGTAAGCATAATCGAGGTTGCCACCAACCAGGAAAACCTGGAAAAATTGGGAATTTAATTACTCTCAGATTTTCTTTCAATTTTTCCATTAGAAATAATAAACGAAACAAAATACTTTGGCTACAAGGTGTAAAACAAATGCTTTTGAGTTGGGCAAACTCATCAGCTGAGGTAAAACAGCCAATTAAAAAAGAAAATAAAAAATCATATTAAAAAATATGAAAGTAATAGTAAAAAACTAAAGGGGGGAGAGAGTTCAACTCGGGCAGTGCAACAGAAAGCATGAGCGAGGACAGCAATTCGAGAGCATCATGACCGGTTTCGTCCTTGTTAGGACTCATCAGGTGAGCTTACTCGAAGCTGCCTCTAACTCAATGAATTCGGCACTCTAGCAAGTCGTCTAAATGACATCGCTGAAATGACGCGAGAGCGCATAAAAAATACGCGCGCGCCATCTACCATAAATGTTGAACAACTCTCAAATGAAAATAAAGAATTCATTTGAGAGTTGTTCAACATTTATGGTAGATGGCTCGCGCGCATTTTTTATGCGCTCTCGCGTCATTTCAGCGATGTCGTCTAGACGACTTGCTGGAGTGCCGAATTCATTGAGTTAGAGGCAGCTTCGAGTAAGCTCACCTGATGAGTCCTAACAAGGACGAAACCGGTCATGATGCTCTCGAATTGCTGTCCTCGCTCATGCTTTCTGTTGCACTGCCTGAGTTGAACTCTCTCCCCCCTTTAGTTTTTTACTATTACTTTCATATTTTTTAATATGATTTTTTATTTTCTTTTTTAATTGGCTGTTTTACCTCAGCTGATGAGTTTGCCCAACTCAAAAGCATTTGTATTAGAAATAATTATGACTATTTTGATGATCTAGAATAATATTTCTTCCCATTGACTGCACTTGTGATGTGGCTGTCAGGAAATTTTGTCAAAAATCTTTCTAGAGAAAACAAATCAAACGCAACTTTCACGTCACTCTAAGGACCATCTGTGGGAAGCAAAATAAGACCCCAGGACTTTACATGCTACCTTCACTCTTTTCCCAATTCAAGATTTGTTTATTTGGTTATTGTTTCAGTGCCTCCACGATTTATCCAGAAACCTCAAACAAAATTTGCTCATGAGAAAGATGAGCTTGACTTACCGTGTGAGGTCTATGGTGTACCCAAACCAAAAGTAACGTGGCTGAAGAATGCTGAGATAATTAATTATAATGATTATATTAAGACGGTCAATGGGTATGTTATCTTACTTTCTATTTTCTCGAAGACAGTTGTGCTAATCATTTTGCAAAAGGACTGTATTTTCCTCCGTTTTATCCACTCTTATAATAATCTGCAAGCATATCCGTCGCAAATTAGTCTGGGTGAAAACAAGACCCATTTTTCCTATGTTGATACCAAGTGCTCCTGTGGTATTTTGGGAGAAAAAATTAACTGTATCCTACAATAGATTGTACAGTGCTCTCGGGCTGATTCAAAATAGAAGGGACCTAGGATTTATTTCGAATTAGAGGGTTTTTGTCTTAAAGTTTCAAGCTGTAGAGAGTGGTTCCAAAAAGTGTTGATATAAAGAGATCTGTAAATTAGCTCTACAGTTCGAAGTTGCCGTCTACAGGAAGCTCTCTATTTCAAAATTCAAATACTGAGTTTAAACATTTGTTAGTTTTGTGCTTTATCATGCACTTGTTCATGCAACTTTATCAAAACAAAAGCTATTTGATCACTGATATGCTTTTGAATGACAGAGCCTCGGGCAAAAAGATTTCGAATTGCGGACAGTCCTAATTATCAATTCGAAATATCAATTTCGCTTCAAATTATATAGCTACTTAACGAGCCCGCTTGACACTGAAAATTTCGAACGACCAAGGGGGACGAAATACACTGAAATCCTTTGAAACAAAGAGTTTTCCTTAAGGGGATCAGCCATACCTTTGGATACCATGGAAGTGCTTTCAATTAAGTTTGTGCACTGTATGTACTCAAAACTTACTCTCCTCTTGATTCCAGGCATAATTTACACATTTCGGGTGCTTTGGATTTGGATTCGGGTGTATTTCAGTGCGTTGCCTCCAATGAAGCCGGTAACATTCAAGCAGCTGCAAAATTGACTGTTCTG
Source organism: Trialeurodes vaporariorum (assembly GCA_011764245.1). Taxonomy (NCBI): domain Eukaryota; kingdom Metazoa; phylum Arthropoda; class Insecta; order Hemiptera; family Aleyrodidae; genus Trialeurodes; species Trialeurodes vaporariorum. Next base: position 28,450,527 of record VMOF01000220.1, read on the forward strand.
AAATCGGGTAAGACTCTCTTGAGATTCTTTTGTTTTTATGGTGTTGCAATCCTGAAAAAGACAACCAATGTCAGCTCAAACCTTTCACCGTGTTTGTAGAAAAGTGATCCTGGTCAAATTGTCAGAAACTTCATGGGCTGCTCTCAGTAAAATCCTTACTTTGGGAAGTGGAGATACAGGTGACATGAGTCAAGGACAAAACTAAGTCATGTGCTCAAAAACTGTTCTCAATAGAAGAAAGAGGGGGAGGAGCTAGAAAATCAACCTTTCAGTGAGATTCGCGCAGTTGTTGTGAGAGTGTCTCAGCAACCCCGAACCAAGATACTAACCTCACATGATGTGTATTTTTGATTATAATATGGTAAACGGTTCGCTCAGGCTGTCAACTTTTGCTTCTCAAACTAATACTTGGAGCTGGTGTTTTTGGGGCAAGCAAGAGGCATCAAAAACATCGGGCTCATCTAGACCCCACTTTTTTGGGTGCCACTGATGCACCGAAACTATCAATACCAAATATTGGTTAGAAATGCAGAGGTTGGTAGCCTGTATAAAATGTTTACGAAAATACGCTCATGGTTCCGGATCTGCAGTTGCCAGTTTAGAGAGAGAGAAATCAGAGATAAACAATAGGCAATGGACATCATGGCACACCAGCATAACTTTAAATTCCAATAACATGATTTCCATAGTCACTGTTGTTCTGTATGAAATTTCACGAAATTAATTGGTTTTGAGCTAGATCTTGACCCATTGTGTAATTGAAGTGATTTCCAATTTTTATGAAATTTTCCTGATATTTCTTAATATTGTGTGAACGGGCGTGAAATCGTGTATTATTCCCTTTCTCTAAAATACTTTTGACGTTTGATCATCTTTGTAATCTTTCTTCAAACCAGCAGTTTTTGAAGAGCTTACCTGCTTTTCATGATTTTTATGATTTATTATTTTTCCCCTTGTCCATCTTTTGTTTTGTTTTGTTTTGCTTTTTTTTTCTTTCTTTTTGTTTCTTTTTATCAATTTTTTTCTTTGTTTAACATGAAACTTTGATCTCACCTCATTTGAGGCGTGTCATATTGAACCTTGCTAAGTCCATTGCAGCACTTCAAAATTTCCAGTTAAACAGAGCTGCCGTTCCATGCATATTCATTGACATTTTTCAATTTGCTGATGATTACACAGTTCAGTTCAGTGTAAGAACAAAAATATCGGCATCCGTAATCTTTTCTCAACTGTTGAAGGCGTTGATGAGTTTAGAAAACTTGCGGATATTTTAATAATTTAACGACAACTGCGCCAATTCAGAAAAGATCACAGTCGCGTGTATTTTTGTGCGTTGCAGTCATAAATTGAACTGAATGGGTCTGTTGCAAACTTTTGCTACAACGATTAAGAGTGTATAATCCAATGTAAAATCGCCTGAAAAGTCCATTGGTTGCATCAGAAAGTCATAATATGCAATCATAATCTCACAAAGAGGCGTTTAATGAAATCCAAGATGGCGGATAAATATCGATCAATCTGTATGCATGCACCACGAACATCCAAGGATAGCCAACCTCACAATATCGATCACAACGTAAACAAACACATAACCTCTACCTGCAGTGAGGTTGTCAAAGTTGGCCATCCTTGGATGTTCACGGTGTATGCATACAGATTGCTCGATATTTCTCCGCCATCTTGGATTTCATTAAACGCCTTTTGTGAGTTTATTATTGCATTTTATGACTTTCTGATGCCACCAATGGACTTTTCAAGAGATTTTACATGAGATTAAACACTCTTAATCGTTGTAGCAAAAGTTTGCAACAGACCCATTGTGTAATCTTTCCTCAACTGGTGGAATCATCGGTGAATTGAAAAAATGCCTTTTAATATGCACAAACGGCAGCTCTGCGGTTAAACCTCATTCATTCATTGAAAAATGTGTGTACTATTTCCCATGCAATTTTCATAAATAAAAAATGAGGCATCATCTTCAAAATTTTCATGATAAAAAGCATGTTTCTTTTTCCTTCATATAGAAAAATGTTTGATGAAATTTTGTAATGTCAGATTACTGAATAGATTATTGGACTTAGTTTGCTTTGAGATAACACCCCTTCTTTGTTTTCTTTTTAATGTTTCATAGTGAATCTTTTTCTTTTGTTCTCAAACTTTTTAATTTTACTTTTATTTTGTGTTGTGTTTATTTTAATTTATTATTTTTTCTTTCTTTTTTTTTCGTTGTTTTCCTCTTTCATATTTTTTCTCCTTGACCATCCTTTTTGACAAAAAACTATAACCTATAAACTATAACCCTCTCTCCCTCTAAACGACACATTGCTCTATTCTCAGAAGAAATTGTGTCCACTTCAACCGAACCTGAAAACAGTGAAAACCCCTTCACATCTCCTGCTCCTATTTCTCCCTCTCTGTCAATAGGTGAAAAAGTCAAATCAAAATCTCGAGCCGGATTGGCAGCCCCGAAAGACTTGAAAGCAACCTCGGTTTCCAAGAGATACGTCATTCTTCATTGGGAGCCAGCTGACTTTTCGGATGAAGAAGTTGATGGCTATTCTGTGTTTTACCGTGAAAAAGATTCATTAAGGTACCCTTTTTATTCATAGCTCTATATTTCCTTAATTATTATGCAGTAAATTCCTGGTTTAAGGAACTAGTCTTGTGAAATTGGTTCCTTAAATCTAGAGTTAGTCAAAATTATTTTTGGCCGAAAACCATTTTTTAATGCTAAATGATGCTCCCGTGAAAAAATAACAACAACATTTATACAACTTTATTTGTTCTTGAATGGATCTCACCAGAGAAAGCATGATGTATCAAAGCTTATGAGTTTTCACCGCTAATAAGACTGATATCAAAATTACACAATTCGAATCCCTCACTGTGCCAAGTTTTTTTTGGTTCCATATGTTGTTTCTGGAACCAACTTTGACACAGATAGACTATCATTAATTTTTTTTACAGTCATGACTTAAAGGGGCAAATAGTGATATTTAGGTGTTTCTTTTTCTCTCTCCCTTCCTGTAGCAGGGATTCCTGGCGAATTTGGTGTCCCTGTGTTTTATCCCTTGTCATCCCTTACTGCCTAGCCGTTCGCTGTGAAACTTAAGCGTAACAAGCTATAGGAAGGAGCTGGGGCGGCTGGGTTCTTATTCTATTCTAATTCTAATGACTTAAAGGGTCAAATAAAGTAGAAATAAAATCAAACAAAGTCTGATTAAACTTTATTTCAGCACATCAGCCAAAATCATCATTAGTCACCAAAAATTTACTCGTAGGAAACCGGTCCAACTTAAAATCATGCATGGCTTAGACTTTCTGTAACTTTGCTCCTTCAATCAATGCTAGGCAAAAATCTTAAGGGCAGTTTTTAATTTACCAAAAACTGCTGTTGACTCTGGTCAGTGCGAGGGATTAGTATTTTTGTCAGGTAACATACCAACTGAAAATTTTCAATAACCACCAACAAAGTGCCTACTTTCTAAATTTTCAGGGAACGTGTCGTAAATGTAACAAAGCATCAGCTTGGAGACGTCAATATTAGTGGTCTTCAACCGAACCGAACTTACGGGTTTAGAGTTGTCGCTGTGGCTGCTGATAAAACTGGAGAGAGCACAAATGTATTGAGCGTCACCACTCAAGGAGAGGCACATGTTGCTGGCCCACCAACTCAAGTTACTGCCAAGGTCCTCTCAACTTCTGCAATATCGGTCCAATGGCAGCCACCTCAGATCACCAATGGTCCCATTGTGAAGTATCAGTTATTCTATGTCGAGGTAATTATTAACTTTGCTCTTGATTATCTAGAATGCTGGTAAACTTAATACAGGGCTGCAGAGTATTCAGAATCATGCAATCCTAGGATCGTGTAACAATGGAGGCTCAGTAAAAATTGTAGAGGCTCCACCAAAATAAAAAAAAAAATAAAAAAAAAAAAAAAAAATCTTAGGAAAAAACTCAAATTTTTGTGCTCCTTTTTATTTCTTATGGATTTTAAAGGCACTTTAGCAAAAAGGTCATCAATGTGGAAGCTGGGGGGTTTCGGATTCACGCAACACGTTGCTTCCAAATTTGTCTTGCGTTTGCTGATGCAGTGGTAAAAACTGAGACAAATAGATACCCAGCACAAAGCTTGCAACAGGTGTTCAATTTTCCTGCTCAATTTTTGTTGGGACTCATCCAAACAACAGCCAACAGTCGCCTACTGTTGAGTGATGGACATAGGTTAGATTTTCTTCGTGGGTTAAATTGGCGTTGTTTGAACAGAATAACGGTTTCTGACAAAATATTTCAAAATCTTATGCCTTAATTAATTGAAATGTTGACTTTGAAGCAAAACTTCAGTTAGATTTTGATTGGAGCAATGTTCCCCATTCAACAGTAGGTGTCTGTTAGCTGTTGTTTTGGAGTCCCCGAACAAACATGAACTCATTTTGCTTGCCTCACTTCGTAACACAGGAAGCATAGTCATAGAATGTGCTGGTTCTATATTTGTCTCTGAGTAAAAAACAGGAAACCTAACCTAACCTACCACAACCCACCACTGCTGCCACCTCCATCTTCACCTTTATCCATCTTTAATAAAGTCTTTCATATCATGGAGTCATCAATCATCAAAAAGAAGAAAGTTGATGAATCACGAAATACTTAGATAAAAACTGCCGTCAAATGTCTTGAATGGAGAATACATTGTATTGGTTCTTTTTACTTTCAGGAGGATATTAACACAATTACAAACTAAATAGCCAAAAACACAGTACAAATAAATTCTCATTTTAATCATTTGTTTGTTTCAGGAGGATGTTGCAATGGAACGATATAAAGAAACAACTGAACTTCAGTATGAATTAACGGGTCTCTCCACTTTTACTGTCTACTCTATTTGGGTTGTTGCTCACAATTCAAATGGACCAGGTGTAAATTCAGCTGAAGTTCGTGTGAGAACATACTCAAGCGCTCCGTCTAAACAGCCACAAAATGTCTCTGTTAAACCATTCAGCTCTACGGTGATTATATTTACATTTCTCCTTTTATCCTTGTTGCCACATTTACTTATTGAAAAATCTAGTCTTAGTCTCATGGTCCATGCTTTCTTACTTGAGACCATGTAGGGCTTTAGAGGGTGGCGTAGCTTAAAAATTATGTTTTACTTTCACGAAATGCTAGAAAGCCAAATACCTCTTACTCTGTAAAATACCAAGTAGGCACAGTTTTTCTTTTCCAATCTAAACAGGAAACAGTGACAGCTGTTTTCTCTGTCTAATCTCAAAGTTGCTTTGGACCATCAATTCAAACATTTGAATACCAAATATTACCGAAGAATTTTTTACCTGATTTTCTTTTGTTACACGCAAGGTAAAAGGAGGAACAGGTATGGACAGGAGGCGGAGCTTATATTTGAGCGTGCATTTGTGTTAGTGCTGTGTGAGTTTAGGCGACTGCTACGTCACGACGGTATAGGGAGATTGTGTTGCAGGAGTAGGCGACAGCTAAGTCACCTCTACAGTGTTACGTCATCGCCGAGAAGTAACTCACTCAAAACCCCAAAAACTCCAACTCCTATCCATACCTGTTCCTCCATATACCTTGTGTTACACGTATGTACTTAGATTAGATGATGGTTGTTTTGAAATAACTTTCCATCTTCAGGTCTGGCCCTCAAAAACTAAAGTAGATTGTTAATATTTAGTAAGTATTTTTTTTTTTTTTTCAAACACTTGTCACTGGTCAAAAAATAAAATAATAAATAAATAAATAATAAACAATAAATGAATGTATGATTAAGACGCACTATTTCCGCAACACCAAATCCGACGATCAGCTGACTCACTTACAGTCAGCTTATAATTGGATTCTGTGTTGGGGGAATGAGTGCGTTTTATTCATCTATTTATTTATTTATTATTTTAACTTTTAACCCTTGGCAAGTTTGTTTTTTTGTTTTTTTTTTTTTAAAAATGCTTTTTTACTATCTGGTTTAATTTTTGTGTGCCAGACCTAAGATAGGAACTTATTCCAAAATGGCCATGGTCTAAGTAAATGTAATATGAAGAAATCTTGTTAAAAAATTTTGAAATAAAATTCAGTATACTAAACCCAATCATGAAATTCACCAAATTATCATAATTTAAATATCTTATGCCAAGAATACCAACTCGTGGAATTTTTAATGATTCCTCGTCCGTTTTATTTTTTGCAGGTTGTCTCTGTCAGTTGGGAACCTCCCCCAAAGGATGGACAAAACGGTATTATCACCGGTTACAAATTACGCTACAAGAAAGGAGACAAAAAGAGTAAAGGTGAAACTGTGACCACTGCAGGTGATCGCAGGATGTATTCTCTTGAAGATCTTGACAGAAGCTCTGTAAGTAACTCCTTGCGCCTTAGGGTTTTTTAATTTTTATAAGCTCTGTTCTCCCAGAATTGCAAAAGTGATCCTCAAGACTCCTGCAATATCTATAGTCAAGAAATAGAAGGCGAGGTTCGTGAATCTTTTAAAGATTGTGTCTTGCTGTTTGAAAAGTGAATGTTGATAGAACCTGTTTGATCTTTCATAATAGATTAATGAATTGGAATTTTCTAGTTTGTAGTCCCTTTTGAAAGGTGTTATTTTAACTTTTTACTACAAAACCTTGATTTACCAGTTGATTTTGTAAGTCCAAGCAAAACTTACGGAAGAACAATTTTAAATTTTGTTTGAATCACAGGATCGCGATTACTGGACTCCACAGTTACCACCGTACATTGTTTTGATCACGGTGGCAAAATTTTACTGTGGTTGAACAGATTCTGCATAAAAATCTCAAATTTTTTACTTTCTTCATCATTTGTTTCATGTTTCTCTAGGTTTATCAAATACGACTTTGGGCTTTAAATGTGAATGGCAGTGGACCTCCAACTGAATGGTATATGGTAGAAACTTACGAAAATGATCTCATTGAAACAACAGTCCCTGATGCCCCAGGAACCTTCTTTGGTAGGAAAATAATATATTTACTTTGAGTTCGATGTTGATTATGTTCTTGTTTTCTGAGGTTGCCTTCAAAGAGTTGTCTCAAGATATAAGATACAGGGTGTTACTAAAGTACCTTTAAAATTTTCAAAGGTATATTCTGAAGATAAGAATAAGGCAGAATGAGAAGTAAGAATAAGATTATATGTGTGACGATTCGTTCAGAATTACCCCCTTACGCTCTCTAGAGCCCTAAGTTTTGCAAAACTATTGGTTTTCTTGATATAGCATCCTCAATTTGGTTTGTTCAATTTAAATGTTATGGAAGTTTGTTATTCATGTAAAATGCACTTATGGCTTTGATGCCGTAAAACCTTAACTTACTGGATCAATATTTACCGGTCACTTTTTTGACCCTGCAACAAAATTTTACCAGGAACATGAAAGTCAATGTAATGCAATGAGAGTTTCTTTGAGAGATATTTAATTACTGAATGGAAATATTACAATTTATGATGAGTAATATGCATGATTAAATAAAAATTTGCGTAAATGCAAAATTTGCTCTCAACTGCTGCATTAAGTATACGCTTTTCACAATTCATCTGTTTATTAAAAAAAAAACCTTGTGAAAGTTAGAAAATCTAAAAAAATTTAAGTTAAAGAACATTAATCAACAAAACTTGAAAATTCAAGAAAATCTCAAAAAATTTAAGTTAAAAGATATTAATTAAAGAAACTTGAGATTGTAAGAAAATCTCACACACTTCAAGTTAAAAGACAAGTAGAGGACTATCAAAACAATTGTTCTTTTACTATCCCATTTTACTTTTTACAGCTCGCCCTATGTCAAATTCAATTTTCCTGACTTGGACGCCACCTCTTGATACAAGCATTATGGTTCGAAGTTACACAATTAATTGGGGAAAGAATGTCCCTGACATGTACTCAAAAGTGGTGAATGGGAAGCAGTCAAATTCTTTTACAATCACAGATCTTGGTGAGTGTTCTTTCTTCCTTTTCTGATCATGGTCTTGGGACGTTAAATTTTTTCCAAGTTCAGACGTCAAGAAGGAGGAGAGGCCAGAAAATTGGAGAGTTTAGGCTGATACTCACACCTTTGATGATCCGTTTCCAAGAACTAGTATCAAGATTTTTGATGACCCTCAATCGAGGAGTTCTGGAGTATATAATAGAAAGTTTGCTCGTTTTCTGTCCTAAGATCTTCCGAAGTGGTCTTACCTCCCTCCCACTCGCCGCACCCATACCCATGTTAATCCCTTAATAGCCACGCCCGAGTATACTCGGGCTAGGATTAGCAACCTCCGTATACCACGCCTGAATATACTCGTTTGTAAAGGTAAAAATAGTAAAGCTACCTAAATTTGCATGTTGTTCCATTCCTAATCTGGTATTGGGGGATGCACGGCTCCATACCTAACTTGGCTATTAAGGGGTTAAGACTTGCACTGTTGCAGGTCAAATTCTTTTTTGATGGTGGATTTTTTTCCCATGCGACTAGTAACATTTAAGAATATTTTGCAAAAAAAATCGAATTATCGATCTTGTTCTCTATTTCTCTCTTATTACGGGTTGGGTGCACTCTAACTGCTCGTTAACAATATTTTCTAACACCAATGTGTTTGAAGTTACAGCTTGTTTTTTTTAAATTATTCATTTTACTGTTTGTAGTACGTAGTAAGTTTTAAAATTGCAGATATTGTATGATGAGTATCAACCCTAGTTTTGGGTGCTTATGTATAAATAAATTTATAAATTAATTAATAAATAGAATAGTCTCAATCATACTACTGGGTAAAATATACTCAAAGTTTCTGCTTTTGATTTTGAAACTTTTGAACTTATTCTTGAGCAAGCTGTATCATCTTCTCATCTTTCTTTGTTCCTCTTTGGTTTCCAGAACCAAACTCAGAATACATCATCAGTCTACGAGCCTCCAATGAAATGGGTGATGGACCGCCAAAGTATGCCAACGTTCGCACACAGTCTGAGAGTGCATTCGAAGCTACATCTCCTTTAATTCCTCCGATTGGGCTAAAAGCTAGCATTCTTTCACCAACCAGTGCTGTTTTGTATTGGTCCGATACGACTTTACCACAGGGGCAAGTAAGTTTACTTTATGTGGCTTATCAATCTGAAGTGTCATTCTTGTTTCAAGATTTTAATGTGGCAGCTTAAAAACTAATCAGAGTTTTCAGTCTCTTTCCTAATATTTTGAAGTATGTTGATAGGTACAAGTTATCATGATTTATTGAGCTATCAATGAGTAATTATGAGTTATCAAGATAATATCTAGCTTTTGTTATAAATTTAAACTGACGGATTGATTTTCATTGGAAAAAAGACCCGCAGCTGAAGAGGAAAGAGTCAGTATTATTAAAAAAAAAATGGATAGTAATAACAATAATATTAATAAAAACGAAATTATATTTTTTTTTGTACTACATCGTAGAGATGTGTCTTGTGGAACCTTGCTATGTCGCTTCACTCGATGTCTATCAAGCGCAAATAACTATTCATTTAAAGGTTTTGGGTTTAAATCCCAGTTTTATAGTTTTGTGATTACAGAGCTTCTCATCCCAAATGAATGGGTTTTTCTTTCTCTTTCTAACCACATGCCTCTCTTTTTCCTTTTTTTCAAGTTTGTCACTGATGACCGAATCTATGTAGTTCGCTGCACACAGTATCACCCGACATCATCCGGCTCACGTTCACGTTTCTACAATGCTAGTGATTTAAATTTAATGATAACTGATCTCAAACCTATTACTCAATATGAATTCACTGTCAAATTAGTCAAGGTTTGTATAATCATTTCATTTCATTCCGTTTGTTTGTCATAATTTATCAGAACAACGAAACATGAGTCTTCTTTTTTTTTATTAGAAGGTACATATTATGGTATTAGAATTCTATTGATCAATACTTTGATACCGTATATTGCCGAATATAAGCTGCATCTGAATTTTTGGTCTGGAAAAATGGGGGAAAAAAATCCTTGAATAAAAGCCGCACCCCCAAAATTTTTAAAAAATAGTGCCGGAAACAGGCCAAAATTACAAGGAATGAAGTAAAAACGCATTTATTACATTAAAATAAAAAATATTACCCATGAGATCATCTGAATCATCAAATCACGATCTTTTTTCCGCATGCGCCGCTCGCCGAGACTTCACTTGTCACATCAAAGGAAGCCGCCGATCTTGGAGGGAGGGAAAAGGTTAATGTCTGCACGTGCGCAGCCAGTGGAGGGGAGAATCTCCGCCTGCACATGCGCTCGATACTCCTTGGCCCTGCCCCTCCACTGAAGTCCCACTGTCTCACTGCAGAACGGAACCAAACGCGTTCGCCCCACCCATTAATGAGTTTTGGACTGATCAGGTATTAATAGATCTTGATTCAACCTTTTTCGAGAATAAATATGCAAATGAATCTCATTCTCTATCATATGTCTTTCGCTTGCTGCTCGAGAGAGTCGCTTCTGGTGGCGCGAACAGTGAAAAATCACGCGAAAATGACCCGTGAAGCCGAAGCCACACCACGGTTTTGGCCCTCCCCCCCCCCCCCCCCCCCCGGGAAATCCTCTTGTATAAGCTGCACCTGGATTTTGTACTGGAAAAATCGGGTAAAAAAGTGCGGCTCATATTCGGCGATATACGGTAGTTTTATGGTATTTTGGTGACCTCTTGCTGTCGTTATACATTACAGTTTTAACTTTTTCATTCTTTCAGAGGCAGTTGTTAAAGTTACCAAAAAAATACTGATAGGAACCCTGCACAACCCTACTTTGAGGGAATCTCATCCTTTTCTTGAGAAGTCCACTGTACCTAATTTAACTTGTATCCTGAAGGTACAAATTTGTACCACCAAATTAACATGGTTTAAAATGTATTTTTAAAAAAATCACTATGCACATCAAACAAAACGAAAAAAGTTCATTCTATTCATTGCGATTGATTAAGAATTTGTGAGAAGAGTTTGTCATAGTGTCGGATTGAAAGGGTTAATGTTTAGTTCAATTTCGCATTGTTTAATTAGAATTCATAATTTTCTCTTCGTTCATTCTCTTGTGATTGCCTGAATCTGACGTCCTTTAAAAGTATCCATTCAATGATCATGCATTAAAATTTTATTTATCTTAGTTTTAATTTTTAACGGTTTTTTAAGGAAATTTCCTGTATCCTAAAAACTGGTCATCCTGAAGAATCAATTTCCTTAATCTGTTCTACACTTGAGTAAAAAAATGTTCCTATTGTGACTAATTTCATCTACTATTTATTTCATTAGGGACGGAGAGAGAGTCTGTGGAGTATGGTGGTTCTCAATACAACATTTGAAGATGCACCGTCAACTCCGCCAATGGACTTGACAGTTGTTCCCTCCGAGGGAAATCCATCTACGGTCATTCTAAACTGGCAACCTCCAAAAGTTGCTAATGGCAGAATCTTAGGTACTACACATTTCTTCAATTTACTTCCCTCCTCTTTTCCCTTTTTCCTGTAAATTATCAGTGCTAAGTTATTTCTTATTTTCTTGTTGTATTTTGTTTTTATCTGTGCACAACGCGCTCATATTCATCCAGAGTTACTTTTTGCAAGGTATAGTGTGCGTTATAGGTGGATGGTGGCTGTACTGAAACTGACTGCGCAGCATTTCACGAGCGTCTGCGTCAGCAGACTGGTTCACACAGGTCCTTGTAGACGGGCACTAGAAGAGAATAGCCAGTTGCTCTGCTTGTGGCACTGCTCTGAACTTGTTGCACTCTGTGGCTGACTAGGGCCACACTCTCTTTTTTTCTTCACTTGCTTACTGGTAGTTCTGTGGTGAAGAATTTCCTTGCGGATTCAATAATTATTATTGAAATTGCATCAAATCAACACATCTAAGCTACCTAATGAATGAATATTTCCGTTTAAAAAATTTCTTTCAGCAAGTTCATCTAAAACAAACAAAATTTAACAAAAAAACAAAAAACAAAAAAAAAAAGAAACAAAATTTAATAGTACAGTAAAACTTCTAAATAACATTTTTCAGGGGACTGGCAAAAAACGCCGTTATTTTAAGAAAAACGTTACTTCGAAAATCATTAAAAAATGCGCTTAACGCCGCGGGAAGCAGGTTCCGACAGTTTGGAGTCAAGTTATGCAACCCCCCACATGTTTGGCGTTTGGCGTCTTCATAGGAGTGGTAAGCCATCAGAATACGCAGATTTGCGTATTTCGACGGAAGTTTTAGGAAAAGATAAGAAAATCTGACAACCAGAGTCACAAAATTTTTATTTTACCACGTTGATTCAGAAACAACACTTATGTAACAATAAAAGAGTCTAAAGATGTTTGTTTCGTAGTCAGTTGTATGATGGATTTCACCACATGTGCTCCCAATTTCGCGTATGCAGCAAACAGCGATTCATCGGCGGCACTTTGATATAGTAATTTTTTCAAAGTGTGGAGAGTGGCTAGCCCCTTTGAGGATGTCATGACTTCTCCGATGCCTTTATCAATCTTCTCATTATCGACTTCATCATTGGCTCTGAGCTGGTCAGTGACAATCTCTGCACTGATCTCGCTGCGTTCGCGTTGTGTTGCTCTGCGCAGTGGGCACACCACTCTGGCCGATGCAACGCCCCACTGGTGAGTCATCAGCGGTGAGAGACGGAAAATTGTTGACCGATACAACTGCGACACCCGGTTGACAGCTTAATTATTCGCAGGTCGCAACAATGCGTATTACGAAAGAATTTACGAAAAACTATTGGTCGGAAATTTGCTTTTTAGCATACTTGGCTGTCTTTATATTAACTTTTTTTTTTTTGGTAGGTCAAAATTTCGACGTTATATCGAGATTTTAGCCGATCGCAGAACGTTGTTTTGGATTTTATTTACATTGATAACATAGGGAAATGGGCGGGACTGAACTCAAATCGGCGTTATTTTGAGAAAAACGTTATTTCGAAGTTTGTTCTGTACATTGAAATCACACTGCTTTTGAGGGGACGAAAGACCATTTTGCCATGCCAGGTCATTCTACCAGTTTTGAATCTTTAAAAACTATATAGTTTCAATGATTCATTAAATTCAGTCCGTTTGTTTAGAACTCGCTGAAAGTAATGCCTTTAAAAGAAATATTCATTCATTTGGTAGCTTTAGACATTTTTATGATGCAATTTCTTTGACTTTTTTGGCAGCAGTTTAAATCCCTTTTACCACTGAATTACCCTTACTCGTACACTTTTTTCCTCCTCTCGCTTTCACAAACTTGAGGAACGCGTTATATGCAGGTGATAGGAGTAATCAGAAATGTACAAACAATGTGTGACTGTGTTGGTTGCAAAACTTTATTTTTTATTTAGTATCAACTTACATAAGGCTGCACACTCCTTTGAAAGTCGTGGTCCAAAAAATGTTTGGGACTTTGGGCTTTGGGTTGTTCCTAAATATGGCGGATCTAACCTCTCATTTCTTTGAGGGAGCATCGGAATGTTGGGAGTGCTCTCAAATCTACGTTACTTGAAGCCGGTCTAGAGTCTACAAAACTCACACTAAGTGCTACGTTTCGTTGGTTACTGCACGTGATACTTATTTTGAGGTTAATTTCATTAATTTGTTTTTGACCGCCACTTTTGACGGTCTAATGTGGTCTATTTAGTGGTGACTGATGCTTGTTGAAGTACTTAGGGCGGATTTGGGTTTAAGGATCGTCTGTCCTGAACATTTATTGGTCCCGTAAGCTTTTAATCAATTTTGGGTACCAAAAATTTTATTTCACTGCCGTCAGAAATTCTGGTAGTGTCTTTGCATCTAATTTTTCATTTGTTTGTTTGTTTGTTTCATTTGTTTCATCAGGCTATCATGTTTCTTACACTTACAATGCTCTAAATCGAGAAAATCAATGGGAATTAGAGCGAGTGGTCGGTGATAAAATGACAACCACAATAAAAAATCTCCTACCAAATACCACTTATTTTTTCAAAATTCAAGCGCGCACAAAAGGAGGTGTTGGACCCATGAGTAATAATGTATCATTGACAACACCTGCAAGTAAGTTTTGAAAGTTTCTCGTTTATTCTTTATTTTTTTTTTTTTTTTTTTCCTCCCTCAATTTAGCTGCGCCTTTTTAATTGTAGCAATCACTTTTTCTTTTCTATCAGTAATTTTGTTTCAAGTTCTAAGTAACTACACTATACTTGGCTGGTGTCCAGTGAATTCTAATGAAATTGAATTTACTTGTGTATGCATGTTTCCTTAGAGAAAGTAGTCGAGGGCTGTAAAAATTTTATTGACAGGTTTTCGAGACATTAGCATCTGAAGTTGCCTCTGTTTTTTGTGTGTGCTATGCACTCAGTTGTATTGGCTGTGTTATTTCATTAATTTAAAAAGAGGGTATTTTGGAAGGGATATTTTTCCATGCGAAATGAAGCAGATGTATCACCGCGCGTGGAGCGGAGTCTCTGTACCAAGCCGTTCGAATAACACAATCAACGCACAGTTAAGACTGTAGCGCACTGAGAAAATAGTGCCAACCTCATCTGTGAATATCTGAAAAACTTGGTATACAAACTTTTTCAGCCCATAACAACTTTTTCTCAGGAGGCACTAAATACAGAGCATAGTTTAATTCATCAAAATGCATGTTGCCTTTTCAATTATATCTTGTTTTCTTCCTTTTTTTTGCTTTTCTTACCCCTTTAATTTTGAAAATAATTCTGGAACTGATTTCTGTCATTTATTTTGATCCGACTTTAATTTCCTTTCCTTCTGTTCTGTTTAAATATTTTCTAATTATGTTTGAATTTTTTCAACTTTCCTCTTTGTTTTGGTTGCCTTTTTAGGGTCTTATTTTCTCTATTTTTACCAAAGATATGACAAAAATTTATTGTAAAATGATCTGATGACAGAATTTATCCAAAAACTTTGTCTTGTTCTTTGGTATTTTTGGTATATTTTTGTTGCCTTATCATTGTCTCGATTTGTTTAGTTTTACCAGAAAGAGCAAAAAGATTACAAAAATTTATTAAAATTTGAAGAGGCTAATTATTTTACTTCATTCTTTGGTATTTTCGGTATTCTTTTGTACTTCCTTCCTTACTTGCATTCGTACACCTGTTTCTCATTTTATTCTTGATTTGATCCTTTGACAAGTACAATTACTTCTATTTTCCATGTTTGATCTCTTCTATCTGACTTAAGAATTGAGTTTGTTTGTGCTTTTTGCGTTTGTTTTTTTTAAAGTTTTGAATTGTTTAATTTTTATAGACAATGGGCTGCATCAATTTGAATCTGGACACTTTGTCAAAGGTAATTGTACTTTTACCGGTATCATTTCAATAATCTTCAAGTAATTGTCTCTTCACCGATAGCTAGTCACAGTAGCCTAATAAGTATGGTTCAAAATTTGTTTAAATAATTGGTTGTCAGAGGACAACCAATCTGGGACTGGTTGGAGTCCAACCAGTCACTTAGGCGAATCTGCAGTTTCTAGTGATGTTTACTGCAAACCGAAAGGTGTGGTTTAACTGGAGTTGAATTATTATTCATAAATACCGTACTGTCATGCGTATGTGCCACATCTATTTTTCATGTTCTGTCTTTAAAAAAATGGAATATGGCGCAGCTGTGAGACTTGTCAAATTTCCGAGTTGGACCTCGTATAAATGGAAGGATTCGGTTTTTCCAAAAACTGCTTTTACACTGGTTTTCAAAAATCATCCAAATCCTTGATCAATTCAGCAAGACTTTGTTCAATGCAGTGTAATGGATCTCAAATTAGGTCAGTCAAGAGTTGGTAATCTAGCTTTTTCATTCATTTTTACCTGTAGAGGTTATGTGATAGGTTAGGTTAAAAAGGATAAAAGCTCATTGTAAAGTTTGCTGATTCTTCATTCAAATTGTGTATTCCATATTGTTAATCATGGGCAGCTTTTGGGGGTCAGAGTTGAGGGTAGTTTGAAACAGGTGACCTTTGTTTACTCAATTAATTTTGGTCGATTGAAGGGCTTAAAAATAGATTAAACAAGAAGTGCATGTTTTAAAATCGATCTCAGAAGTATGAAAAGTATTCCAATCTCTTGCCATTGATGAAAATAAAACAAAAATTTCTAAGCCGCATCCTCGGATTATCATCCCCCCCCCCTTCAAAAGCCACCCATGATGTTAATAATCAATAATCAATAAATCAGCCTCTTTCATTAAGTCTAATTCATTCCCATTTTAACTTTTCATTTGCAGACAGCAAAGAAATTGCCAAGACCTCGATTATCTTGTATGTTGGAATCAGCTGTGGTGTCTTATCTCTTGTGCTGTTTGGCGTAATCGCAGCAGTTATTTGCTGTAGAAAAAACAACAATCTTGAAAGCAGCAAAAAAGAGTAAGTTAAAATGAGGTCTCTCTCTCCCAGTGTTGCCAATTTATGACAGAAACTATCCGACTTTTTCCCATTTATCTCAACGTAAAATTCGAATAATTTTTGCTGTAAATGGCAACACTGCTTTTTCTTTTTCCTCTCCTTCCACCTTTTGTTGTGTTATTTTCCTTTAATTCAGGGCCCAACAAATGTTCGGGATGGAGGGGTTTTGGGTTGTACCTAAAAATGGCGGATCTAACCTCACATTTCTTTAACAGAATATCAGAATGTTGAGAGGGCACCCTAGTCGACGTTACTATTGGCCGGTTTAGAGTCTATCCAACTCACTCTAAGTGCTGCAATTTGTTTTTTTGCCGCTCAAGATTCTTATTTTGAGGGTTATTTGTGATGCCGTCATTTTTTGACTGTCCAAATTGGTCTGTTGAGTGGTGACAAATGCTTGTTACCCCAATTTAGGTTATCCCATTCGCCCAACATTTTTTTAGCACCTTCGGTTCGACATAGTATTATGTCAAAGTAGATCCAGTCCAGTGCATACAGTCAAAGTACGTGTCCCTGATCATTGATAGGGCAGAAGCAATGACAAACTAATTCTCTTAGCAAAAAGGACTTTGAAAGGAAAATTCGATTAATCAACTTGCCTTCCTTTTCAGGTACATGAAAGCTGGAGCAAGTAGTGGAAAGAGCAAAATGCAGACGACGAGCATCAAACCGCCGGATCTGTGGATTCATCATGATCAAATGGAGCTCAAAGCCATGGAGAAATCTTCACAAGGTTCACTCGACACCACATCCGGCGGAGGTCCCAGCTCTAACAATCTCTCTCGAGAGTTTGATGCCCCCGATCATCATCACGAAACTCGCGTTCATCACCATACACCGTCAGTGATGACTAATTCGCTGGACAAACGTAGCTATGTTTCTTCTTATGTTGGTAAGGAGTTCTACGGTTAAATATTCAACGTAACTCTATTTTTTTCCTTAGAGACTTTCTCCAAAACTGTCATTACACCCATTGCCTTTTTTTGTTACCCTCTCTTTTTGACCCATAGACCTTGGTTTAACCTATTGCTTTACCATGTTTGTTTTGTTTTTTAATTTTTTTATTTTTGTTATTTTTTGTCTATTTTTTATTTGCTTTTACGAAGAATTAGTAGAGCTTTCAGTTCAATGTGATATCACATGAAAGCAGATCTGGCCAGGGATTCGGAGCCACAGTCAAAATCAAAATTTGCATCTCTCCGGACGGAAAGAATAAACGTTGCTTCCAGACCTGAATTTCATGGTTTTTGAACTGATTCAAGATGTTTTGTACTGTTGGTAATTGCTTTCAATGATTACAGTTTGAGTTATTGCTATTGGAGCACCTCCCGCTCTAGAGCTCTGATTGCAATAATTCAAGCTGTAATCATTAAAAATTGATTTCTGTTTGTGCTAAAACATCTAAAATTAAATGATAAATTTCAGGTCTGAAGGTATTATTCATTGCTTGCTCAAGAAGAGGAGCAAATTTCAATTTTAACTGGCTCTGGCTCCGAATCACTGGATCTGGCCCAGTGTATGTGGGCCATGATTTAACTTCAAAGTAAGGCAATTGGTTAAAAACCGCTGTTCTAGATGATTTGGGTAGTTTTTAGAAAAACTCTATTTCTTAAGGTTTCATTTTCCCCAAAACATACAACCCTCATCAAAAATAAATTTCTATCTTCTAATTATAAATGATGATGACAAACTTGTTGAAGAACCACAAAATTCCCATCAAACAATTCGGTTTCATATTTCAAAGTTCATTTAGCAGTACTTCATTCTTTTGTATGATTTCTCTTGTTTCCTTACTTTTACTTTTTAAGTTTGGTTTTTTCCACTTTTATTATTTGGTTTTTATTTTACGATAACCACGCAGGCAACCCATCTGAACAGCCTTTACTGTATGAAGAAAAAACATCAACCTTACGCCGAGCCCCCAAAAGCAAACCCATTACTATTCAAATGGACAGGCATAGTCCTTGCAGTAATTGTAAGTAGTTTATTGAGGTTTTGAATCCAAATAATTTTGCTTTGCTTTGAAACGTCGCAACACAACAAAAAGCTCTCTGAAAGGGAAACTTCTCAAGAATGTTGATCGCAGCCAAATCTTTTTCCCTACAAAAGTGCTTTTAATGTTTGGCTTTGAACGGAATGTGAAGTATTGAGGTTGGTTGGGCCTATAGATTAAGTAAACACATGATTCAATTGAAGATGGTTTTTTAAAGTTATAAAACAGGAGGGAAACAAAACAGAGAGAAACTACAAACATTTGGAAAATTAGACAATGGGCATATTGCATGCATTTTTAATTGCATTCATTTTGTAAACGTAAATGATCAGTGAAGTTAAGGTAAATATTCAGGGTTAAGTACCAATTTCTGCCACCAGAGCGCTACTGTTTGATTCATATCAAATGGGTCTGTTGCACACTTCGGCTAGAGCGTTTTAAAGTATCAATTCTTATGTAAAAAGCCGTAAAAATGACAATGGCAGCATCAGAAAACACCAAAATTCATTAATAAACTCACAAATTGCGAGAAACACTAGACACTATTCACCCCCGTATCTTTCCACCATGTGCACGATATTTCTCGAGATTAGCGCGGCACATTCAAATAATCACGGCTGACTGCCATCACAGCTGACTTTATAAACAAATAAACAGTACACACTGACAGCGTCTGTTCGAATTATTACGTCTCAACATCCTCAATTCATCACAATAGGTTGTGAAAGGTACGGAAACCGATATTTGTGTCGAAAACTTATTAAAATTAAACAATAACACACAGGAGTTCCAAAGATGATTTCAACTTCAATCATCATATTTGGAACTCCTGTGTATTATTGTTTCATTTTGATAAGTTTTGAACACAAATGTCGGTTTCCGTACCTTTTACAACCTATTGTGATGAATTGAGGATGTTGAGACATAATAATTCGAACAGACGCTGTCAGTGTGTACTGTTTATTTGTTTATAAAGTCAGCTGTGATGGCAGTCAGCCGTGATTATTTGAATGTGCCGCGCTAATCTTGAGAAATATCGTGCACGTGGTGGAAAGATACAGGGGTGAATAGTGTCTAGTGTTTTATGCAATTTGTGAGTTTATTAATGAATTTTGGTGTTTCCTGATGCTGCCATTGTCATTTACGGCTTTTTACACATGAATTGATACTTTAAAACGTTCTAGCCGAAGTGTGCAACAGACCCATTACAGGCCAAAAGTAGCTGTTCTCTCACCTTTTAAATGCTGAGCATTCTTTTGCAGTATGCACCGATGCATATTGCTATGGCAGTACCACCATCTTGTGGTTTATACTCTTTCTGACAGATAGATCCTATGTTGCGATACATTCCCTGCCGTATAGGTGACTCTGTAGGCGGTGAAAGTGCTGAGGATCAGTCATACATTCAGGGCACTTATCAGCTCGTAATGTGTGTACACATCATATGTGAAGACGGGTCAGGTTCCGGATAATCATCTGAAGAATGCCTCTACAAAATATCTAATCAATATCTTCAAAAATAAAGCTGGAAAGTACCAAAAAATAGAATGCAATACTTCAATTTGCGATATTCTGTATTTTGATACTTGTAACCCTTTCATGCACGCATTTTGGGATTTGAGTTGTTTTGAGATTTATTTAGACCGTTTGAAAGAGGACGCTTTTTTAAGAACTTTGATGGGTCACACAACTTTTTGAAAAATGTCCATTTAAATTCCATTGAATCACATGTTACATAAAATGGTACACATGTGTACCACTATCCAAGAAAGGGTTAACCGTATTTTTGAAATTATTAATGAAATTTTGTGCAGAGACATTCTTTAGATGATCAAGTAGTACCTGACATCTTCTTCTTTTGGCCTGTAAAATTTGACTTTAATCAATTGATAGGGCTTTGGTGGTTGAAAACGACTCCGAAAGCTGAGTATTCACCTTATCAGTAATTAATTCCAATCCCTTTGGTCACAGAATAACCTCAAAAAAGTTATTCAAAGTTTAAAATGTATGAACCATCCTCTAAAACAACATTTTTGCGCATCAATTTCGTGTGACACGTCACAATTTATTTGGCAGGGTGTCCATAACGATAACTTATCTTCACTAAATCACATTTCAAATGTTCGTAGCTTTGCACATCTGACCCTATAATCAGCTTCACGCTCAAAATCTTTATATTTCACTTTGTAACAATTAGAAGTATGCAATTTTTTTCTCCAATCAGCGACGTTGCTCCGGTGATGCAATAATCAGACTCTGAAGCACAGTACACGCAGTTATTACACAGTCATAGTGGCAGTAATTATAAGTTCTAGAGGAAAATCTACTTAGTGTTAATTGGAACAATGGGAAGTAGGCAAATTTTCTCTGTAATTATCTGTTTATTTAAAACAATCAAGTAAATGAGATTTATAGCCTCAAGGAGATGAATGAGGCTCTTGCTAACTTTTGCTATAAAAACGATTGAATAGTTAATTCTTGAGTAAGGTCCAGCAAAAATTACAATGAGCTCATTAAAAATTACGAAATTCACTCACAGACTCACAGTATGACTTTGAAGTTTAAGGTATAATGGCGTAGCTACGCAGGTACCATGGGAGATTCCTATCTAATTTGAGGCTTTTCTCTGTGTGTTTCTACACAGAGATTGACAAATTCGACAGGAATCCCCCATGACTTCTGCGTAGCTCCGCCATTCAAGAGCAAAGATGGTAGAACTATGCAGGTATCATAGGAGATTTCTATCTGATTTATCTCTCTTTAGATACACACAGAGAAATGCCTTAAATTAGATAGGAATCTCTCACGGTACCTGTGTAGCTCATCCGTTACGCCTTATACTTTAAAGTCATTTTATGAGTCTGTGAGTGAAGTTCATTATTTTTGAATGTGCTCATCATAATTTTTGTTGGCTTTTATGTAAGAATGGGTCTGTTGCAAACTTTTGCTACAACTATTAAGAGAGTTTAATATTATGTAAAATCGCCTGAAAATTCCATTGGTGGCATCAGAAAGTCATAAAATGCAATAATAAACTCACTAGAGGCGTTTAATGAAATCCAAGATGGCGGAGAAATATTGAGCAATTTGTATGTATGCACAACAAACATCCAAGGATAGCCAACCTCACAATATCGATCACAACCAATCACAACGTAAACAAACACATAACCTCTACCTCCACTGAGGTTGTCAAAGTTGGCCATCCTTGGATGTTCGTGGTGCTTGCATACAAATTGCTCGATATTTCTCCGCCATCTTGGATGTAATTAAACGCCTCTTGTGAGTTTATTATAGCATTTTTTGACTTTATGATGCCACTAATGGACTTTTCAGGCGATTTTACATTGGAATAAACACTTTTTATCGCTGTTGCAAAAGTTTGCAACAGACCCATTAACTATTCAATCGAATATAGCAAATAATAGCAAGAGCCCCATTTTCCCTAGAAATCTCCATGTTTCAATCCTGAGTGTGACCTCACAACTCGAACAGTGCTTTGTAATGGCACACGAGTGTATTCCTCGCTTTGCAAGGCAAAGAAAAGGAGGAAACACACCACTTAGCCCACTGAGTACTTCTATTTTTTTCATAAGAAACAGCAAAACTCAGACCCATGGAATACGCCCCAATGGGACAAAATTTTTAAAGAAATGGAAGTGGTCTAAAATAATGGTTTTCATTGTTTTCAAAAACCGTTTAATGGGAAACAAAATGATGCCGCGAGTCCTTTGATTTTTTCCTTGTTTCAAAACGCAGGTTAAAAGAACTGGATTATCTGATTATCTGATTTGCCTTCTGTTTTTTCAATTTTCATTGTTAACTAACTGTTTTCTCCATTTTTTGTTTGTGAAATAGCGAGTTCGGATATTGTCGAAACCCAGCCATTATACCCTCGACCACATTATAGTATATCTAGAGCTCATGTGACTGTGGATCCGTCAGGTATTGAAAAGAGATTTTTTTACCATTCTTATTCTTACTCTATGGGGTGTAGCAGAAGTAACCCCCCCCCCCCCCACTTGCTAACATAAAATTGCTGAAACACTCCAACTAATCATGGCTTGCAATTTGCAGTTCTTGTTGAAATTAGCAGAATTTATCATTTTAGCCGAAACCCCTCCATTTTCAAGTTTTCTCCCTTTTTATTTTAGAAACTAGTAGACCATCATTTGAATATGTGTACTTACGAATCTAAGAAATTAGGAGTACAAAAAAGATAACAAAAATGTGTATTTAAGTTTGACTGTAATAATAACAATATATTTTTTCATTATTCAATAGCAGAAAATGGGAATTGTGTCAAGTATTAAAATAAGTAGGTATAAAAAATAGGGCTTAGAATCTAGAAATCATTAGTGGAGCACAGACATTTGTCAAGAAGTCTTTTTTTAACATTCTCATTTGAAAACGAAGGACCCTTATTCTGAAGAGATACAGGGAGGTTATGAAAGTTAACTCCGTCTAAACAATGACAAAGAAAATTTATACCGTTTAGAATTAACCATTTTAGATCTTAATTTATTCCTATCATGGGTACCATACAAATGAAAATCACTATTTGCTTTCAATAAATGTTTACCATGGAAGAATGAGATAAGAGATCTGTATAAAAATAAAGATGGAAATGTTTAAATTTTATGATCATAAAACAGAGTTTTGTAGTTGTCCTTTTTCTTTTTTAAAAAATGATCCGTAATCCTCTTTTTTACAGCTTGAAAACGTTTTCTTTTTTGCACATCCCCCATATAGTAATACAATAAGTAATAACTAATATGACTAGAAAAAAGAATAATACGAAGAGGGAAATTTGTATTATGGAAGAGTGTGATAACTTTTCATGTCTTTATATTGCTTACATATTCCTGTCTGTTACTTTATCTTAAACTGTATTTTTAGTCGCAGTGTCAATTCTCAAGCACTATGAAGTATTCAGCTCCTTCATTATTTAAGAATACCAATCTAACGCTTTTTTTTTTCAGGTGCTACCGAAAATACGTACATCATCCAAAGCACAGTCGGTAATTATGAATCAGTCAATAATACAAGTACATCACAACTTCCTAGTACCCCTGTACAGGGGCAAAATTATGGGTTAGTATGAATTTGAATATACAGTCTTCCCTCGCCAACCGCAGTTTTGCGTATGCGCGGTTGAGCAATTACGGCTAACCCTTGCCAACCGGGGTCTGAGTTTCACTTATCCGTGGATTGATGTGTTCGAAGTTAATGCAATCATATGTTACTCCAGATTCTGTTGCCATGGAAGTGAAAAGTAAATTTCAAGTTCGAGGTTTAAAGTCTTTTTATCTACTTATCTCAAATTCAAAATATCCATAATAACCATAACCATATATTTGGAATTTCAAAAATACCTCAGGAGAAACATGAAGCAAACAAAGCCGCAAAATTAGAAGTTTGTCGCGAAAATCAATCTTAAAATCGTAAGTTTTTCTGCCTCGTTCCCAACCCCTCATTTCTCATTTAATCAATGGTCTCGTCAACGGCGGTTTCACCAACCGCAGGGTTATCGAAGAACATAACCCCCGTGGTTGGCGAGGGAAGACTGTACCCTTTTTCTCGTCTCCTTTTTATTATCCTTACTTAAATTTACTCTTCTGTAGATTTCTCCTTCTTCCTTTCTTTTGCTATCTTGCTGGGATAATCTGACGTAAAAATTGAAAAGAGTTGAGTCAAAAGAGCGTGAAAATTCACTGCTCTGTGTTCTCTTCATTTTCCTGCTCCCAGGGAGAAACAGAAAATGCAAAAAACTGCAAAAAAGGACGTATTAGTGCATGCTCAAAATGTCTGATATTGCATTTTAATTGAAGATTTTTACTCAGTTTATCAAAAGGCTCTGAAAATTTTGTGTTCAATGATCTGATAGTAAATACAGCTGCACCTGTTTGTAATGGAATCTCTAGGACCTAGCCAAGAAATTTTTTCGTTATCAATAGGTTTCCACCATGGGCAGGTTTATTAACCGTAAGGAGAAAAACATGAAAAATTTAAAATTGAATAGGCAAGAGAATCTATATTTTAATCTTTTAATAAACTTTTTATGACTTTAAAATTCCAAAACTTTAAAAACATGCTGCTTCATAGTATTTTTTTTTATTTCTTTATTACTTTATCTTTTATTGTAATAATTTAATCAACTTTAAAACTTGGAAAATACATTAAGGTTTAATTGCATTGAGGCTGCATTGACCCATTTTTCTCAAATTATTTTCCTTTGTCCGGATGTCCTGTTTTTACAAAAATTTCTCATCGAATTCGCAAAAAAAAACTTTCCGTTTCCATGTTAAACAGGTTCCGTTATGAGCAGGTTAATTTACATTGATTTACTGTAACAAATTCATGGTCCGCAAAAACGTTCCTGCAAGTTCAGCTTTTGCTAAGCAGAGGTTCAGTGAAGAATAGGTGTCACTGTATCGTGTGTTTTCAAAATTGCTCCAAGGCATTTACCAGCTGCTTATCAACCGATTAAACAATAATCATTCTCTCAATGTCAAAAATGTATCAAATTTGCATGATACCTTTCCTCCTTTTCTTTACAATTTAAAATGTTTGCTAATTGAATTGTTCTTTTTTCGTCAATTTTTTTAGCAATAACGCTGAAGCTAAAAGGCTTCAAGGTCATCCTCTCAAAAGTTTCAGTGTTCCTGCTCCACCCCCCCAATCGGCTCCTTCGACGCCGCAGCAGAAACATGTTGGTGAGTTAAAGAAAGATTAATGATTATTCTTAGCAAGTGAAACCAAATAGCCCTGAGGTCATTTTCTCATGGGAAAAGATGAACAGTGGATTTTTTTTTTTTTTAATTTTTTGTCAACAAATCCTATTTGTTTGTCGATTATCTATCATTAATTGTTATTTTAATTTTTCATTGATTCTTTTTAAATGTTAAGTCTTATCAAATAGAGGCGTTTGGTGCCCTGTACTTTCAAACCAGGTGGATAATAAGACAACAAGTAGATTTTTTGTGTACATTCGCTCAGGGTTATTGGAGCAGCTGACACAGTCGTTTGCTTCGAAATGCAAGCATATTTCGTTCTAATTTAATTCTAAAAAATCTGTGTTTTCACACTGTTATTGAAAGAAAAATCCAAAGCTCAAGTTCAATTTCATTACTTTTCATCATGCGATATGAGAAATTCCAAAGATTACCCATCTAGGTATGCCTAAACTTCTCTACTCTATAGCTTGTCCCTGGATTTTACACTTTTTTGGTTTTCATGAAATCATCAGCTTCCATCCTCAAATAGGGCAATGTGATCAGTTAGGAGCAGTAAGAAGCTGATTATTTTATTCAAACCTCCAGTTGTCAAGTCCTTTCATTCTTGGAACAGCCTATACTGCTTCCGTTACCTCAAGCCATTTCAATAAGGGCCGCTTTCAAGACCGTCTCTTAAATGTGTAGCAGGTGGATGTTCTTGTTTAGCGGGCAGATTGAGAAACTAAGACTCTCTGTTCATCGTATTACTGCCACTTAAAATAGAGGGTAGATTTTCTGCCTGTTAAAATTTAGCAAGTGGATGTTCTGGCATTCGGACCAATCAGAGCGGACGCCAGGCATTGCTGAGTGATGATGAAAGTGGAGAGCTCCCGAAGTGCTGAGTCAGCCATGGCGCTATTGCTTCTTCTAGATTATGTCCAAAGCACTGCCATCTCTGGTCAGCAGAGCTTGCTCCATTGTTCATTCGATAGTCGGCTTTGATTGGCTGAATCTGGTTGAATCGCTGTAATCATGCTTAACGGCTAGTACAGTGCTGACAGACAGTGGAATAGTGGCCGCAATTAAGAACTGCCTGTTAAGATTTTTGTTTAGTTCTTGCATTTATCAAGTATCAAAATCTCTCCTGTGGCCTATCTCAATTGTTTTTCTTTGTTTCAAGTAACAGTGCGGCCTCAAGGCTCATCTAGTCCTTACAAGAAAGCAGCTCAAGCTGCACCCTCAACTTCAGCTCCTATAAATACAACTTCTTCAAAACCATGGCAGTCAGATCTACTCCAACTTTCTAAAATCCAGGTAAGTCTCCTTCTGTCCTTCAAGAGGAATCAAGTCCTTTTGTCCATCTCTTAGCCTTACATCCTCATTCTTGAAAGGGGTAGTCACCCTTCAAAGAAAAAAAAAAAAAAAAATTAGCACCTTTCAGAAATAGGCAATGGGGCTCTTGCTAACTTTTGCTGTACGCGATTGAATGGTTTATTCTTGTGTAAAAACCAGCAAAAACTACCATGTGCACTTTCAAAGATTACGAAATTCACTCGCAGACTCACAAAATGACTTTCAAGCTTAAGGCGTGATGGCGGAACGGTCGGCAGGTACCATTTATTGTCAAGTTGCAATTTTTTGTCAGCGCGTGTATTCTTCTGACATATCTCTTACTTAAGGAAATTTCCAAAATTAGTCAGGGAAATTAGAGTAAAGTTAGGGAATTTAATTTTCAAACCTCTGTGATCACCCCGTGTACGTCTCGATTAAATTATCTAAATCATCTTTTTGTGGGCATTTATTTGTAATTGAGGACTGATCCGTCAATTGGGCGGATGTTCCATGTTATTTAAATGGAACATCCGCCCTTTTGACGGATCAGTCCTCAATTGGCAATTTTCAATCAGCCTGTGTATTCTTCATACACAAGTCAAGGAGTTTTCCAAAATTAGTTAGAGGGATTAGGGAAAAGTCAGGTAATTTCATTTTCAAAGTTCTGTTATCATCCCGTACACGTCTCGATTAAATTACCTCTAATTACTTGATTCTCTTATTTACAGCCGTCTTATAGTACTGAAGAGTTGAATCAAGAGATGGCGAATCTCGAAGGATTAATGAAAGATCTGAATGCTATCACTGCATCGGAGTTCGAGTGCTAATACACTTCTCTTTTCTATCTCTATTCTAAATGGATCTCATTTTTTGTACATACCTTGATTATTTATTTATGAGTTATGACTGAAATTCAGGATTTTTTATTTTTATTTAATTTTTTGCTTTATAAAGGTGACTCGTGTATTATAAGAACGATGTATTTTATAATTATTTATTATTTGTATATAGCCACATAGGTTTAATTTTTATACTTTTTTACAAGTACTGACGTTTACTTTTGTACACCACTTCATTTTTTTCTATCCTAACTAGCAATTTTTGTATTTTTATCAAACCCGTCTCAGTACTGCCATCTTTTTTGATGATATCTTTCTAAATTGTCCAGAAACTGTTCAATCTTTATGATTTGTTGTCGCAGATATGTTTCCGAAAAAAGTAACTGCGGTTTCTGTAACACTGTATGCAGTGAAATCTCGTTGTCTGGAGCTACGGTTCTGCCGAGGTTAAAATTTGGGATGTAAAAACAGTAGACATTTTGTCCGTAGTCCATATTTTAACTATAGACCTACTGACCTGAAACCGTGACTTCTGTTACTGGACAGCAGTCCACATTTTGTTTTGTGCATCTGTTCAAGGCTTTGACCTTTCTCAATTTTTGTATCTTTGATATCCCAGAAATTTGATATCAATCCACGGGAGTTATCAGATCAAGCTCATAGAATGAGATCTATTGCTCACCAAGTTTTTATCCTCCGAATCTTCTTGCAAATTTAAATAATGCTCAAAAAAAAAAAAAAAAAATCCTATTATAAAAAAAAAATATAAAAAAATTGTATTAATCATAATATTATTATTAAGATCATGTTAATCATATAAAAAATTTACAAAATTGAAAGGAACGGAAGGAAAACACAGCTTCCTATCTGAGGGTAAACTTTTGTGGTTTTTACTATTGTCTTATAACACCAACTCGTTTGAAATCACTAGTTATTCTTATCCTTACTTTGTCCACGTGTCACTTCATTTGCTGTATTTATCTGATCTCATTTTATACTTTTGATACTTCTGAATTAAAATTCAGTCATCCTATTTAAGCGTCAGTGATTTCCTTACAATCATTATCCTAAAAATGTTATTTTTCATTCTATCACTGATTTTTACATGTGCTTTGGTTTAAGTCAAATTTATGACTCAATGGTGGCAGGTTTTCTCCTTGTTTTGGAAAAAGATAAAATTTGTCATTGTATTCCAGGTAGGTAATCATGCGCAAATTATCAAACAATTAGAAATTGAGGAGTTTTTTGGTGAAAGGGCGGATAAACAGAGGGAGTGCTCGAGCTCAAAAGTCCTGATTTCAAATTGTTATTGCGTGAAACTATGTGAGGAAAACTGGGTTTTCTTTGCTATCTAATATTCAGAGCATGTAGTTGTCATTGTCAAATGTTTAAGAGATCCCAATCCAACTCTTCATACTCACATAAGTACCTTTTAAAACAGGTTTTTGAGCACTAGCAGACCACTGTTTCATCCGCCCTTTTACTGTTAATTAACATGTTGACTGCCGTGGCGCCGCGTCGGGCTCATAGGCCAGACACTGAGAGCTTTCGCGGCGGCGGGCTTACGAGGCGGACAAAGCGGAAAAAATAAAAAAAATGGAAATAGATTAAAAAAGATACCCTCGGCGCCGTGGGGCATTACATCAATAAACCTAATGGCAATCAACGTGTTAATTGTATACTTACTCAACATTTGCTCGTCCAATAATTCACGGATGCATTTATTTTATTTTATTGACTGTTTAATAGTTCCATAAGTTAAACTCTAGCAGTAGTTGCCCAAAACCCAACCTTTTCAATTAACCAAGTACAATTTAAGTAACTAAATACTGCCTTCCAAGAGCTCTGTGATGTTGGAAACAACTGAATTAAGATGCAATTCTTGTTTTCAACTTTGTTCAATGTAAAAATATCAAAACTTTCCTCTCTCACGTTGTCTAATCTAGAATCACAAAATTTTGTTCATTACTCCGTCAGATTCCTTTAGAAGTAGTGTTTGAAGGTAGGTATGAATAAATTTAAAGAGGCAGGTGTAAGAAAGGGCCTGAGTGAGGAAAACCCTGTTTTTATTAATTATCCTGAAGGTCGATCATTTACTTCAACATTGTTGAAGCGATCGTTATAACTGTTTATGAGTGACGCCATTAGTCGATAATTGTAAACTCGGCTGTCACTGCAGTAACCATCGTTTAAGTGTCCGTTTTTAAAGCTATCCATAAAAAGCCTATAACTAGTGAGACTCTTTACGATGGTTACTACAGCAACACTCAAGTGTTACAATTCTTGACCTACAATCTTATTCATAGGCAGTCTCAACAATTGATTGAAAGGATGAAGTAAATAATCAGCCCGTAGGTTTCCCCTGATCTAAACCTGAGTCTGCTTTTTGAACTAATCGGAGACTTCCTTGTTAAATTGATGGATTTAAACTAAACACACGTGACACTATAGGGTGAGTAACCGATTTGGGGCAGAAGTTTCTGAAACTATTGTTTAATGGCTTGTTATGTAAAGCAGAACGACCTTTACTTATCAAGAGACTGGAGAATGGTTCCTAAAAGACATCTGCCCCTCTCTAACTCTTCTCTTTGATCATCTGAAATGAGGTGATTTAGAGTGAAAGACCTCAAGTGTTCTCTTTTCTGATAATTAATATTACGATAATTTTGACATTCCTAGTGAAGAGCTAACCTTATGTTTTATAGGGCCTTATTTGCCTTCTAGTCCATACAATCCCCTGTAACAATAGGCCTGTAACTACTAAATGAAAGAATGTAGCATGGATTTAATAATCACAAGCTTTATTTCTTCCAGTTTAGTTTAAGGAACTAAAATTTATGAAAAAAATAGTCAGGTAGCTATTGCTGTTGTTTGCTTTTTATCTCTTTCAAATGATAAATTTGGCGTGTAAGAAGAATTTAAGAAGCATACTCACTCATCACTCAGTCACTCAGTTCATTTATTCTTTAGAATGAGTCCGTTAATGGATAATTCCTCTGTAAAGGGACTTTTTGGCTGAAAACATCCGCAGCTACCAAATGAATAAATAATTCTGCTGTTGGCATTTTTCCCAGCAAGTTCTAGTAAACTAGTAACTAGTAAACTACTTCTAGTAACTGTAAATTTAAAAAATAGCTAAAATTATGTATTTTTTTTTAGAGTCAAAACAGGCAAAATAGACTGGCAGAATGACTATGAATGCCATTGCAGAATGATCTTTTAATAATAATAAAAATAACAATTGTATTTTGTAAGTAGATTCAGCACAGTGCAGGCATTACAAAAAGATGTCCAAATTATAATACAAAAAAAAATATTGAACTAATGCAATTTACATGTTACTGAATTTGAAATATTTAGCTTCCGTCTGTTACTCAAGGAATTAATTTATTGGTATTTATTGAGTTGCAACGTAAATTTAACGAATAGTCTTAGGCAGTGGCCTGCGGTGGACCAAAATTAAGGCAAGCATTTCGTACTGCTAAGAGTATTCAAATACTGCCCTTAGAAAAATCTTCTTCTCCACTTCATTAGTGCAGAATTTAGTCAAATAAACAAAAAATTATTAAAAATCAGTAGGTTTATTGGGTAATTTTGAATAATTTAGAAAATCTTAAGACAGGCACTGCCTGCCTTGCTTGCTTCCGAGTACGGCACGCCGCTAGTCTTTGGCCTTTAAAACTTGGCCTTCATTCAAGCTTTTTGACTCCACAAGAGCTGTGTGATTTCAATGTATCCATAAATTTATGGATTTTTTTGTTTCTCAAATTTGCTAAGAGAAACACTTGACGGAAATATTCATTGGTTTGGTAGCTTTAAACGTTTTTAATGATGCAATTTCTATGACAATTATCAGCATCAGCAAAAAGTTCTGTCACCTTGGAACTACCCATTATGGTGTTAGGTAGCTAGTAAGTTAACCCTATCATGCAAATGTTTGCATTATTTAAAATCACGCTGAAAAATATAAAACTAATTCAATCAAGGCCCCTGTTATCTCATTAATTTTTGCTTGGAGCTATTTTTGGTATTTTTAGGTGTTTTCCAATCAGTATTTTGAAAGTAAAATTGTCAGTAATTGCAAATAGCGTTTTTGTCTAAATTTTTGCTTTGTTGTTTGATTGAATATTTATTGCGTCTCATTTTTTCTCTTTTTTGTAAAGCACTGCATTTGCAGATGTGTAAAAATTGTAAATGATCGCCGTTGTTATGTATGATTTTTTTTTGTAATAGCAACTAAATAGATATTCCTTTTTGTCCTGTATATTTAAGAAGTATTTTTCTCGTACAAAAGTTTTATACTCTGATTATTTTTACTCACCTATTTCTATGCATTTTGTGATTTTCTACAATTTTTGTGAGCTGGTGTTATTCCTCAGCCATTATTTAGTTTGAATATCTATCGTATTCTCCAATGCTTTGCAATCCACATATTTGTTTCAACTTCCACTAATTTGATAATGTATTTTCATATCTTGCCTTAAATGCTTACAAGAGTGGATTTCATGTAAAGAATCAGTTATCCACTTAAAAAAACGGGAATTCAAAACATAGGTGCAATCTGGCAACTGTGTGCTTTTGCCATCTAAACCTATTGAAAAAGATCAAACTTTGGTGACGTACGGAGCCTCACCAGAGAATCGATTTGTTCCTGAAGGTTTAAATGGAAAGAATTCATTGTTGCCACATTTCTAAAGCAGCCACTGTCGAGACATTAAATAGAATTAAACTGAACAGCAGCGCTTAGAGATGGAATGTGATTTACTAAAGTGCTCCGTCCATTTTCTCTTAATGTCTTTAAAATTAAAATGGCCTCCCATTCAAAGCCATGAGCTCAACATCACACTTCCCGTTACAGTCTTCATTGAAAAGCAGTCGAGAACCAAGTGAAGGCTGTTTTCCTGCTAACTGTTCTATGAACGATATTTCTGTTCTTGTGTGTAATTCGACGGTAACAGGACTTCTCGCTGACACCCATAATTATTGTCCTAGAAATTGCATCATGAAAATGTTTATAGCTATTAAATTAATGAACATTTCCGTCAGAAGTATTGCTTTTAGCAAGCTTTACAATAGTGGACTGTAATTTGAATTTCAATGAATGCTGAAATTACATTCCTTTTGAAGAGTCAAAACAGGCAGAATGACATGGCAAAATAATCTTTTGACTCCTCAAAGGCAGTGTCGTTTTAATGTATTAGTAAAATTACGGTTTATTTTTGTATAAAATTGCCAAAAGAAACACTTTGCATAAAAATATTCATTCATTTGGTAGCATTAAACGTTTTTCTGCTGCAATTTTTATGATATTTTTAGGCATTGGCGACTAGACTGGTTACCGTGGATAGACCCTTATTGGGCCATCACTCTTTCTTTTCACCCTAATCAGTTAGGAAGTAGCCATTCCTATTATGTATGTTATTTTTTTTTCTTGCCTCAAGCTAGAAATCACTGCAAAATTGTTAAATCCACATCTGCAATTTTTAAAAAAAAATATTATTTGACTTGTTTTATTTAAGAGTCAGCCTTTTTTCTTGGCCCAGTTATTTAATTAGAGTGGATTCTTTTATTGTTAGATTTTAGGGGGGAAAAACTGCTAATTTTATTTATGAATCCATGTAAAATCCTCTTGACTCCCTGAAGTTGTCAACTTTGTTCCCCGCTAAAAATTCTTTCATTGTAAACTCATTATCACATCATCACTGAATATGTTGCTTTTCAAATTAAACTTAAAAAGGAAATACATTATTCAAATCTCTAATCCTATCTTATCTCATACTTATATTTACTTTCTCCAACACTGAACTACAAAATCTTACATTTTTGTGACTATCTTTATTATTTAATCATTTCACTTATTTTCTTAATTTTTGATGCCAGATCGTATTATTTATTTGAATCTTTTTCGCAGCTGCAAGCATGCACAAGTCTTTTTTCTACTTATTTTCTCCT
Source organism: Trialeurodes vaporariorum (assembly GCA_011764245.1). Classification (NCBI taxonomy): domain Eukaryota; kingdom Metazoa; phylum Arthropoda; class Insecta; order Hemiptera; family Aleyrodidae; genus Trialeurodes; species Trialeurodes vaporariorum. The sequence continues at coordinate 28,483,740 of VMOF01000220.1, forward strand.
CCTCTCTTCTCTCTTGCTTATGTAACTGTCCACCCTTAAAAGAATTGTTTTATTTTGTGTTTTGAAACTCTTTAATTCCCATGAAATCAAAGACTTTACGATATTCCAGGCACAACTCTCATTGATTACAATCCGATTAATGGTACCTTTCGTAGAGATCGTTTAAGAAGTGTAGGCGCATCTCACCGATAATCTTTGGCAAATTTCCAGTTTTCAGTACTTCAAATCAAAACAAAACTTGTCTGCGACTTTAACCTTTTGATTTTAAAGCATTCCTCAACGAAAAGTCTACGCTTAAATTTATTTTCATTTGTTTTTGTTTTGTAATATGAAAAATAATGTTGGAAAATTCCACTGATTATCGGTCAAGGTGCGCCTGCATTTCTGAAACTACCTCTAGCTGTTGTAAATTTTGTCTTTTTTGGTTGTATTCAATTGATTAACAAGTACTTAGTTTCACCAAAAAAAAGTCAGCACTTTGGTAATTTTGTCATGGATTTTTGGAGCCATCAACCGAGAAAATCAACTGAGGATTAAAGCCTAAACTTTTTCCAAGAATATCAGTTATTTGTTAACCCTTTCAGTGCCGAGTGATGAAAAAGTAGTTTCACAATTCTTAGACCATTACTAATGAATTGGGTTATGGTGTCAGTTTTTGTTGCCGGAGCGTTACTGTTTGATGAATGTCAAATAAACAGGCCAAAAGTAGCATGTATTTAAGGAAGCAGAGCGTCAGGTACTAATAGTGAGTGTCACTTGAGGATTGTCTGCTAAATAACTTTGATTTACAATATTCCATTTTTTAAGTACTTGCTGCCTTATTTTTGAAGTTAATGACAGAATATTTTGCAGACATTCTTCAGATAATAAACTAGTACCTCATACTCTGTTTTCCTAAGTCTAAAAATTACTCTTGGCATGTTATTTGACACTCATCGAATGGTATCGGAGGTTGGCAGACATTGGCTCAAAACGCTGAAGATTCACCCTAGATGAGTGCAAGTGAGACTAATAACTCCTATCTCACTTGCATTTATGAAACAGCTGTCTGAAATATCTATGGAAAACCAAGCCTTTACTGCCTTTAGTTCTCAATCAATTTTGATGGTTGTTGGCCCTGGAAACTTACAAAAAAATGACGAAAAGTGTCAAAGCTCTGACACTGAAAATGAATATTTAATTTTTCCTTTATGTTATCTCAAAAATAGGAAATAGACAACAGTGTCAAGTGGTGCTAGTTATCAAGTTGAATTATCTAAGAGCTTTGCGTTGAATCCTTTATTAATCTTTGATTCCCCATTCTGAAACGCAAAATAATCAGAGGGGCTTTTCACACAAGCCAGTTAAAGTTTTTTTTTAATGGACCTTGGCAACCAATTTTGTTTTTTCCCAGTAGCGGTCCGTGGGGGGCTTTGACGGCTTAAGCCTCCCCCCCCACTTGTTTGGAAAAGTCTCAAAAAAAGAGATAAACGTAGGTTATATCACCTTAAGCCCCCCTTCCACTTTTGGAACTATTCTACTGACCATTATGTAGAAGGACCCTCAAAAAGTGAGAAGCAAAAAAAAAAAAATCATATTTTTCAAGCTCCCCCCCCCCACTTTTGAACCCACGGACCGCCCCTGTTTTTGCCAATAAGTCACCGTCAATAATTGTTCTGAGCATTTGTTGCTTGATGACAATTGGATGGATTTTCCGGTGAAGGAACCGACTGTTTTTGATTTCCTTTGTAAGTAGTTGGTTCCAATCTGCAAATAGTTCTCTTTTTTATGGAAGCTTTCTCTCAGTCAGTTTTCTGGTTATTTTGTGGCTGAACTTTGAACTCCCCCCCTCGTCTTCTATGATTTATGTTTGTAATTTTTAAGTTTTTTGTGCCATTCTACAAAATTGTTATTAAAAACAGCATTTAAAAAAATATTCTTTCAATTTTTAACATAAACTCTGTTCTGTTCTAAGAATAAACTTTGTACAGTTTCATAAAAGTTCGATTTGATTTGATTTTTTGCAGCTATAGTTTCCTCAACTTATTATAATATTGCCATTAATGCGATTCCAAGTGCCACGCATACTCTCACAGATTTCAGTCAGATAGGTAGAGCCACAAGTCATTTTTGTTAATTTCACTGAAACTTATTTTTGCAAACTTCACCTTTATTTTGATTGAAACTCTACACTACATGCAACATTTACAATGTACATCGGATTGTCAGCACTTCTGTAATTTTTCAATGGATTCATTAAGCCAATAACCAGCGAAATTAGTTGATATTTGACAAATGACCATCCATTCAATGAGTGTCTTTGAGACAGAATATGTCTTTATCGCATTTTTTTTTCTTTATTCATGTGCAAGACAGCCAAATTTGCCAAGAAAAATTATGAATTTAATCCTCAATTTCTTAGGATGGTTATTGTTGGTTCAAAAAATCCATTAGATAACTACGAAAGAGCTGATGATCAGATTTATATTGTAGATACTTGCAATTTTGCGGCAAAATGGCTTTATCATGATAGATTTGCCTTTAGCTAGTGGACGAAAGGGTTTCCCTGGTTGATTCTACGTAGGACAAGTCCCATGTAACCTCATTCCAACTTGAAAGTTTTAAAATAAAATGTTAGTCCAAATTTTCTACAGTTTTTTACCCCTCCTCATTTTTCTAATTTCGGTTGGAACAAAAACTTTCAATTCAGAGAGTAATAGCAAAAGCATTTCCACTGAATTCGAATATCGGGACAACCTTCTCACATTTCTACTCTCCCAATATTTACCGGACATTTTCGTGAATCTAGGTGGGAAAACAGTAAAAATTCAGTCATTCCGTTTTGCTGTCAATTTTTGTCTTTTTGATGTAGAATTTTTTTTCTGCTGCACAGGGATTCAAGAGAAAAAGAGACCCATTAACTGACTGTCATGTCACTCTCAATGTTGCTTTGAGCCCCTGTGTGGCAAAATAAAAATGCTGCTTCGAAAAGGTGAAAATCAACAGCGAAATGGAATTTGGCAGCCACATTTTGGCAGTTTATACACTTATAAACCTGTTGTGCTGTTGATTTTGGCCTTGATGAAGCAGGATACTTTTTTTTAGACCTATTCTGATATAAATTGACCCGAGAAATTGATTGTGACAGAGTATCCAGAACAATAGGCGGAGTCGACTAACATTGTTCAGTTTCAGTGTTGCCATTTTTCGGTTAGTTATCCAATCTGTCCCATTTGACTTGATGTAAAATTCGGATGATTTCTGTCATAAATGGCAACACTGTTCAATCTGTTGACTGTCTATTTATGTAAAGGAAATCTATGCATGATCCTTTGAAAAAAAAAGCACAGTATTTTTACTGTGCAGGATTTCATTAATTGACACTTGTAGAGGAGGAAGAAACAGAGGTAAGATATTAAATGGCATATCCGTATATCAAAAAATAAAACAACCGAAAAAAAAAGTGTCTTCAGGTAGTTATTTAGGAAACGCATGACTTTGGTACCTATTACTATCATGTACGTATGTATAGGAAACAAAACATTTTCAAACTTTCAATATTTATTAGTATTAAGAACATTAATGTGCAGAAAGCACTCTCAGCCTTTCCGTCATTTCCAACCATTCAGAGGAATTGTCTAACAGAAACAAATTCAAAACAAATGACATCATTTTTTAATTTTTAACATCTTTCCCACTTACTTTGTTTATTTTGTAAGTGATCAAAAATGGGGCGTTGAACCACTATCGGCCGAAACGTTTACAAAAATCTTTTACAGCCTTTACTAAGTTACTTGTCATACATAATTTTTGATCTATGTATTTTGTTTTGGCTTATAAAAGTCGTCTCTTGAAGATCAGCTCCCTTGGAAAATGTTGCTTTCTATAGCCGCAAAATTAAGTTAAGAATTTGTACAAGTTAGAAAACTATTTGAAAAATTGAAAGAATTAGCTCTAAAGAAAACTTCTGACGATTCTAAGCCGACCTGCTCATTAATTTTTCCATCTGGGCAGAGGTGCATCTAAGGAAGGCAAGTCAGGTCCTTTGCCCTGGGCGGCACTTCAAGGGGAGCAGCAAAATGAGGAAGAACAGATGAAAATATCACTTTTCATGAATTTTCCATCACGGGCGGTCGAATGAAATCAATCACAATCTTGCCTCCCTCACCGCAAACCTTGATTCATCCCTGCATCAGGGAAATATGTTTGAATTCAATTTCAACTTAAATGCGACTTCCGCTAAACTTAGAGGAACTGTTTGCTGTCAATTGGTCATCTCTTTCTTGCCGCACATAGATCACAGGATTCCGTTCTAGCAAGTCAATATCCTTCTCAAGCTCTCGCAGCTGATTTTCCAATCTCATTTTGTGCTTCTTCTTAGGCATGGTATCAGTGATCATCGGGAGGAGTTGGAACTCACGCTGAACTTCTGTCCAGTTGTGCTTCAAGCCCTGGAACATGGGGAAATTTCAAAAGTTTGTATAGTGTCAATTTGAAAAATAAATATCAAAAGAGAATGATCGCAATTGGCTTTTTTTTTCGTTTTTTGTTTGTTTATTTTTTTCGTTTTGTTTCATTGCTCTTAAATGTAAGAAAAAGTTATGAGCCCTCAGTCTTAGCATTCATAATAATAGGTACTGGGTGCGCCTTCATTTTTTAAGGTAGACTAAAACAGTCGCGTACGAATCGTTAACTACTTTCAACCCACAGTTAACGCTATCCGATTCAAAGTACCTACTCCTCCCAAAACTTCCCGCAATTCGACGGATTGTTTTCACTTTTTTAGCACCTTCATTTTTAAAGATAGACTAAAACAGCACAGGCGCGCCAACCCACAACACCATCCGATTCAAATTCTGCTCCCGAAAACTCCCGCACTTTGACCGTTGGAAACTGTGTCACACTCACATGAGATCAGGGACCAAATAGTTAAAGTTGCGGCTTGATGGTACCCCCAAAAGACACGTTGGAGACAAGTAAGTGTGGTTTCAACCCCCTGCAAGTGCTCACTGATCATCCACGAGTGGGACCGTGAGGACGTAACATTATTATTATTCGGTACGTTCCGGGCCATAAAATGCTAAATAAGACAGAAATGTAAAACTACGGAAAAATCTGACAATCGACATTATTTAATTAGGTACTAAAATGTCTCATCAATTATGCCTAAGAGGCAGTCTGAATCCTGCGAAAGGCAGAAAGCCAGGGCATCCTCCAATGTTTATCTTCGAAATGTAGGTTAAAACGGCACTTTAGACCGTGGAGTCATATTACATTTACGAGGGAGCGCCTTCTTTACACCCTAGGTGGGGGAGAGGTGGTGGTGGTTGTTTCCCCGCACTTTTTCAATCGCGGCCAGTCATAGTGTGCATACTGGTCCGAATTTTGAAGTCAGTGGGGGGGGGGGGGGGCTGGAATTGGAATATCTCGAAAAAAGAATTAATAAAGGGAAGAAAAGAGGAGGTATTTAGGAATCTTCCGACGAGAAATTTTGAAAAATTGAGGCTCAAGTCATGCAGTTCAAGAGAATTTTTAATAGAGGTATCTTGGCAAGCATCGATTTTTGATTACTTTTCCCCTCATCTGAATCTGTATCAACTGATGTCTCGATTCATAAAATCAGTATTACATACAGTCGTTGGTCGCAAATATTAGCTTGAACCGCTTTAAAGAATTAGGCGAACCAGTTCAAAACCGGTTCAGCCCGTTCGGTTCGGTTCCGGTTCCGGTTCATCGCGTTTTCTGCAATACGGTTCGCGGTTTAGAGATTTGGAGGATCGGATCGATTTGCGGTTCGGTTCGGTTTGATTCAAAGCCCTGAGATGGAGGTTCCAGGTTTCTGTTTTAAAATTTGGAGTAGGGGCGCCCTTTTGAAACTTTGAATAAGCCTGAAGGTTCCGGTTCTGTTGAAATAGAGGTGAGACGGGTTCAAATTGAATCTTTATATCCCAACACTTTTCGTCCCATGATACTTATTTGCTCGAAGGAGAGTTTTCTTACTTTCAAAAGTTTCTCCCTCTCCTCGTCAGTTACGATATGCATGGTCGGTTTTTCATCCATGCTTGCATCCTTTTCTTGAAGCCGCCTCTCATTCACTTTTGTCTTGGATTCTTTTATGTAAGCCGGTTTCTTCCCAAAACTCTAGAATAAAGAAAACCGTGGAATTATTATACATAATATACCTACGCACAAAATCTTAAGTGTTCAGGTACCAAGCCCGAGCATATTCGCTTACTTTATTAGTCTGTTTCACATGGTTTCAAATCATCAAATTGCAAACAAAAGAGCGTTGAATAAAGATGTAAGAATATACGTCCCGACAGAATTGCTTCGATGAGCGCCTTCAATTGAGGGTATAGGCAAGAACAAGTACCGTGGAGCAGGCATTTTTATCTACTCGCTCGATTTGAATGAACGGCGCGACTGAATGGTTCGTTTCAGAACTGCAGGCGAACCGCGACCGATAATCTTTGGAATTTCTTTCAGCGTTATATCTCACGTTACTTTAAAAGTATGAATGAAAAGGAATTTGAGCCATGGCTTTCCATTGAAGGCCACTTTAAAATCAAAAGGTCCAAATCGCAGGCAATTTAGCTTTGATCAGGAATATGAGAGTTAAACATTCGCCGAAGATTATCGGTGGGCTGCGCCTACTCATCTGTAACGAAATTGCATGGTAGGTATACTTAAAAGTTTGATATGGGCAGCATGGCTGTTCACGAGTAATGTTCCATGCTGTGCAATAATGTTATCTACCGAGTGGAGAAGCGTGCAATTGGGCAATGGTGTTTTCCCTTCATTTGAACCTATGTTAAATGATCGATTTTAAAGGGAAGCAATTGTATCTAGGAAAATCGATTGTTTTGCACAGGTTTAAACGAAGGGTAACCTCTGCTGCCAGATGTCACGCGTCGTCACCGTGTCTCAACGACGAAAGCGTATGACTCGTCCAAGGAATGAAGGATAAATATCTCCGAAAACCCATTTTCGTTCTTCAGCTGAAGGAAAAGAGAAATTTCGGTTTAAATTTTATTCTATCTCATAAAAATTAATCATCCAACAATTTTTTGTCTATACAGGGTGTTTCTGAAACTTATGTCATCCTTTCTACCACGTATTTTTGAGGTCAAAATAAGAATTTTTTTCCTATAAACATGTGTCCGAAAATGCCCCCCTTTTGAGCTACAGCCCCCCAAAGTTTTAAAAAATTGTTGGTTTTTTTTGGAATATCGACCAGATTTATGAACCGAATGTCATGAAAATTGGTGTCCCGAGGTACTTTTACGTGTAGAATCCATTAATGACCTCGAGAAATTCAGAAATGAGGTCTGACTGTACTTTTCAGGCAATCTTATACCTTCAACGACACAAATTTTATGTTACGGAATGAAAATTTGAAAAATGAATAATGAAATCAGATGGAAAAAACTCTTAGAAAGATATTTGGTCCTCTTTGTTTTCGTCGATATGACGCGTATTAAGCGAGATAATCGCTGCACAAGGTGGAAAAGTCAGCGCTTTTACTGTAGCGGGCGGCCCGAAGAAGCAGCGGAGTGGCGGGTTGCATACTTCCTGCCGCTCCTCGTGATAAAAGCGCTGACTTTTCCACCTTGTGCAGCGATTATCTCGCTTAATACGCGTCGTATCGACGAAAACAAAGAGGACCAAATATCTTTCTAAGAGTTTTTTTCCATCTGATTTCATTATTTATTTTTCAAATTTCCATTCCGTAACATAAAATTTGTGTTGTTGAAGGTATAAAATTGCCTGGAAAGTACAGCCAGACCTCATTTCTGAATTTCTCGAGGTCATTAATGGATTTTACACGTAAAAGTACCTCGGGACACCAATTTTCATGACATTCGGTTCATAAATCTGGTCGATATTCCAAAAAAACCAACAATTTTTTAAAACTTTGGGGGGCTGTAGCTCAATAGGGGGGCATTTTCGGACACATGTTTATAGGGAAAAAAAGTCTTATTTTGACCTCAAAAATACGTGGTAGAAAGGATGACATAAGTTTTAGAAACACCCTGTATATCTCTCACCGATCTGGTCTTTTGTATCCTGTTTAGTTACCATAAATATTTTAATTTTGATTCCTGCGTCATTCATGGTTTTCCCACTGAACTCTTTTTATTCTTATAAGGATCCCTGAAGTGTTTTCCATGCATAATGCAGGTATTGCAGGTCCGCAAAGGGTGGAAAGGAACTAGTATTCTTGGCCATGCAAAAGAATGTGAGGCTCTCGAGTCCCTTATTGAGGGCCTCAAAGTACATAAGCCACAAATTGATCTCATAAATGCTTCCCAAAAATGGATTGAAACCAAACCCTCTTATATATGAGGCCGTCGATATAGTTTAATGGGATTGGTTCGTGGAGAGGTATCCATAAATTGCTAATGTTACGAAGCCTCGAAAGGGGGCAAAGTGGCTTCCAGTCGAATTTTCAGGGGCGTGCCGTGGTTTTCAGAGGAGGGGGGGGGGGGGGGCAAGGATGCTATCTTGCCGCCCTCTTCGAATTGCCGCCCCTCAAAATTATAAATTTAATGGCAATTTTGTTACTTTTTTTTTATTGTTTTTTGTTTTTGTTTTTGTTTGTTTATTACACACTGATTTTGCCGCCTTCGGTGGGTACCCCCCCCCCCCCGGCACACCCCTGTGGATTTTTCAAGGATTTGAAGAGAGCTCATATACATAGAGAAAGTAATATTAAAGTTCTTAAATCGATGTAATGGGTTCCTTAAAGTAATATTTCTGAGCTGTTATTCGCAGGACCCTTAATTTAGGATATAATGGGCCGTGAAGATGGGTTGATGGAGATCGGAGGTCGGAGGTCGGATGTGCAGAAAAAGTGTAACTATATATGTATGTATGTACAACGCACCCGAAATCCAAACCTCCCGGGAGAAGAGCGAGTGACGTACACATATACAAGACTGTGACTAGTTGAGTGACTTCATCCGAGATTCCGAGGTAACGCTCCTGCGCCTTCAATTCTCGATTTATGCAAAAACAGAACCATCATGTACGAACAGTTATCTCACAAGTCCATTTATTCCCAGCTATTTTGGGGTCAAGTGCTCTAGATTAGACTATGGTACGCTCAACGGATTATAACTATAGAGGGACAGAGCAATGTTTCAAGTCCTATCCAGAGGAAAATATGAGTTTATTTGCCTCTTATTTTTTAACCTTAACTCAAAGATTGTAGTTAATTCAATTGAAACTGGGTTTTAGTGATATATTGTAAGTGCCCACCTTCTTAAAAAGATAAACTGGCTCCAGACCAGATCGATCAGTGATTTGTATATGGCCGTCCCTCGAGTCAACAACTCTGTGGACAGGCTGTTTTGGGGTCAGTTGTCTCACTTCCAATTTGTTGAGTTTTCGGAAATCCTTCTCTTCTTTGCCGTTTTTGGCCGTTTCCCTTTCCTTCTCGAGCAAGGCCTCTCGCTTAGGCACGGGCGGCCTCCGTCTGTTCAATTTGCATTTTGGGCTTTGCGGTCTCACCGAATCTACGAACAGTTAGGAACAAATGTCAAAGGTTATAGGTTTAATATAAAGCACGCAGAACAACTGCTCGAGGGCTAGCCTCACAGCCCCTATCCCTAAAAATCGTAAAAGAAGAAAAATTGGTATAGAATAAGAAAATAAAAGAAAGGAAAGCCAGTGATTTTGAGGACATGAAATTTTAATTTGGGCTCTCTAACTCTCATTCTCTGGCAACTTAGACAATAATTAGTGAAAGAGGGTAAGTCGTTGCGTTTCAGTGAAAAGTGAAGTATCGAAATGGATTCAGCTACTCAAAATACATCCTATGTTTATCTATCAAAGTAATAAAATTGGTCCTTAAATCCCAGAGACCAGATGCATAGTTTAGTTTGTGAGCACGACCATGGCATTATGCGATATGGTGAAGGCGTAAAAATTCACGGCGATGAGGTAAACATTAAAAATAGTTTCAACTGATGAAGCGAAACAAAATAGAACGCACTCCAACCAATTCGTCGTGATTTTAAGCGCTCTACAGTCGATTCTTTCAATATGCACAGTTTTTTGGCGCTTGTCTCAGGGGCGTAGTTTCGAGGAGTCTCCCCCACCCCCTCCCCAATTTAAAAATTTGCTCGTGGGGGAAATTGGGAGGTATTTTCCACGGATTTATTAGAATTTTTAGAAACTTCGTCCTGTTTTTCTTTATTTTTAATCGACCATATCTGCCCTCTTGATCGACAGTTCTAAGAAAAGATTCACGTATAGTGCAATAGTGCATAAATGGGAAGGTATGAGGTGGGTCACTTCGATCTATGGATGGGAAATCGAAAATTCGGGTGAAATCCAAATGGGTAGGGACCCGTGACCCTTGAATACGTCTTAGATCGGGGAGGGGTGGGCAGCCACTGACAACTGTTCTCAACGAAACGGGGCCCTATTTCTGGCCGTATACCAAGTGTCAGATTAATCACTAAGCTAGGCCATATAGTGTATAGGGCGCAAAATTTTGAGGGGCCGTCTTTATTGAGGCGAAAAAAACCCCACTATCGTATGGAAAATGCCTTAAAAATAATGGAGAAGCAAAAAAGAAGTCATCACACTTTTGAAAACCCCAATTTTGAACCAACGGACTGCCCATGGGCGCAGAAAACGCTTAGCCTCTGGCGCTGTAAGGTAGAGATAATCCGGTTCTGCGTCTCCTTCTATTTTTTTTTTTTTTTTTTTTTTTTTTTTTTTTTTCCCCCTTCTTTTTTTTCGGACAAAATTGGTCGAGATTCCACATCATGGATGACATTTTAGACGATAAAAAGTTAAGATCAAATGACACTGACCATCAGGTTCCAGTTTCCTTGCACTCAATGAATGGGCCTTCAAAAACTCTGTTGGCGGGTTAAGCGGAACACGGGCATAGCCCATTGTTCTGTGCGTGTCTTTTGGTCTGTCCTTGTCCCTGTCTCCTCCTCCGTATCCATGTTTCCTGATCGGCGGGACCGGCGGCTGTGCTGAAGGACGCAAAGACTCGGAAATTGAGCCAGTTACACTTCCGGTTCCACTCCTCTCTTCGGGTGGCATGTCCGACGACGACTGATCTGACTCGTGTGAACCAACATTTTCATGCGCAACCCCTTTTCAATCGCTCCACGGGCCTCATCATCTTCTTATTCGAGATCCGAATTGAATAAACCAGACGCTGAATCATACATGTCAGTCGATGGCTGAAACCGAAAATTTAACAATTAATTATTACTGGAAGAAGTACTTGCAAAGTGAGGCACATAAGCATGGGCGGACCCAGTCCTCGCGAATGAAGGGGGTGAACTGGGGTTTTCACCCCCCCCCCCGTGACCCCCCTTTTCATTTTTCTCTCTTTCTTTCCCCCTTCCTTATTCCCTTCGTTTCCCTCTTTTTTGGTACTTATATCGACAGTAAAAGCGACACCGAATTGTTAAAATTTGTAAAATATAATGTTCCGGAGAGAATGCCTTCAATTAGATGGTTAGGCAAAATGAACTCCGCGGAGTAGGAATGTTTATCTACCCACTAAATGTGAGCGAGGTAGAGTTAATTTCTTTTAGTATACGTAACGACATGATTGTAAAAGGGTTAAATGATTGAAAGTCCAAAATAGGATCAGAAGCGGCTGAATCCACGCTGATGATGTGTAAGAAGAAAAGCTTCTGATGTTATCATGATAATCCACTATATTTTTGTTCGAAAAAAAAAACCTAAAAACCTATTTTCGCCGCTGGTTTTGCGGCTCTTAAGACCAACAAGTTCAGAAAACTTTTGTCTAATTGAAGCAAAAAATTAGGTTTTGCCCGAAACTTCGCGTACAGATAAGAATCCTAAGCAGTTATCAATCACCTTGCTATTTGCCTAGGCTGATATTGAACATTTAAAGAGAAGGAGTTGATGAAATTGATGCACCCACTGAATTCATTTAAGTTTTTCTTCCTCTTAATTGGAATGATTAAGCATTTTTAAGCCCACATTTCTTTTTGCTCACCCCCCCCCCCCTCTTCCCCTCTGAAGAATTCAGAGTAAAGTTCCAGTTACATTTGATCACTTAAATACAAGAATTTTGAGGCAGAGATCAGGGATCCAAGATGGCTGCCTCAAAATTCTTGTATTTAAGACGATAGAATTCACCAACAAGTTGGTTCAGTGACGTCACTTGCAACTTGGCAACAACGGATTTTCTCCATTTAAAATCTACCTGAAATAATCGATCTTCCTCAAGGAATTCATCGCATCCCTAAGAAATCGAAACGTTCTCATAGGTTTCAAATGGTAAAAAATATGGTTGACAAATTGTACGAGCCGCCACCGAGTAGGCTGTATGCAGTGGCGTATCTATAGGCCCCGCTGACCCCGCCGGGCGGGGGGGGGCGCAACCCATCGGGGAGCGCAAAAAATTTGAGAAGTGAAAGGGGAAGAGCGAAAAGGAGAAAAGGAAAGGAAAAGGGAAAAAAGGAAAAAGAAAAAAAGGAAAAGAAAAGAAAAGAGAACGGATTGAGAAAAATAGAAGCTAAACAAAGTAGGCAGAAAGCAATGTAAAGGCTCTAAGTCTAAGTGCTTCTACCAAAATTCACGCGTTCACAAAGTTCAGAGCTTTTTCAAACTCATGATAGTGATATATTTTTTTAGTTTTATCAGTGTGAATAAAGAAACTTAATTTTTCAATATTAATTTACAATAATTTTTAAAGAAAGAAATTTGTTCGACGAAGGCTTCGACTTGTACGGGTGCGAAGGGGGGGGGGGGGGGCTGTCCACCGAAGCGGCTAATTTTTCCTTAAAAAAGAGGGGCGTAGAATTCGAATCGGTAGGGGGGCGCTTGCTCAGCTAGCTACGCTACTGGTTGTATGGATCCAACTTTTTCTCTCCGTGCATACATTAAAAGAAGAAGAAGAAGAAGAAGAAAAAATCGATGGGGGTCTCTAAATAATCTCCTAAGGACCTCTAAATAATCTACCGAGAAAATCCTAAAAAAACTACCGAACAGTAGACTGTCAGAAGAAAATATGAAAATATGGTGTGTAGAAAATATGAGGAATTCTGTGCCTCGAAAAATGACCGTATCTTTCAAATCTGCAGCTCATATTCCAAAGCGAAAAAGGTGATGACAAAGGCGGCGGTTTTAAAAGAGTCGTTTTTCTCATTGGTTCTTCGATTATGTTTACAATTTTAAAACAAAAACAAGAGCTTCCAACTTCTCCTTTATAGTGTTTACTTTGAAACATTTTAGCGGTTGCGTCCTTAGATGCTTCAAATAAGTTATTTAGCTAGTAGATTTTGGAAATATTCACAGTGTCACCACTGTTATTTGTGCAAGTTTTTTTCTTCGCCGACATTCAATTCATTGTCTGTAGCAAAAGCTTGCACCGGCCCCATTAATGAAACCCGTGAACTCTACAGCAGCATGCTAGTATGCATGCGTCACACGCGTGTCGTAATTTGCGAAACTACAGGAGGAGCTGGTATTGCGTCTCTTTCATTTGAAGGAGTTTTTTTTACGATTTCGTTTTGCAGCATGCGATTCAAAATCGATTCCATGTGAATTTTTGGAGGCATTTGTGGTTTTTGTTGGTCTGGTAATTATTTTAAGGGCCGCTGGAGGGGAGAAGGGATCGAGACCGTGAGAATCACTCCTATTTCACCGCCTTTGCCCGGTCTGAATTGACATAGAAGCATTTTCAAACTAGAATACGCGATGAGCATAATGGCGGACCCAGAAGGCACTTCGGGGGGAGGGGGGGGCATGCCAATAAAAATTGAAATTTGAAGTGTCACAAGAAGGGGGTACGCTTCTTAGCACTGGCGGCTCGTGGAGGTGAGGCGACGAAAATGAGAGGTGCACAGGATTTTTTTTGAAACGCTCTTCACATAAACTTTCTTGAAAATTTTATGTTTCATTCATACTTTTTGGACTATTGAAACAAAGAATGATGGAATAATAACCATTTCAACCTTTAGATGTTATTTTTTGAATTTTTTTTTCTTTTTCCAACTTCAAAAAATGTGAGGCGATGGCTCCCTGTCGCCTTCCTTGCCTCACCTGGCGAGCCGCCACTGCTTCCCAGTGCCCCCTCCACGAATCCACCACTGGATAAGCGAAGTGCAAGCTCGATGGATGCAAATCTGGATATATACCTATTTTAATTAAGAGGTTCTAACAAATTCGGTGGTCTGCTGAAATTTGATTGGGGATGATCTTGAACAAAAGCCTTTCTTTTACGGAAAATTTGACCTGCGAGTACAAACAGTTATTAAGTCGTTCCAAAAAAATAGGCATCGAGGAATAGAGAGAAGCTAAAATAAACTTGGCCGTCGCCGAAATAATAAACAGCAGAAGATTTCAAAACCCAAATTAATGTTCATTCCTTTCTCTGACGACAATTTTCACTGAAGCTCTTCGCGGTATCGCCAAACGCAAACATAAATGTTAATTCGCTTACCCAAATATCAGTTTTCCAATTGTGCATTCTCAAACTGATACGTAATACAATTCAATTAAAACAGCGACAGAGCTCCTTCAATTTTCATTACATGCAAATCACAAACACTCATGGACCACATCTCGTCTCGTCTCGACTAACCACGCATTGCATCGGCAAGAATTAAGCCTCTCTCCGTTGAAACGAACAAATCAAATGTGAAGACGCGATAGAAAAATCATGAATCCAAACGTCAAAAGACTATTTTTAATTTTAAAATATGGGCTGATATCTAGAAAAGAAATTTGTTTACTTTTTGACCAGTTTCCTACTTACTTTTAATTGCTACCGCAAAAAGCATTTAAGTACAAGCAATCGGCGAAAAGTATTATTCCAGAATGAACCAATCAAACGCTACGGATAAATGAAGACGCGATAGAATAATAATGGAGCCAAACGTCAAATGGCTGTTTTTAATTTTAAAAGGAGACCCCGGTATCTAAAGAGGTTAACGCTCTCAAAATCGGGGTCGGCTTTGAAGGAGAATCGAGAGTCGACTTGGAGAGTTTCACGAGACATAATACTTCGCGTGCTACATTTTACCATCGAAGAGGAAATTAAGACTATTCTTGAAAAAGTGCAACTCAGATTAATACGTCAAAAAATCTGACAACATAGAAAACCACCAAAGTTAAAAGTTGAAGCGCGCGCAGCGATACGGTGGAAAGCGCGAGCGAGCGGAGGACCGATTCCGATAAACAAAATTACCGCTAATGATGCTTGGCAACAAATAAAACGATTCGAAGTATTTTCGGTCGCGCGGTATCCGCCGCGCCCGCCGACCGTCCAAAGGTCTATGGTAGGGTTCTCCTGCCAGTTGCCATGGTGCGGGGGTGGCGAAGTTGTTGATTAGGGGTGAAAAGGCAAAGCTCGCAGCTTTCCCCTCCCTCCGTTCTCTCCCTTCGCTTGAGCTACATTTCAAAGCTGTTTCGACACGAGACTTATCGCCCGCACGATCAAAACAAAGCACTTACAGTAAGTTCCACAGGATTTTCTATTTACATTGGGGGAGGGGGGGAGGGGCAATGCTTTACGGGTCAATTGAACTAACAGCAGATTCGACTGAGCCTAGTACCTATCCTGGCAAAAATGGTCTATACATGTCCATAAGGTCCATACCTAACCAATTCCCTAAACAGATTATGGATATGTATGAATCCATATGGATATGTATGGATCCACATGGATATGTATGGATATCGTATGGGTATTCGTGTTCATATATCCTTACAGATCCATACGTATCCATACTATATGTATAGGGAATTGGTTAGGTACCTATGGACCGTATGGACATGTATGGACCAATTTTTGCCAAGGTAGTCATGAGCGTAACTACAGAGGGGCCAGGGCGGGCCAGGGCTAGCTAGGCTTACCCCCGGGAAATCCGACGTCAAAAAAGAAAAAAGAAACCTCACATTTAAAGTCTTTATGAGTAACTAATTATTTTAATTTTCTCTTTTTTACATTCAAGTTCAAAGCTCCTATAACTGTTCAAAAATTAGTCGAAAAACGCAATGCCAAAAACCAATTTTCTCGATAGTTTTCAATGAAAGGTATTCAAAACTAAAAAAGAGCAGAGTTTCGGTACATCTTTTTCTATATCATTATTTTCTTTAGAATGGAAACAATTCCGTAGGTACGACCTAACTTTTCTGTTGGCTAATCAATACCTAACCATTTACCTCTGTAACGCCAAACTATAAACCGCGTGTCACATCCGAGAGTTGGTCTTCCTCCTTCTTTATTTTTTGTCCATTTGAATTCGGTCGTAAAAAGAGGATGAGTAGGTATAGGCTCCTTGGTCTATCATTTTCTAATGCGCTCTTTATTAAGGAGGAAGAGAGAGAGAGAGAAAGACAAGTTCATAGATGCGCCACTGATTATTATAGGTCGAGTGATGTTAGATCGATACGGTTCATGGTTGTAAAGGTAACGCACCTCGCACAAAAGGACTGCCTACCCTCGACCCTCGTGGCACGGATGTTTTCGAGTGATATAGGTTCGGAGTTCCGTCAAAATCGTCAAGTAGCGTTGATAAATGAATGATCAGCGTATATGTATATGACTTTTGCTCATATTGCAGACCGGAAATGTATCCGAAGTAAACCGCGGCGACCTTGAAAAGTGTTAAAAAAAGAAACAGAAAAAAAGAATGAAATGGGGCGGGAAATGTGGGTGACCCGTGTTTTTTCCCCCTTTTTTAGGGGGATACCATTTACCTTGTGATACTTACTGTCCAATTTCCCCCTCCCTTCCAGTGTATTGTTCCATCGACAATAAATAAATACTCACAAAAACATTTTCAAACAGCTATGTCTCTGCAGTGGCGGCTCGTGTGCAATATGTGGCAACAACGCATTTTCTCTATTTAAACCTACCTACATATGTAAAACAATTGATCTTCAGGAGGTGCAATTGCACCCTCAAGACATCGATACTTTTGCATAGGTTTAAATGAAAAATAAGCATGATTACCAAATTGCACAAGCCGCCACTGTATCTCTGTTTGAACTGAAACAATCGGAATGACATTGTGCTCATCGTAATTTTCTTGGGTTTAAAAACAGGAATCGAGAACTTTTCTTTACTTTCTTTCAAAACATTTTTTGCAGCAAAATTTGATTTTTTTTTATTCTTTTTAGAGAAATAACGAACGCCTCTTTGCCTTAAGGTGACGTGAATAAGGACGCCTCCTTGGGCCGCTGATTTTTCTCCGCCTGTTCACATGAACAGACTCTTTAAAATGTCGTATTTTTTATGTTTAAAATCGTTCACATAGACTCTTGAGGAGGTTGGCGAACGGCGCGGCTTGAGCCACCGTGAGTGGTTATCGCCCACTTGCGCGGTGGTTTTGTGGCCCTGGAGCTCGATTTTTACCGGTTTTTTTTGTTTTTGTTTTTTTTTTTTTTAATTTTTTCGAATTGTGCTCGTCAACAATTTCCTCGACAAACTGTGTCCGAAAAAAAAAAACACAAAAAATCCCACTTTTTTTTAATCGATCACAATGGGGCTGTTCCACACTTTTGCGCTTTAACACAGTCGATTCTTGTGTAAAAACCTCCATTATTAACGATGGCCGCACTAAAAACATCCGAAATCCACTCCTAAACTCCGCTTTTATTTGCGCGAGCGTAATGGTGATGGCGTACGTCCCACCAGTGGCGAGGCGTGAAATTTGGCAACAATGTATTTTCTCCATTTAACCCTTTACGGGCCAATCCCGAGTACACTCGTTTTTCTCCTCTAGTCTATTTCATATCGTTTCAGTTTTCATTCCGGATAAACGCGACTATCGATCGATGAAATCACTTCCAAAATAAGGTCTCGACTGGCTCCTTCAATCCGTCGTATAGGCAATTCCAACTCCCTCGAGTACGAACAGTTAACTACCTTCCCTACATGTATATACGGCAGAGTGGCAATCTTTTGAACTAACCTGGCCCTTAGAGGGGTAAATTCACCAAACAAGTCGATGATTGCTTCAATCATCGGCGATGACCAGGCATTTCGACCTTTCTGATGTATCTAAATCGGAGAAAGGAACGTTGCCATCTCGCACGCTTCGCTACTGCGTCCAATGTATAGCATTTTTCAATCTAAATGTTGCAATTTATGGCAACAAAATTGCGATAAGTAAAGTGGCAATTTTTTTTTTTTTTTTTTTTTTTTTTTTACAAAATATGGACAGTTCTCCAACCTCAAGCTGCAATAAAGTTGCAACTTTTGACAAACAAATAGACTCTAAGGCATAGGTGGAAGTGAAACTTCGGCAAAAAGTAGGGCAGGATAAAAAGCCAGCTCCGAAAATGTTCTAGTTGTTTGCCATTTTGATACAACTTTTACTATATTTATTTGCAACTTTATGCTCAGATGATAAAATTGCCAAAATTTGACGACAATTTTGCAATAAATTGCAATCCATGCTACATGGGGTAGGGCAGTATAATAATGGGGGATTAAGTAATTATCTTAATTTCGCCACTCTCTCAATACTGACAAGGAAAGATCCACAGAATAATTAGACACCAGAGTTGTGATCCACATCCGATTAATGGTAACCTACATTATGACACGCGGTGTCACTGGTGTCAGAGGAGAGTCGTATCTTATTGGTCACTTCTTCATATGGTAATCTCTTACTATTACTGCCCTACGCAACCATTACGCTTGCGCAAATAAATGTGTTTATTGAGTTTAGGAATGGATTTCGGAAGTTTTTAGTACTGCCGCCGTTATTTTTGCAGGGTTTTACGCCAGAATAGACTTTTAAATCGCTTATAGCAATATCGTCTCATATCGTCCACAGTTGTAATCCACGATCCACGTAAAAATTCTGCCAACCGCGAACGGATGAAAAAAGACGACTAAATAAATACAGGGACTCTCAGTGCAAGTGCAACTGGCCCATATACTTAGCTCGTTGTGTAAAATTCATCTCGATTACGATGAGAACAACTTTGTTGTCGGGCAGTTATGGGAAAACCCCAATTAGAATCATTTAGTCAAAAAAAGGGAAAAAATAGAAAATCTCACCAGTTAAAACCTCGCGCGAAAAATATGGAGGAGCACAATAATTCTCACGTTTTTGGACTGCACCTATCCGAACACCAACCGGAGGGGTTGCAGCTGTAACTGTTGATGATAAATCAAGGTAAGCGCCAACACGGAGGATTGACGGAGATCATTCCTCGGCGAAACATGTCAAGGAGTGAGGCATGGCTGTCATTATTGAAGCGGAGAGACGAGGTGTAAAAAACACCCCCCTCGACTCTCCCCCTCACACTCCCCACGCCATTCCGCCAGGAACAGTGGCACATGAAGGTTATTTGTGGAAGTTAACAATTGGTTTGCATGCCTCTTCGCGAGAACATATACCTACCTCTCTACCCTTCGCAAATCCCCCCTCCCCCAATCAATCCCTCCCTCTCTCCCTGAAAATATACCTACTCGCGGGCATACTTTTACATGACTGTCAAATCCTATCCAAAACGTTGACACACTGCACTGCGGAAAATTAGTGTGGGTAAAGCTCAGAGGCTGCACAAGCTGCACATTGCACTTCCATACTTTGTGAGTCATCAATGTTGCCGCCTTGTACCCGAACTTCCCCATAGCTTTTTAGTTTTTGATTCGGATTCTACTTTCCCCATCTTTCACTGTGTATTTTAGTCCTCGTGGTAGCTGAGCGAAAACGGCATGAGCGAAGCTAGACAAATTCTCTTTGGGGGGGGGGGGGGATTGAAACCCTACTGGCGGAAATTTGAAATTTTGCCAGGAAATTTTGCCAATTTAGTCGCTCTAAGCCATGATTTCAGGCTGTCTCCACCTCGCAAATGATAAGAACACAACTAAAAATGGGCGCAAAGTGTTATTTCATGTCTCTGCCCCCCTCCCCTAAATGATCTAATTAGGACAAACTACCCTAGCAGCAAAAATACGCGTATCAAATATAAATATTAAATATACTATATTTTATACACGATTTAATACATATTTAATACAAGATTCGTGCATTAAATATGGTATTAAATACCTGTAGTAAATATGTCAGTAAATATGTCCTTTTTAGCCCATGAAATGCGTATTAAATACGTCACCATTAACTTGACTAGATTGAACGCTACCACCTCTGATTCCGACGGAAAAATCCGGACGGTTTGGCAACAGTGGCATAAACCCTGTGCAAGAAATTTTATCTGAAGCACTTTAGTTTAAGCTGCCCGTCACTGTTCAACTTTAAAGCGAGTCTTACATAAGCAGTAGACATGACATAGAAATTGTGATACTTCATTGTTGCACCTGAACCTCTCCCCCTCCCCCCTCTCAATAAAATTGGACCTAGTGTGTTAAAATATATCGGTCTCCTTGAATTTTACGATTGCAGTACTGGCGAACAAGTTCTTCTGGAACTATTTGAAACCCATCAGAGGGTTGATACTTGTCTATTTATATAGATCCGGCTTCGAGTTTCAGACCACATGCACAACTATGCATAGTAAGTACCTCTTCACTCTCAGTAATAAAATTTGAGGGCTAAGTATATAGGCAGAACCACGAACCAATCAATGTCCTAATATGAAGTGAGAATGTGGTGTTCCTAGTGACCAGGGTCCAAAACATGCCCGGAACGGACCATGGCGCATGGGTGGCTTTAAGGGGTCTAAGTTGCGTGGGGGGGGGGCACTTAAAAGTGGTGACCTTTTTTTCGGTCATCGGTCGATTAAGACTTTAATCCCTTCGGTACCAAGTCAGCCAGCTAACCGCACGCTCATTCAAATGAAGCGCTGAGTAAATAAATATTCATACTCCAGGGTACTTATTTTTGCATACATCACGAATTGAAGGCACTCGACGAAGCATGTTGTCTTTAATAGTCATTTTCAAGTTATTTGATAATTTGCGAAACTATGTGAAACAGATTGAAGGAAACGAATTTGTTCGAGCTAGATAATTACAGGCTTTAAATCTATACATATGTACACAATATACAGGGTGTAACAGATGTATCCCCCCCCCTGGCTAACTTTTTAACGAGTTGAGATAAATTATTGCGGTTTGGACCATTCTTCATAATTTTAGTTGAACTTTATTTCTTTGGGGGGGTCAAACCCCCCCCCCCCCCTAGGGGGCCCCCCAGGGGGGCTATCTCAAAAATTTCAAATGGCAACCCCTATCTTGTGATACATCGTTTGAAAGAACGTAAAATTCTAAGACTTTTGGCGCAAACCGAAGGTCGATATCGTTTTTCGTTTTCGATAAAATCGAAAGTCAAAGTTCGACTTTGACCCATTTTCAAAAAATCAGAATTCCCATTTAAAAAGTCGGAATTTAAAAAACTAGGGGTCTAAAATACTCTTAAAAACAAGTAATTTTCAGAAAAAAATATGGTTCTGCCATAAATTTGGTCCAAATTTAGTTTTAGAGCCCCCCAACAGTTGTCAAAAAAATTGCCCCTCAAGGGGTCTATCTCAGAAATTCCGAGGCACGACCCCTATTGAAAGATACATTACTCAAAAGAGCGCATTAAACTGAGCATTTTGGCGCAAACCGCAGGTCGATATCGTTTTTAGTTTTCGATTTATCGAATGGCGAAGTTGGGTTTTCACCCATTATCAAATTTCGATCTATCGAAAACTAAAAACGATATCGACCTGTATGGTTTGCGCCAAAATGCTCAGTTTAATACGCTCTTTTGAGTAATGTATCACTCGATAGGGGTCGTGCCTCGGAATTTCTGAGATAGACCCCTTGAGGGGCAATTTTTTTGACAACTGTTGGGGGGCTCTAAAACTAAATTTGGACCAAATTTATGGCAGAACCATATTTTTTTCTGAAAAGTACTTGTTTTTTAGAGTATTTTAGACCCCTAGTTTTTTAAATTCCAACTTTTTAAATGGGAAATCTGATTTTTTGAAAATGGGTCAAAGTCGAACTTTGACTTTCGATTTATCGAAAACGAAAAACGATATCGACCTTCGGTTTGCGCCAAAAGTCTTAGAATTTTACGTTCTTTCAAACAATGTATCACCAGATAGGGGTTGCCATTTGAACTTTTTGAGATAGCCCCCCTGGGGGGCCCCCTAGGGGGGTGGGGGGTTTTGACCCCCCCAAAGAAATAAAGTTCAACTAAAATTATGAAGAATGGTCCAAACCGCAACAATTTATCTCAACTCGTTCAAAAGTTAGACAGGGGGGGGGGGATACATCTGTTACACCCTGTATATACATGTGTACGCGTGTTAGAAATCGGTATTCGCATCAGATGTGCGCGTGCGGTAAGAAGTAGGTACCTATTTACGGCTTTCTTGCTTTTCACTTAATAGAAGAAAAGCATTTCCAAGCCATTGGCCCATTGGTCAAAAGACGTTGATCTTTGTTTCTAGGAGAGAGCCATATTAGAAGCTTATGCAATCTGCCAACATCGGGTTCTCTCAATTCAAACCCGTGTA
This sequence comes from Trialeurodes vaporariorum, assembly GCA_011764245.1. Classification (NCBI taxonomy): domain Eukaryota; kingdom Metazoa; phylum Arthropoda; class Insecta; order Hemiptera; family Aleyrodidae; genus Trialeurodes; species Trialeurodes vaporariorum. Next base: position 28,506,162 of record VMOF01000220.1, read on the forward strand.
AAACAATCAATCGTCAGGAGACTCATTAAACTTTCAAGGGATCGATACTTTTGCATGGGTTTACATGGACCAACTAGTATACTAGTATACTAGTTTTTCTCCTCTAGTCCATTTCACATTATTGATTCAGTTTTCATTTTGGATAAAAGCGAATATAAATGGGAGCAGAGCACTATGATATAGTCGGGCGCCTGCAATCCGTCGTATAGGCAATTCCAACTCCACCAAGTATGAACAGTTAACTACCTTCCCTTTAGAAACGGAGGAGTGGCGTTCTCTTGAATTAACCTGGGACCAAATAGTGTTACGGCTTGACGGTCCTCCGAAAGACGTTGGATGGTGCGCACGTAAGTATATTTGCGTGTAGTTTATACCCCCCGTAAGTGCTCACCGATCATCTGCGTGCGGGACCGTGAGGACGCAACACTATTTGGTCCCAGGTCCTTAAAGGGTTAAATGGCAAAGAAGCCTGGCAGTGGCGTAGCGTGCAATTTGGCATCGTTGCAGTTCATCCATTTGAACTCACAAAAAATATCGAGCTATTGGGTGTTCGGTGAGAACCTTCGCATTCGACCTTTTACATGGATTTAAATGGGCACAGCAAAATTTTGCCAAATTGCACGCTACGCCACTGAAGCCTGGTTGCCCAATTGCATGCGCCGCCACTGGAAAGAGCACACCAGGCGTATTCAGGGCCCTTCCGGAAAACGTTTCAATAATAATCCATATTATTTGAAAGCCAACAGTTCATGTCCCACACTAGGTCTCACACTATGGTCTAAGATTTAAAAGAAGTGGCAAAAAATCAATAAAAAAAAAATCATTCGAAAATCATTGTGTTCAACCTTATAAGCTTAATTTAAACTTTCCATCAACATCTTAAGGTTTTTACTACTTGTTAAAAGAGTCCTCAGTCATTAAAATTTGTAAATGATAAATGGGGCTATTGCACACTTTTGCTATAAGCGATTGAATAGTCGATTATGGCGTAAAAACCTCAAAAAATAACCATGGCGGCACTAAAAACTTCCAAAATCCACTCCTAAACTCAATAAACGCAGTTATTTGCGCGAGCGTAATGGTGGCCGAAGGCACTAACAATGGGAGATTCCTATCTTAATTTCGTCACTCTTTCTATGCTGACAAGGATGATTCACAGAGTAATTAGTCATCAGAGTGATGATCCACATCCGATGAATGGTACCGCAACACCAAGTGACACCGGTGTCAAATGAAAGTAGTCTCTTATTGGTCACTTCTTGATGGAGTTTCAGAATTGTTAGATGGGAATCTCCCATTGTTAGTGCCTTCGGCCACTATTACGCTCCCGCAAATAACTGCGTTTATTGAGTTTAGGAGTGGATTTTTGAAGTTTTTAGTGCCGCCATCGTTATATTTTGAGGTTTTTACGCCATAATCGACTATTAAATCGCTTATAGCAAAAGTGTGCAATAGCCCCATTGATGAGAAATTTACTTTCTGATTTTTGACCATATTTTTACGATCTTAGACCATTGTGCATCTTGCGGGAAATGGGGAAAGGTGCACTGGATTATGCATCAGGAGAGTCAATGAGTGTAAGAGAGAAAACTTTAAGCAAAAACGATCTCTTCCTCTTGCTCTCATTGTTCTTTACAAAGCTTATAATTAGTTGGAATAAAGAACCGGAGAAGGTGCCACAGGAAGCAAAGAGTGCGAGAGAGGGACAGTTTTCTTTTCACAGTCGCTTTCTCACACTCATTTGGCTCTTAGCACACTAAAGCAAAAACATGTTTGTGCTGCAAGACTTGATTTTTGATGCCTTTTCAAATGGTTTCATAAAATAGGATCCCATCCCCTTCCTATTACCAAATTTTGGATTTTAAAACTATTTTAAAAGGAAAGTTTGGGTCTAAATCACAGCCTTAAATTGATTTCCCCCAATTTCTCCACGGTTATATGTTTTAAGATCACCTTGAAGAGCATGTCAAAAGAAACACCCTGTAGATAAATCTTTGATCAAAGATCATGCCACATTCTCTGACCTCTGCCCGGGGATGCAATGGAGCGGAAAAGGAACTAATAGAACAGAAAATGAGAACAACAACAAAAATTAATGAATATATAAACAAATTTACTATACAGTATTTAAATTAGGAATTCACAATTAATTTTTATGATTTACAAATTCATACACTGTCAAAAGTATCAAAATATAAAAATTAATATTGAGTATCCAAACCTTATAAAAACAACTAAGTAAACTTGTGAAATAAAAACTAGAGGCATGAAATTTACACACTCCACGCCCTGTGATTTGCCCGTCAAGTAAAGGTATTTAAAGATTTTTATTGAGTGCAGCATAATTCAATACTGATGATTCAAAAGAGCAATAGAGGGTTAAATATTATAACCTGAGTCAGTTTCTAGGGCATGAATTTAAAGTTTCCATCAAGTATTTTTTTGGTCTATTTGTTTATTGTTTCTTGTTGACGTTTCATCTAGAAACAATCTTGAGCTAAACTTTTTGTTTACAACAGGCTTATTACATTAGCATAATGCTAGACACATGCTTTTTAGAAAATGAAGGAAAAGCTATGTACTTGGTACATCAAGATTCGATGAAAATCATCTTAGTTTACTAATAAGGGCCTAAAAAGCTCATTTGACGGAGAATCTAGAGGGAGCCGAATCTTCTTCTAAGAGACTGGAAATTTAAAAAAAAAAAAAAAAAAAAAACCAGAGTGTTTTAGGTGCGAAATTATCATCCAATGAATAAATTTGCAAAATATCTCGTCAATAACTTTAAAAATAAGGCTGAAAGTACCAATAGATGGAAAAACGCAATTTGATACTAAAATGGAATTGCAATACTTCATTTCAAGGTACTTCCAGCTTTATTTTCAAAGTTACCGACAAGATATTTTGCAGAGAAATTCTCTGATTGACTGTCTAGTACCTGAGACTCCAATATCTTAAATATAAATTACTTTTGGCCTGTAATACAACAGTGACAGAAGAGTAGCACTCTGGCAGCAGAGATCGGCGCTAAACACTGGAGGTTCACTTTGGAGAAAACTACAAAGAATGAACCGGGTTTTGAAAAGGACTGGGAGGGGTCAAAGAAATCCAATTTAGACTCAATTAGTACCAAATAACAACCACAATGAAACATAAATCAATTGGGAAATTTTAGCAGTTATGAAAGAAAAAAAAAATTGATAGAAAAGATGTTGGGCTGAAACATAGAGTTTGATTGAGGGTACTGACACGACAAACATCTTAGCTCACTCTTTAAAAATAACAACTTTGACGACAGGGAAACGACAGGGTGAAGAGCCAAGACTTTAAAATTAGAAGAAAATAAAAATAAAAAAAAAATAAAAAGAAGAAAAACAATAATAACTTAAATATAATAAACTTTATAGGTAAAATTTGTGCATTTTCACACAAATTTCACAAATAAACACATTGAGGCAGTAATTTATCTGAAAATAAAACAAAACTTTAAAAACATCACTTTAACTGACTTTGGAGAGAACAAAAATACATACATTCAAATTACACAATATACAAACCATCAGTCTACAATCAATTTTAAAGTAAAAAAGAAGAGGAAAAGAGGGCATCTTTGTACACAGAAAATTGTTCAAATTACATTACTAACTAAATATTTATAAAGAAATATACACACCTATCTACACAAGGAAATTTATCAGGCAAAATGAGAAGAATAATAAAGGTAGTAAGAGAGAAAGGTGTAAGCAGACGATTTTTCAGAAAATGGACAAGTTCAATTTATAATAGTGCTCGAAAGAATCATTCAATTTCCGATTCTTTAAACAACTCTTTGTTTTGTGGTCGTATGGTCTTAAAAAAATTTGTTCCGTTAGATCTTAATCCTGATCAATTGAGTCCTTTCAAACGCTAGTTTCATCAAATTAAATGAATAATGCATCTTTATGGGAAGTCCTGAGAGTCCAGGTTCATTTGCATCCGTTGTTCGCAAGGAGCCGTTCTTCCGAGCTCTAGTTTATAAAACTCTTTCCACATTGAGTCTAGAGATTTTCAAGTTGCAAACGTCACATTTTAGAGACTAAGTAAACAAACAAATTATCTTGCATCATGACTTAAAAAAGTTTATAGATGCAGAACTTTACAAGCAAGAATGGAGGAATCGAAGGTTGAGAAATTGGTTACACATCCTACAAACTTGTTCGGCGTAATAAAAGACTATCGAGATACAAACATTGTTTCTGGTTCCACTTGATAATACGACCATCTCTCCCACTCTCTCGTGACCCCTATGTACTGATATCTTTCTCTACATTCTAAAATTGTACTTGGAGACATTTAAGGTTAAACTTTTTAGCAAAACTGAATTTCTCCAGTAACTTTAAAAGTGATATCCGAAAGAAAATGTTATGATAATAAGTGTCCTTCTGCATTAAAATCAGCTGTATGAAGAACTGACAGCATTTGAGCGTCATGAGAGAGTAAGAGAGAAACTTTGGAGCTCTGATGGCTGTTATTTATCCATGAGACCCAATAAGGGAATCAGAGATCAAGTCACACAAAGCCTTCACACAAAGCCAGTCTATTCCACAAAATAAAAGATTTTAGATACGTTATGCCAAAATCAAAGGACAAAATTTTCAGACCAACAATCAGTGGCACCAGTTGACAACGTCAATTCTTGAACTTTTTATGCATCTTTACAATTGCTCAGTAACAGCTTTACGGTGGAGGTTCCGACTGCTCAGTTTTTATTTTTATTAAAATACGGTCACTTTTGTCAGAATGCGCAAATTTCTATCATGACTCAATGAAGAAATTAAATTTTAGCTGACAAACATTAAAAAAAAAAAAATTGTGGATTAAAAACGATTTATCCTCCAATCAAATCCACAAAACAGAGACAAGGGGTATTGCACTTTATGAAGGCATACATTCAACCATCTAGATAAAGTAAACTTTCACTTGTTTCTCATTGCTTGTTCTTTTTTTTTCTTTTTCCATTTTAAAGATGGTTTTCTGATAAAGCAAAAAACAAACAAAAAATTAAACTAAAGATGGGGACCAACCACCAGATTTTTCCACCAAGATTTACCTTAGATTTCCAAAAAAAAAAAAAAAAAAAAAAAAAAAAAAAAAAAGCACAAAGTTAAAATAATACTAACACAATTAATTAATGATTTTGAGGTAACGACTGAAAATTTAGACAGAACTGAGAAGCGAACAATTACCTTCTGAGAACAGACATTCTAAGCAGTTCTTTCAGAAACCATACTTCAGAATTGATGATTGAAGCAAGTAAATTTGGCACACTATTCCAGATACAAAAATATGTAACATGGATTTATGTAATTGAAAATTGAAGATACTCATCAGAAAGTTGCTTGTAGAGCTTTGAGAAAAAATAAAAATATGTTTTTTTCATTTATGTAGTCAGTCGAGCTCACAGCTTTCAAAAGTATTTGATTAACTTACAGCTTTCAAAATTATTTGATTACATACTAATAAACTATGAAGAGAAGCAGATTGGATTGAGAACTTCAACAGGAATATTGACTATTGGAGGGATACGTACAAATACATGATAAATAGAATTTAAACAGTCAGACTGTCTACAAATAAAAGATATAAGAAAGTAAGGGGAACAAGGCTGAAAAGTGTTTAAACAACGCGTTCAAACGTTCAGAGCTATTACAATGGAGGCGTGAATAGGAATTTGTCTTCCTCTTTCTTTTAACATACTTGAAGGCACAAGCTAGGCAAGGACAGAAATAGCAGTGACGTAGCCAGCAATTTGGCAATGTTGGGTTGTGCCCTTTAAACCCATGTAAAAGATCGAATGCAAAAGTGTTCACCGAACACCCAACAGTTCCATCTTTTTCATGGGTTTTAATGGACAAACTACAATGTTGCCAAATTGCAAGCTACCCCACTGAGAAATAGGGCTTTTAACCAAAGGGTTTGTTGCATAGTTTGGCTATAGCAATATGGAGGGCTGATTTCTGAGTGAAATCACTTGATAATTACGTTGAGAGCATAAGGAAGTTCCAAAATCTACTCACAAACTCAATAAATGCATTTAACAAGCAATTACAAGAAGCAAGAAAGACGGTTTTTTTAATTACAAGAAGGCGGTCGAACGGGCGGGTGACAATGAGGGAGTCTCATCTAATTGCAGCTTTATGTGCAGAGAAAAGTGATTTATCACAGAGAAAGCTGCAATTAGATGGGACTCCCCCATAGATAGTTTTAGTGATGACTTGGTGATGACACCATTCGGTGATGAGCATTCCAAACAAAGACCAACTGTCACTCTTGCTCTCACGTAACCCCCATGTACTGCTATCTCACTCTCATTTCAAACATCGCACATCTAAATCTTTTGTGAAATTCGTTTGCAGAAATGCATTCTTTGAGGCAATAATATACGATTTTGATAACAATATGTCGTAAAACAAGGCCCTGTACACAAAGTTTGAATTAGAAAGAGATGAGTGTACATGGGGGTCACGGGAGAGTAAGTGAGATAGTTTACAACGCTACCGGAGTTTTGTCACAACCGATTGCGATCAATGAGTGCTTTATTGTGATTGATGGCTAACCCTTCATTTTGAACTAAAACCGTCTATTGTCACCCGCTCATTCAATCACCTTTTAGTAATTTTGTTAAATGAATTTCTTAAAATAGTCGGTGGATTTTGGAATTTCCTGATGCTCTCAATGTGTATTTTAAGTGATTTTACATAGGAATCAACCCTCTATAAAGCTGTAGCAAAAGTTTGCAACAGATCCACTAGCAACGCCTCCAGCTACCCTTTTCTAAAATATGCAGTGTTGCCAGATCCTGCGGCATTTTCTATGTGTTCATACGGAAAAAGTCGCAAGATCTGGTAACACTGAAAATATGTGTCCGAATGGACAAAGAGAAAGACAAATTCGAGGATACGCCACAATCTCACCTTCATCAGTCAACTTAAAGCTAAGGGAGGAGGCTTGGAAAAAATGTATATATATATTTTTCCTTCCTCTTTTTTTAGATGATGAGATTGTAAGATCTCAAACGTTTCAAAGTTTTGTTTTAAATGTGGTCAGCCTTAATTCCAAAAAAGTTACGTGATTCTTTTATTACTAGACATAAATACATGCAAGTAGTAAAAAAATTCTTGGAACAGGTAAAAAAAAAAAAAAAAAAAAAACCATGATTCTCTGACATTCCAAAGATTAAGTGACAGTAGTTCATTTGTTATTGGAGAAAATAAGCTGAATGGAATTGAAATATTTGCTTACAAAAACCAAATAGACTACATTTAATTTTGCAGCCCAGGTTCATTTTCAGATGACTGGAAGGGTCGAAACTTGAAGAGCTGACAATGAGAGGAGGAGTCAGTTCCGTTAAAGACGATTTTTTAAGTACAAAGCTGAAGAGTGTGTTTTTGAGTAGGGGAACAAATCAACTGCTAAAGTAGATAGGTGATATCACTCCTCATTTTATAAGCAGTTCCTCAAAAAATATGAATTCAAGCAAAGGACAAAACTGCAACAAATTTTACATTCTCATGCAGAGAGCTAGTCTGCAGCAGACTCGGTTTATGTTCTAGCGTCAATAAGAGCGGAGGGATTTTAAGAAAAAGAAAAAGGCTTCCAGCTGATTTCATACCAAAATTCCAGTGTCCATTGATTTTAAGAGTTGACATTTAAGAAAAGTTAAGTCAGAGTGCGGCCAGAAAAATCTTGAGACTAAATTGATTACAATTAGGTTGCGTATAAATTTACAAAAAATAAGTGCAGGTGAAAAAAAAATAAAACTATCTTAGAAAACACGAAGGAAAAATTAAACTTAGACGAAACATTTTCTTTTCTTTCAAAAACACTTTTCAATGCCCAACGTACAAAAATAGAATAGTATCAAAACATATCTACGCATCTTTGAAACAAGAAAACTTCAGTCAATACCAATCACCATCCAAAATAAATTTATATTAAAAAATTTCATTACTACTAACGACATGGAAAACGAAACTCTCAACACTGAAACCACGGCTGCTAAATTACGGAAAGCGTATTTTCATTCGAAGGCATCATGCAAACTTCGCTTCTACATTTACTTTACCAAAGATGGGATAACTTTGTTCAAGGGATAATACAGTAGTTAAATAAAATGAAACGATCAAACAAGGATTTCAGCAGAACCATATTGGTTTCACAGAGCTTAAAAAACAGCAGCGTGAGAACATATCGGTATAGGGTTGCATTTTCAAAATCAAATAATAAAATACTGTCGGGTCTTAATTAAATTTGAAGTTAATTGACAGATCTGGAAGTAAAACAAGCCAAATAATAAACAATGTTTCAGAATGTACTCTGACAATCCCAAAACTCAACTGTTATCAAAGTTAATGCAAAGGGCAGATTAGAAAATGACAACCAAGAAATGTTTTGTTTCTCTTTTAAAAAAAAGAGAGGGATAAAATTCAACTGTCAGCGGAGATTCCAAAACTTTGTTATAGAGTTGGCCAGGTTGAGCAATAAACGATATTAAATTCACTTTGAAGCACTCATAAGAAAAGTTGGTCTCACTCATACAAATTACAATGCAGCAGATTTTAAGTTGGGTCAAACAAATAAGCTTCAGGATAAAAGACTGAAGTGTGGTTATCAATCTCTTCACAAGATTGCCGCAAAAAATCTAGGGTAGGAAATATTTTGGGGCAAAACCATAATGATACCAAAAGAAAATCTGGTAGAAACATACATTTATCTCATGATTTTACATACTGATTACATTTATTGCTCAATTGAACAAAAAAAAAAGTTGAAAAAGCGAATTTATGCCAAAGAAACAGCCATAAAAAGAAACAGAAGATGCAATTGAAGAAGGATACAGTAATATGGGTGGTAGCGAATTGCTTTATAGACAAAATTGCTTTGAGTTTTGGATCAAAGAGATCCTTGAGTGACAATCCTAAATTCACAGAATCTTACAATTAGAACAGAAAATCCCATAAGAGCCTACGGAAGCAAGATTTGGAATTTACCATCACAAACTGGCAACTGTGCCTGCTCACTTCTCAGGATGGCGGACATTCTAATCAAGATTGTGTTTTCAATCGGAGTTGATGCATAACCAATTACAATGGGGCATATTGCCAAAGATTGGCGGAAATGCTCACTTTTCAACAAGGTGGACCCGAAGATACCCGAACTAAAAATGTTTCAAAATGAATTTAAATTTCTGTTCTCATTGTAGTATTCTGAGCTAAAATTTTGTCAGAGGTAGACTGTCAATTAAAAAACTGAAAATTAGTGGTTCCTTTGAAACTCATATTTTTCTCGCATCATAATAAAGTCGGACCTGAATTACAGAAAAAAGTGTTGAAGATCCTGACTCTGAAAGTATTTCACCAAACAAATAAAAAATACATATTTGTTGCTGATTTCTGAGGAGCCAACTTAGATTTGTTCCTAAGCGGATGAAGAAAAAAAAACAATTAGAACAAGATAAAGCTATTAGATTAGTAGATTTCTTAAAGAAATTTAGTCGTTCAACAGTCAAGATAAAAAGATGATTTGTTGGAAATTTAAAGAGGAAACAATTGAAAAATAGTTTGGTGGTTTCATAGGCTCCGTCATATGACAAGAAACAAATCTAAGACCAGTAGGCCTGAACATGAAAACAGCATTCTCAAGATGCTAAAAATTAAACAATGATTTTAAATAGAATTTTATAGCAACACCTACAAAAATGAAGCCTTTCACTGTAATTTTTGGAAACTCAAATTTTGAGCCTTGTTTACAACACATGAACAGCGAACGCTGTTGATTTAGCTGCATAGCTATACATCTGTGCATTCTTTATCAGTGAGCATTGAAGGAAATATTTGTTGGAGAATTCAGCAATGTCAATCAAATGGCATAGTATGCAACTTGGTTCGTCCATTTAAACCCATTAAAAAAAGATGAAAGATAGAACTATCGGGTAATACTGCCGTGCTAAGGAAGAACGCCGTATCTCCACTGCACATGAAATCGAGTAAAACGCGTTCAAAGTTAAACGCATGGCCCTCCCAACCGGTCTCGATTTTGGCCCGTTTTTGTGCACAGATCGATTATATGTATCTTCACTTGATTTTTGAGCGTTGTAAAAGGGTGCCAAGTCAAATATTTTTGCTCTAAATAACAAAAGATGGAAGGAAGGTCGCAGACACGATGGACATACGGCTTTTTCCCTGTCTGGCGGGGCATGCATTGTTGTGTAAAGGGTCGCCATGGAAGCGCCCGATACACAGGTAGAACGCCGCATCTCCACTCAGCTCGGCTGGAGATACTGCATTCTGCCCGTGTACCTGGCGCTTACGGCGTTTCTCCTGAGTAAAGGTACTGATTTTGGCGTACTTACGGCAGGCAGCCCCTCTATATCTCAGAAACTAATTGAGATAAGTGAATTCTGATTTCACCACGTGAAAGTACACGTTAAAAATAGAAGAAATCCGTGTCTAACTCAATTTTTTTATTTTTGGCCTTCACGGCGTTCTTCCTCAGCACGGCAGAATAGGTGAGCACCTTCACATTTGACCTTTTACAAGGGTTTAAATGGACACAATACTACATTGTCAAATTGCACCCAATACCACTGCGTGAAGTTTGATTTCAACTGAAGACACACGAGCAGGAATGTGAATTACCTGAGAAAGTTTCAGAGAAATTCCTGAGAATACTCTTTGAAGAATTTAGTCAAAATATGCACAGTATCCAGAGATATTTGTAGAAGATGCAATGAATTAACCAGCTTGTAGGTTTCTGAACAAAATTATATAAATTTAAAAAAAAATCTTAAGTTGCTTCAGGTTCTCCGTAGGAGCCAGAAAATTCCTGCAGAATAGCTCCTTTCAGATGTGGAAGCGGAAAGCAATTGATAATCTTTGGCAAACTTTCAATTTTTATTCTCCAAATCAAAACAAAACTTTCCAGACATGATGTGATTTTAAAGCTTTATTTAATGAAATGCCATAAATTTTTTAAGATAAAATTTGTAATTCATAAAATTAAAATAATAGAATACTGAAGATTAAATTAATTTTCATTAGTTTTGATCATGCAATAAGAAAAATAATGTTGACAAATTCCAAAGATTATCAGTTGAGCTCAGTCTCACTTTCTGAAACGAGCTCTACTCTCCTACTCATGGTTTCACAATTTTTTTCTCTTCAATTTTACTTGTCAAGCAGCAGCATTTGCAAATTCACATAGATAAAATTTGTAATTCATAAAATTAAAATAATAGAAAACTAGAGATAAAATTTTTTCAATCAAATCAATAAAGAGGGAAAACATAACAGGTGGTATGCATCATTCAACTAAACTAAAAGAGAGAGAGAGGAAAAAAAACAGTGCTACGTTTGTCAACAGACCAAAAAAATTTAAGTATACAAAAAATCCTAGGAAGAAGAAATCAGAAAAGGATACAATCAGAGTATTTGAACCCTCTTCATCTTTTGGTTTTGATTTCACCCGACTTCTGTATGACAAAGAGGATAGTGTAGATGTGAGTGTTAAGCCAAATATTTTAAGAAATCGCGCAAGGGCCATGGAAGGAAATGCTACATTAAACACCGTTCTTCTCTCAAATGGCAAACTGATAGTTAAATCTGTTGCTCAAGAACAATGTGGAAGGAAGTGTTAAGTATGATGGCTTGCCACTCCAGACTCCAAACTTAGAACTTAATTTCCTTAAAATAAGAAAAATAGCCATCCCAAGCAGAGGTATTCTGAATTTTGGAATTTGATAAATGGCGTTGACTTATTGAAAATGCATCAGCAAGTAGGGAGTTGCTAACCGAAGCATCTTGATGCGATTCCTGACAAATTCGACAGAGTCCATTAAATTCTGAAACCTTTAACACATTAATCTGAGTTACCTTTAGAATAACCTAACAAAATCATACACAAACACAGATACAGGACAAGAAAATTATTACCTTATTTTTTTACCCCATTTTTTTCTCTTTTTAGGATGTTTTTTAAATACAGACTGTTTTTTAGGCGATGAATTTGAGTGAGAAGTACCTGATGAACTACGTAATTGTCTTACAGAGGGCGAAGATGATTTACTATACTTTAGGGATCTATCTAACCTATTTACACAAGATTCGGAAGAATCTTCAGAGTCAACGCTCCGGGTCCTAGATTGATTCAGATATTTACTTTTCTTTTCCATATCTAAAATAGACTTTTCACTTAAGCTCTCACAATTATTAGCATCAAAGATCAGTGGCTCTTTGTCGTTAAAACCACTTTCCACGACAACACTGTGCTCTTCGTCTTCTTTCATGCTTTTGTCCAAGCAGCACTCTGCCTGTCTGAGAGCTTTACGCTTTGCATTCCGAAGCGGCCAGCCAGTCATGTTAGGTCTCTTGCGTTTCCTTTTCCGAGAGACAGTGCGGCCATCTTCCATGAAACCTAGCATTTCGCAAGTCGACGAAGCACCGCAGTCGGAACTGTTACAAGACCCATCAAAATAGCTGAAATTTCTTAGAAAATCGACAGTCCGATGGCTCTGTTCCATATTGACACGATCCAGGCTACAACAAAAGGCAGAATTACTGACGAGTTGAGAGAGATCTGAGATGGGACCCGGTTTCATGGAAAAATTCACAGGAATTTCATCATCCTCTTCTAATATAGACGGATCAACATCCATACAAACAGGTAAAGGAAAGAACGTAGAAATATCTTCGATGCTCCTTGATTTCTGTTTCTTTAAAGCTTTCACTGTAGACTTTGGTGAAGTTTGGTTTCCGTTACTCAACGGTGGTTCTAAAGATTTTGCTAAAACTGAAATTGCTTTGTGGTATTTATCGTTCACACTATTTGATATACACAAATTTCCTAGCTCATTGTTGAAATTTTTTAGGGTATCTTCTAAATTTTCATCGTCTAGGCCTAAATCAATACTTTCCATCAAGCTGGACCTTGTATTTTCGTCATCCGTCAAGAAAGATTGAGTTTTCTCAGTTTTTTCTGTTTTCTCTGCTTTGCTAAACTCTTCCTTTAACTTGTCCGGGGAATCCCTTAACCTCCTTCGATTTGTAACAGTCGATAGGATGGCCAAAGTCGATGCATGACAACGAGGAGATTTCCTAGGTCGGCCATCATCACCAATCAGAGATGATTTTCTACCTTTCATCTTGTGACTACGACGGCCCCTGCTCAGAGTTCCTCTTCTGGAAGGGGTCGGGGTGGTAAACTTGACTCTCGGAGGTTTACTTCTCGGTTTATCAAAGGGTAGTATCCTGTAGTCGTACGTATACAAATCCGGAGGGTACGCATCTTCTTCTAGGTTATGTTGTCTGATGAATGGCTGAAGCCAAAGCTCCGTATTTCGCTCGACCTCAAAAGAGAAGGTGATTTTTTTGTAATCATCATCTAAAGCCGCTGAGATACGTTCACAGTCTTTGGTATCATCTTTTGATTCTAAGAAATTCTGATCGTACGGTGATTTTGAGTGGTAGACCATATCGTCATCATACTCTTTTTTGATTTCTTCTTTACAGAGGGGTGGATAGCTGTTGTTAAACCTTAACCTAGAGCTTGGAATTTCAAATTTATAGTAATCAAAATTATCATGAATAAATGCTTCGGCATGAGTACGCCGTTTTGCATTCTTCTTATTTAAATCACAAGATTTGCTATTTAGTTCCCGCTTTAGACTGCCTCGACAATCACCATTTTCAAGGAGAGGTGAATCATTCTCGCCATCGGAACTTGTTTCGCTGGCTGAGCGCTTTGGTTCACCGAACATGAAGTTTTCAGCTTCGTTGCTCAGTAGACTCAGTTCGGACCTACGGACTTTATGAAACCGGACCACAACCGGCTCTTTACCATCCGCAACATTTTTAACGTCTTTGGTTCGTTCGTTGTGATCGGCATCCGATTCATTTGTCACAGAGCCTGACGACCGTAGTTTGGTATGCAAAACTTCTACTTTGTAATAAGATTTATTATCTTCCAGCAATTTCTCTTCGCCGGATAGACGCTTTGGTTTGGACGCATGATCTTTTTTGGATAACTGTTTAGGTTTTTGTTCGTTGCGGTTGGTAATACTCTGATTATCTGCCGTGCTCAAGAGGCCCCAGTGATTTCGCTGAGCACGCGACCGACATGAGAGATCTTTGGTTGATCCAGGACATGATGCTGAGACACTTCGCATACTCCTAAGGGAAAGGGCTCCCCTTCCACCTCCGACGAGAACACTATCACTCTTGGCTCCTTCATCACAATGTTCGATTCCATTGCACTGTACCTGCCAATCAAAGGAAAAATTAGAAGTTTCTATTTATTTATTTATCAGTAAAAAGATTGCAAGGTCAAGGAGTTCATTAACATTGAATTTATCACCAGCGAGTGAACAAGAGTCGGAATATAATAATCATAAAGCAATAAGTATATAAATTTTAAATCTAATAGACTGTTTTAGTAGAGCAATATATCGTATCGATTGCCGTTCGAGAGCCTCTGGTTCCAAACAAACTCTGGTTCAGTGTAATTTCCCCATAAGCGAACTTTTAAACAGAAATTTAGGGTATTAAATCAAATAATTAATGCTATCTTTTTGCGATTGTGAATTCTACGTCCTCGAAAACGCTTAATTATGCCTGGTTCCTTGACTAAAACTGCCAAAATCAATAAGATATTACAGATTAAATGTTGCATTTGTAGGTTAGAATCGCCCGAAATCCCGCCAATTCCACAACAACAATAACATTTGGGTGATTCCAAACTCCAAATGCATCGTTTAATCTGTAATACCTTTTAGATTTCGATAGTTTTAGTGGTGGAACCAGGCAAAATTAAGCATTTTCGAGGACGTAGAATTCATAATCGCAAAAAGGTCGCATTAATCGTTTGATTTAATAGTCTAAATTTCCGTTCAAAAATCCGCTTATGGGGAAAATGCATTGAATCAGAGTTTGTTTGGAACCAGAGACCCTCGGACGGCAATCGATACGATATAACAGTCTACTAAAACAGTCTATTACTACAAGTAATACATCAATTGATGCATTGAGTTCAAGTTTCCGTGAAGTAAACATAAGTTTACTACCAGAATCCATCTTTAAGACCACCTTCTTTAGCACCTATGTTTTGCACCTACCATAGTGGAAGAGCCGTTTTTAAGACCTCCAACTAAATGGACAGTAAGTAGATGTTACAGCACGACCATCGGTAGAGAGTATGTAGCGGTTTTAAGATATCTCTCAATACCTCTTTTTAGGTGCTGCCGCGTAGCAAAGCACCTTATTTAAAACCAGTTTCCATTGTTTTTTATATGAATACTGACAGTAATAATGGAGCACAGTTTTTTTTCTTTGATTTTAACTGTCAATTAAATAATAATAATATCCGCCAAGTAAATATTGGATGGTCTTGATAACAATCCCAAATGAATAGACCAGTACTTTGGTTCCTAAGAAGAGTTGAAATGGCCACTAAAAATTAAACACACAAGTCAATACGGCCCTTGAAACTTATAGATGAATTTCGATCATTCTTTGATATTGAATAACCTGCACACTGTTAATAATTAAGTGTAGGCTAAATGAGAGAGTGGGTGACCAGTTGGGAAATGACAAATTTTGGGGCTGGAGTGTATTTTAAAGCCTGCAGCATGGAGCTAGAGGAAAGCGCAGTGTGCAGAGCGGGGATGGTGCACACTCTCTCTAATTTAACTATTGACAGAGGCCATTTAGGAACTAGATGTTTTTTAGATACTAGAATACGTACCCGATTTGTTCTTTTTTTCCCTGTGATTTACTACGTTTTTAATTTTTTTACTGTATTCATACAAGACAAGTGAGAAAGCTTTACATTAAGAGCTCCAATGTACTCAAAAACATCAATTAATACGTTCTTTCAAACATTTTCATGTTGTGTACAATCTTCTCATTTAAAAAAAAAACAAGCAGCCAGCAGATTTTGTATCGCAGTCTAGCGATACAAAGATAACATGCAATCAATCAGTGTAAGCTGCTTTGACTGCATTGTTATTCTTGTAATACCGCTTTTCATTAAGTTTCATAGCATATAGGGTGTCAATTAAAAAAGGAGCTAGGCCAAATATCTCGAGAACGGCTCCGGATTTTGAAAAACACTGAAACACGTGTTCAATTAGCTTGAGGGGGAAATCTTTATAGGGGGTTTCCGATTTCGTAGCCATCTCTGGGGGGCCCGCAGGGCGGATACCACGTCCCTAAATTCAATACTTCAAACGAGGACCCCCATATTTTATTTATTAATCAAAAAGAGGGTGAAATTATCAGACTTTGGGTACGAATCGAAGTTCAATATCGTTTTTCGTTTTTGATACATTGAAGGTCAAAGTTCGATTTGGAGTAATTTTCAAAAAATCATTACTCCTCTTTGAAGAGTCGGAATTTAAAAATCAAGGACACAAAAATACTCTAAAAAGTAAGCCCCTTTCAGAAAAACTTCAATCATAACAAACATTTAGTCAAATTTTGGTTTTGAAGCTCCCAAAACTTTTAGACGTTTTTGGCCCCCAAGGAGGGCCATCTGAAAAATTCCGAGGTTTGACCCCTATTGATTGATACATTAATCGAAAAGGCGTAACAAACTGAGCATTTCGGCGCAGACCGGAGTTCGATATCGTTTTTCACAATCAAGATATCTCAATCTGTAAATTGACATTCGATATCTCAAATGTAAAAACGATATCCACCTCCGGTTTGCGCCGAAATGCTCAGTTTGTTACGTCTTTTCGATTGATGTATCACTCAATAGGGGACGTAACTCGGAATTAGACCCCTTTTTAGAATTCTAGGGGAGACCACCAGACCCTCAAATATTTATCAAATATTTTCATCTCTTGGACCTAATTCTGCCTTCAATCCGAAGAGTTTGTAAATTTGTAGCGAAGCTGTACGAATAGTTGCCTACTTCATCAATTGAAGGCTAATTGAGATCCCTAAATTCTATTCTGATGTTGTTTTCAGCAAGTTTTAGATTAATTCCAGATTCCAATAAGTGCATATTCTTTAAGTTGCATTCATTCTATTTGTTGGAGTTTCTTTTTTTCCTTAGTTTTTATAGGTTGTCAAAATCGATTTGATTCTTGCATTTCCTCCAATGAATACACTTTTTGTTTCCTTCTTTCAAACGGTGGTTCTTCAAAATAATTTTTTAATTTAGCAGATTACACCCCCCTCCAAAGATGTACTTTGTTTGTAGACTGCGTACACAAAATTTCAACAAAATTCATCCAGCCATTTTTGATTGACTCTTCTTCATGCGTTTAATTTTCCTTATACGTTCTTTTTTTGGTTTGATGGAACCTACATTGCCTTTAAACGGTATCAGACTTAAGAGTTGTTTGTTCTAGCTATACATGGAAAAAAAATTATGCCTAGGCAGATTGCAAACATTTTGTTTTAATATTCATTAAACTTAATTGAGTCATGCTTAAATTACTTATTCCAAATATTATTTTTGTCTTTATGTTGGCTTAGTTTAAAAGATTTTTGCTCGATCGCACCTATATTGCACCTTGAAACGGTCTTAAAGATTTTTTATGATGACTGTATGAGAGAAATATTTTAGTGGGTCGGTAACATGTTATGTTTGTGCAAAGTTTCATCAAAATTCATCCCATTAATGATTGACTCCAAGTTTTAGCATTAATTCCTCACTTTATTTGATTCTTTTTTTTGGGTCGAACTTCCTATTTTGATTCTTAAACTCTCTTAAGGGTTGTATATTGTAACTGCAAGGGATACTTTCTTTTGTAGACTAATTGTAGATTGTATTTGCCAGTTTTCATCAAAATTCATTGGACCAAACCTGAACTATCCCAATTAATAGGAATATGTTTTTGTTTGCTTATATTCCCATATTTTTTTCTCAATCGCACCTATATTGCCTCTCAAAAAGGTTTTAGCGGTTGTGTATGGTGACTAAGAAAGCAAAATATGTTAGTATTTTGATAGTGGATTGTGTGTACAAAAGTATTATCAAAATTCATCGAGACATAATTGATTGATTCCAAGTAAAAAGATTAATTTCTCACGATAATTCCATTTTTTGGCTCAAGCGCACTTATTTTGATTTTTTAAACGGTTTTAAGGGTTGAATCTTGTAACTATGTGTCGTTTATTTTATAGTAGGCTGAATGTAGATTTTTTTTGCTAACTTTCATCAAAATTGATTGAGCCAAACTTGAATTATTCCAGTTTTACTCATTTTTACCCATTTTACCATTGATTTCAATGGAAATCATTTTTTCCCTATAACTAACCTAAAAGTTGAAATTTCAAAAAAACAAAAAAAGTGCCTCTGGGGAATCTAAAAAGTAACAGCTGTGCAAAATCTGGAAGCATAAGGACCAATGTTTCAAAAGTTATGGGAAGGTACACACGGACTGACAGACTGATGGACTGACAGACTGATGGACTGACGGACAGACGCCACAGAATTTTTTTTGCATAAATGTCTCTAAGTTAGAAAGGGTTAAGAAATATGCTAATATGATTGAAGTATATTCTTTCTGATGGTATTAGACATGATGAGAGGCCATTATTTTGTAAAAATCATGATTATGACTTAGTCGTGAGAGGCCAACTATCGAAACAAAATACTTTGAAAATCTCTGCGCTATCGCAATACTTTCTAAATTTTTCTAATTTCATTAGAGTGAGAAAGTAAAAATTAGGTGTATTTCGTTAAATTAAAATTTTGGGCAGTCTATGTCTCAGACCACGGAATCGGTCCGATTCTGCCATTGAAGTCCCAACATTTTAATTTGACAAAATACACCTTATTTTTTCTCCTCAAGGTAACATGTTGCACATCGATCAGAAGGTTTCTATATATTTTCTCAGAATCTGTCAAGATTTGTGAGAAATTCTCACGTGGATAAGCACAAGGGTTGATTCAAAAATCTTTTAAGTCCCGATAGCTAAAAAAATCTGGGTAAGTATTTTGGTAAATGTCTATGGGAGCAAAAATGTTGGCAATTGCCTCTGATATGAGGATATGAACTCTTTTCGTACTTTTAGAAGATGCTTTTTTGCAAAAAACTTGGTAAATGTGTGTGAGCTTCTTCTAATATGAACGAGGAGCTGTTGAGGGCTTTTGAAAAAAATATCAAAAATGAAAAAATATGTTTCAATTCCGTAACCAATTTCAAAACATTTTTAATCAGCCGTTCTTGAGAAAAATGCTCTGTGCTGGTTCCTTTTATCTATAGTTATCATCTCTGTATTATGTTCTGTATAATTTCATTGGGTATGCAGAGTAAGTGAGAGTGTTGGAGTGAGAATTTCTTTTCTATGAGAAACTTCTGAGCGCTTGTGTTTTTGTTCATTTTCTTTTTTAATTTCTTTTAATTTCATGTCTCAAATATTTTGGATAAATTTATTTCACCAAAACTATCAGTAAACCTCAAGTACCTAAACTCGTGGCGGTCAAGATCCAAAAATTTCTCCAAACCTCTCCCTTTTACTACCTTCCTCTTTCCTACCTCCATCTCCTCTCTTTAAAAACTTTTCTTTCAAAATCAGTTTTTTTAACCTTATCTGAGAGTTGCATGATTGTGCATGAGATCTCTCAGATTCAACTTACAAACTAGCTGATATCAAAGCAACCAAGTCTCCTCCCCTCCCCTCTTCCCACCCTTTCTGCTCTTGTGTTTCTTCTAGCCCCCTATCCCTTCAGATTTCAGCCTGAGATTTTATCTGATCTTCATTATTCCGAATTATTATTACAATCTGTTGGCTGCGCTCAACGCAAACCATTGCATAACTCATAAATTGCAGGCGCATGAAAGTGCAAAAGATTTAATGCCCAAAGGCGCTGATATCCGAAGGACCAAGTCTAATTTTTTGTACCTACCGCACCTTTCTTCTGCTTCCCCTTCTACTTCATCCTCTCGCTATAGTTCACCCACCAAAAAGAAAAACAAATTTAAAAAAAAGTCAGAAAAATAACTTGGCGTTGAAATTAAAGGGACAATATTTGAAATTCAGCAGGCATGGAGTTTAAAGAGTTTAAAATGTTTCCGGTACCCTGAATAGAACAAGGATCAGTGATTCTAAAAATGAAAAAAATGTAAGTACTCAGCGAGCTGAGTACACGGATGTCTTTGCGCTACCAAGTTTATGGGATTCACAAAATACTGCAATGTGGCAACATTGTACTGTGCGCATTTAAATCCATGAAAAATATGAAGCTACTGGGTGTGTAGTGGGCTCAGTAGTTTGATCTATTGAAAGGTTTTAAATGAACAAAATGCAATAATGCCTCACTACACGCTACACCACTGGTAACAACTTTTAGTACTAGCTGCTGCATACAAAATTTATCAGCCGAGTTATGTCAAAATAGATTTGCTTACATTTCTGATCATCTTGATAGCGTTTATTTAAGAAAATATTGCCAATGACAGCTTTGCAAAGCGCACTCCATTTGTATGCAACTACGCAGATAAATGAACTCCCAGCTGTGAACATTATCCACAAAGTTCTGTGCATAAGACAGAAATGGGTCCATCCGCACATGTAAATAAAGAGCTGTCATCAGCAATCTTTCCTGAAATGACCTAGCTATTTTATCACCAAAATTGTTGAAGATAAATATACACAAATCCATTGAAAGACAGAGTTAATGGTAGAGTTTGAAGTGAAAATTGATGTGACTTACTTGAAAGACTTGAGTTTTAATGATACCCCAACTAGCATTTCTTACACTCTGAATGTTTTGATTTGACGCAGAATACAGCTGACTACTAATAAAATTTTCTAAAAGGAGACTCGTTTCAAAAGCCCAATTTTAGAATATATTGCTAGCAACAGTTAAATAAGGATACTGACAGCGTTACTACTTCTGTAAAGGCACGAGACAGTTAAAGTGAGATGCAACATGATAAAATCACTCCTTGAAGAACACACCTTTGAAAACCACCAAGGATTTTAATCATCCTAACCCATTGAAACCAATCAGTATTAACTAGTTGCCATCAGTTATAAAAACCACAACTTTGACAGTGGCTCTGACGTCTGGTTCAAAACCTTGCAATTAAAAACATTAAAATTCATTCTCTTCGATCGGAAGGGACAAGATAGCAACAAACTGATTCGTGACAGAATTCACTACACACCCGAAAACAAGAATTCTTGGCTTAAAGAAGTGGGTGAGCGTTTGTAAAGCAAATAATAAAATCTAGATTGAGTTACAGAACTGAAAGATGGGTTGAGCACTGAGAAATAAGTTGATTGTTCAGATTGCTTATTTCATAAAATGATCCACAACCACGGCCGTGGCCACAACATTTCACGAGCAAACATCTGGATTCTGGAAGTTAAAAGGAAGCAAGTGGGTGGGTTATGGTTGATTGAAATAATCCTTTAATGCACCACTAATAAAAAATAAAGGACATGAGTAATGATTAAAAAAAGAACAAACGTTTGGGAACACTGCTCATCAATTAACCTCAAACGTAAACACTAAACATCTTGCGACAGTCTCAGTCCTGTCTCGGCAAGAATTGCCGAGCAAAGTCAGAATTTAAGGAAAAAACTAATCGAAGAGTATTTAGAGGGAAAGTAGAAAACTGTTTACTGGCAAATCGTTGAAACCTCCGATACGATCATATCGTAACATTGAAATTAAAGACGAGATATATGAATATTAGAAAACAAACAAATAATTACTCTTACGACCATGGACGAAGATATAACTAGTTTGGTTATTTACTTAACTATTATTCAACACATAATCAGCCTGGAATTCTCCCAAAGGCAGTACAGTACCTAAAGGCTCCTGAAAGAGTTCCTGATAAAGTTGTCTCGAGACATGGAAAATTAGGAATAGGTAATGGAGCTTACAAATGACGAATGAGAATTACAACTGACAAACTAAAAGAAAGCTATGAAGAACTTGAGTGTTTCAATTAGTAGAAACTGAGATTAAGGCTATGATTGACAGAAAACACGCACAGTTCAAAAAGAAATCCTAATTTGAAAGTCACTTGGTCACTGATAGAGTTCGAAAACACGCGAAGAAATTCGATTTGTTTACTCATTGATTTTCACAAATCTGTAACCTTAAAATCTCCGAGGCGGTTACGCATGTTTACCAAAGCTTCCGAACTAGATATAGCTCGTTGGTAATCACAGACAAAATAATGAAACTACCAAATTTATTCATAACGGAGACAAATCCTTGGGAAAAACTTAGGGCCAATACTCTGTCAAAACCTCACTCAAACATTCATCAAACATTTCAAACGGCGCACTATGGATCCAAATCGAGTCCTAAGTGGTCAAAAATACAAAGACATGAGATGTCACAAGAATTGTCGATCCATCAAATGATATTCTCCGATAAATATAGGACAAGCCAGAATAGAAAAACCGAGCCAAATAAACCCCTTAAAATCACTTATAGTGCCCAGCGAAAATACTAATTTCCCAACTTTGAAAGGATCGAATTTGGACCGCCAAAGATTTGATTTCTGTCCATTGTGCGGCGAACCGAAGAATATCGAGAATCCGATATAGCGCGCGATTCGTTTTTTTCCACGTTAAAGGATAGGGAGACTTTTGGCGTTGCCGCTCCGCAATATATCGAACGAAGGGAATCCACCGTAAAACGAGACGCGATCATTACGTGCGGAAATCTGACAACGCACGTTTGCGACCAAGCCGAAAATTGTCGATTATTATGCAGGAAGTTTATGGCCAAAATCGATACGAAACCATAACAAAAACATGCAGTACTTACTGCATGTTAAAAAAAAAAAAAAAAAAAAAAAAAAAAAATTGGGTCCATTCTGCTTTCAGAATAAGATTGAAAACTTACCTCCAGAGGCTCTTTGCAGTTGTCATTACTGGTGAGGAGTCTCGATGTTGACCTTGTTGCATGGTATCCGTTTGTTAAGACCGGGGACGTCAGTGACGGCCGACTTTGCTTCGAGCCCATGGAAGGAGACAATGGGGGAAGAGAGCACGGAGAAGGCAGATCTTTGACGCCACTTCGAAGAGCTCGACGGCATGAGGAGGCAGTAGTTATGGACAAACTTGGACTGTAACAAACCGATCATTCATTAGTAATGAACAGGGCTAAATAAAAAGATAAAAGCCATTATCCTCCTCCAAAGAAACAAACAAACGCAAGATGCCCAGGCAAAACTTAATCACTAGCATGGCTTGTTAAAACAGTCCACATTCAAACATACTCTTTAAAGAGCTTTGGACTCTAATTCTCCTCAAAACCTTCAAATTAATCAAATTTTCTCTTGTAAGCACGTAATTTTTTTCAAAGCTTCAAAATTACCTGGCACTGACTTCATGGGAGATGGCTCCTGATGAATTTTTGATTTTTTGGTCTTGAATTAGAGCTTTGATGATTCCAAAAACAACAAGTAATAGAGACCACACACTAGCCAATTGCACGGTGGCTAACTTTTTTTTCAGGGAGGGACCTAACAGAATAACAAAGGGAGCACCATCCAACATGGACCATACGATGACGGAGAAAACTTTGGTGCTTTTCTCTCATTAGGCAACTGATCTCAACACTTTTGTCCATCAGTCAAGGTATAGTCCAGTTAGACGCTGTTTAGATGAGACCCCAACAAAATTGCCACCCGATTCGAACAAGTGCAAAATAGTGCGAGGTCTCTATTGGATATTCTCTCGGGGTGATTGTGAGCTAAAAAATTCACAACACCAACACACTAGGAGTTATAACTGTCAAATATCTTGGCGTCAAACACAATCGACTGATGAAAATTGATTATTTGGAGCATCAACTTAAAGCTTAATTTTTAGGGGTTTATCTTCGAGATAGGACTTTTTCAATGACACTCCTTTCATTTTTATGAAATTTTACTAAAGAGCCATTCATAAGATCACCAATCTCAGACCTATGCACCTGACCAATTGCAGCATGCAGTTTAAAAAAAAAAAAATAATGATAACAATAACAAAAACTTGAGGAAAAAAAGAAACAAAAACAAATTTCATAAATAATTTAACAGAAAGATACACGCAAGGAGAGCCCATAAAAATAATCAAATGCTTTGTTCAGACATTCAATGACACATGACCTTCCCATTACAGGATATAGAACCACAAGAGGAGGGAGCAGTGACAACTTCCTTCTTTGAAGCGGAAAAGACCTAATTCACAGATATTTTCAACTAATTATGGAAAGAGGTATCAATTTGTGAATCAAATAAAACAAAACAGCCATAAGTTTAAAAGGCAGGCCTCCAAACAAGGCAGTTTTCCATATTAATGTTGCTAAAAAATAATCACTATTAAACCTGAAGGCTTGGAAAAATAATTTTAGTAGTAGTAGTAAAGTCCAGCTAATCAAACCTTACGTTCGTTATGCTTGTATTTCAAAGCAAACGACTGGACTGAGAAGACAAAAAGGGAATGGGAAGGAACAAAGGTATCTACCAAGGTAGTAAAATAAGAGGACGAGAGGGATACTACAACAAGCAT
Organism: Trialeurodes vaporariorum; assembly: GCA_011764245.1. Lineage (NCBI taxonomy): Eukaryota > Metazoa > Arthropoda > Insecta > Hemiptera > Aleyrodidae > Trialeurodes > Trialeurodes vaporariorum. The sequence goes on from VMOF01000220.1 coordinate 28,530,677, forward strand.
GACACCCTGAGGAAAGGAAGTATCTCAAGGGCACACAAGGACTGGAGTGCTCTCAGATTTTTTATTATATTTTTTGAAATATTCTACGGTCACTCCTTCTGCATCTGTGTAACTCAGATGTCAAACGTTACAGTAAACTTTTAAGTACGCCACAGTCGAAAATAGAGTGAAAGTTAAGGGGTAAAAGTGAGTCACATCAGTAAAAAGACTGTTCACAGTTTTTCAGCAATAAATCTGAAATCGTATGAATATTTTAAAGGCTATTGATGTGAAATTGTTTTAAATAAGGCTTCATAGCTAAATATTTTAATTTTATTTTACTGTAAATAATTACTTTTTTTTAAGCTATGCGAACATTGTATTTGACTAAATTTTTCGTATTACTTTATAAATAAAGATTACATACGATCATTTCATCAAAAATTTATGATTCTTCAGCTTTGCAAGGAATGCAAAAGATATTACAAAACTGAAAGACTCAAAAAATAGTGTTACGTGACGTTACATTCATTAAAATAATAGCAACAAAGGAGAATTGCTTATTCTTTTTATCTTTTTATTCACTCAATTTTTTTAAAATAAGGAAAGTTTGTTTTCCAAAAATTGGCAGGGTATAGGTACTACACACGGCTTGGTAAAGTAGAGGGGCAAGGTTTGGGAGAGGTTAACAGAATTTGACAGTACAAAAGGATCTTACCTGCAGAAAGAAGGCATAGGAAAAACAAGTATACAGTCCTTGCAACCCAAAACTCTGAAAATTTTAAACCAGGCATTAATCATGAATCCTAAAAATCTTCAAAGATGTTTATGTTTACGTTAATTTTTTTTTTTATTTCCCCACGAGTTAAGCTTGAAAACTTTCACAGATATTAAAAGCAGCTGGATATCATAAAATATGCGAGAGAAACAATAATCTCAAAATTGATGCAGGAAAAATATCTTGAAAAAAACAGAATGGTGCACTTAAATTTGTGCAGTGTAGTGGACTATCGGGATATCATAAAATATGCGAGAGAAACAATAATCTCAAAATTGATGCAGGAAAAATATCTTGAAAAAAACAGAATGGTGCACTTAAATTTGTGCAGTGTAGTGGACTTCAACAACTAAAACTATCAGTCAGTACATCAATCAGTAATTGTTACTTGCTGTTTGATATTTTGGTATTTTCCAGTACTCAAACATTTTTCATTGATTTGATATCTTTGGTCTTTGAAGTACAGTAGAATCCCGTTAACTCGAATCGTCAGGGACCTCCGAAAAAATTCGCGTTAACGCGATTTTCGAATTATCCGAGGTCGAGTTAAGGGGATTCTACTGTACATTAGTATTTTTTGTATACCGGTATTTTTCAGTAATTAATTGCCAACTTACTGAACACAGACTGACTTACAGTATTTTTTTTTTTTTTTTTTTTTTTTTTTTTTTTCCAGTCTTAATCAAATTTTTGAAACTGCACAACTCTGAGTGCACGCTCTCAATGTTTAAACTATCAGCTGCAAGGAAAGAATTCTACAAGTTGTTTGAAAGTGCTGAATGAATTTTCAGAAATTTGTAGGATTTTATTTGGTGGCCTTGTTATCACCAAGAAAAGGACTACATAATTAAATAATTACAAGGGGAGGCTCAGAAGTCGCCGCCTCCGATTTTAGAAAACAAATGCGCAAAAATGCAGCTAAAATAAAACTATTGTGTTTCTCACTTTTTGCCAATGGGCCTTCCTAGGGCATCAGGAATTATGGAGTGGCAAAATTTGCATAAAAAACCCGAGTAAACCACTGCATGCCTGCATTACGAATATCAACGCTCATTTCCTCCTATAAAGGTATGAAGCTGCGTGACCGAGTAGGATAGGGTGCCATCTGCTTTATAGAAGAGTGCAGGTTGGATACCAAAACTTGGAAGCAACTTTCAGCAAACTTTTTCTCCCCTTCTCAATTTAGCTGCTCTTTTCTCACACATCTTAATTTTCGATGCTTCCGTTGAATAATGAACGAAACAATAACATCGTAAAAATGGTCGATTCTGTGGATACAAAAAATGGCCAATTATTTGCCAGCAAAATTTGCACTTTTTAACTTTTTAAAATGCTACACATGTTTTTTTGGGATTCAATGTACCTATCTTGATTAAAGTCGGTCAAAAGCTGAAGACGAACAGATCGTGAGTTTTTCCCAAAAAATATGCTTTTTACAAGACAGACCATTTTGCATAGAATTAAATGTTCATGAAATAGAGATTCCTCTTGTTCCCAACTTTTATGACATTTATGTTTCATCCATTATTTAAAGAAAGTGTTGTCACCGAAAATTAAGACGTGTTAAATAATAGCGAAGGGATATACAAAGGGGGAAAAAACGTTCGCAAGAGGTTACTGTCAAGTTCTAGTAACGATCCCGTACTCTTCGGTATGGCAGGCAGTGCGGCACCCTAGCCCCTAGCTCACGCCGCGCCACTTCATACTATTATAGGAGGAAATGAGCTTTGATATACAGAACGGACTCCGCCCAGTGGTTCCATTTTCAAAAAATTCCTGATGCCTTAGGAAGGCCCAAAGGCAAAAAAAGAGAAACAGGTGTCAAATGGATTTATTTTAGCTACATTTTTGCGCAATCATTTCCACAATCGGAGGCAACGACTTTTGAGCCTCCCTTGATAGAGTGCTATGCAAAAAATCTCTGAGCGTGCCATCTAAATTGTGTGACTGAGTCATGCAGAACAACTTTTGATCGATTAACTACCCAAAAAAAAACAACAAAAAAAACAACCTGATGACACACAAACAAAAACTACAAAAACTCCGGAACACGATTAGAATCACTAATTTGCAATTTAACGAACACTGTTGCAGAGGAGGAAATATTTAAGGAAAAACTGATAATTATAATTCAACAAATGCATCACTCAAGATCATCTGCATCAAAATACTACAAGACGGAATTAACAAACCAGGTGCAACTTCTCAAAAACCGAGGAGATGTATTATATTTTTTTACCTGATTTCCTGTATTTTGATTAAGTTAGATTTGTTATCCATCTTCAGGTCTTGCGGAACACACACGGAACACTACACCGGAATAATAAAAATCAAAAATAAATCGTAAAACGCGAAGATTGTGTTCATTGTCATGTAAAAGTTTAAAAAATAATCAATAATAATAAGTTCTTAACCGTGTAGCTATGAAAAACAGTGGTCGATTCTCTGATGCCGGCTCCGATAGTCAGCTGACTGGGACTTATTTTTTAAACTTTTACATGACAATGAACACAACCTTCTCGTTTTACAATTGATTTTTTATTTTTATTTTTATTGTTCCGGTATCGTGTTTTTTCAGTGTGTTCCACAGGACCTGAAGATGGATAATAAATCCGAAGTGGCCATCGTCTAACTTAATTAAAATACAGGAAATCAGGTAAAAAAATATATCACCTTGTACGTGCAGCCTGATCATGGAATACACCAAATTATTCTCAAAAACCAGCAGGCTGATTATGAACGATCGTATCATAATGCCATCGAGTCGATGATTGAGTGCGTATTATCTTATGGGTGGTATCATTCTGATAGGTTTCATTCCAATAGAAACCCTCCCATCTCTAAGGAAATTCGCCAATAGCTCAGGAGTCATCGGCGAATTTCTGCAGAGATGGGAGGGTTTCTATCGGAATGAAACCTATCGTAATGACACAACCCATCAGAACAACACGTATTCGATCATCGACTCAATATCATTACGATACAATTGTTCATAATCAGCCAGCTGTTCTTTGCGGACAGGTCAGTTTCACATGGAAAGATGAGTGCGATCTTCCAGTGCTCGGATTGAAAGAATCATTTAGTGGTTTATTGCGCACTGTATTTACCTGCAGATAATTCACACCTATCCCATTTTTTGACTTCTCAGAATCAGGGTACAAATTATCTAAAAAGAGTGACATCAAATAAAAAGGATTTGTCTCTAAATCTGATATTCCATCCCTACATTACCTCTAAAATACCAGTAGGGGAGGGATAAATAATTGGTATCACTCATTGTTCTTGCGTTGATCTATTCAAAGATCGCACAGGAATTTTTGAAGGTAAGACTGGTAATGTGCAGAGGAGCATATGTAGACAAAAACAAAACAAAAACGTAACCTGGACTCTGCAGGGCAATTACAAACCATCGTTTTGTAATCATAATCAGATCGAGTCGATGTTCAGAGGCATTATTGACATTATCCTGTTAAATAGAGTTCTGATAGAAACCTTTTAATGTCCATGATGAGCATTCGAAAGCCTTGCACAAACCGGATGCTTGTCGCAAGTATCTGAGGTTTTTTATATCAAAACCCTTTTGACAGGAATGACATCACTCATAAAGCAAATTTTGTTTACAGTGTCGGGTGAAGATTCAAGGCTCGGAACTCTTCGGGGGCCAACAAACACCCAAGTCAACAAAACCACTTCCAGCCAATCAGCAGCGTTGTTTATTGCTCTCACCATTGAGTTACTCTTTTTGCCTCCAGCTCGCGGAACAGGTACTAATTCCGATGTTCCGGTACAGCATCGGTGTCATCCATCGTTGCCGAACAAACAGTTCCGGTGAGATCATAAAATGCACAGCCATTGGTTCAGGTGAAAATCTTCACCCAACACTATAATAAAATTTTCTTATAAGGTTATGATGCTCCCAATCATCAACTCAATCTGATTACAAAACCATAATTTATAATCACACCGCTGGTAATGCACTCACCTCAACACATGCCCTGACACAACAACATGCACCACCATAAAGACAATTTTTGTCAATTTTTAATAGTGAGGGCAGGCAGAATGGTAAGGAAATGATAACAGGCCCTATAAAAAAATCGCGGGCGCAAAATTCATGGTTGCTCTACCAATTGCACAGACTGCATTTTTTAGAGGTCCCATTATTTTTATTTTGTTTTCTGTAGAGTTGTACCAGATTAGATAAAGCATGTAACAACAGGAAAACTTTGCAGGAGCTCTCCAGTTAAAAAAGGTGTATTCTAAGTTCTGGCAAATCTCAAGAACAATAATTGAATGATTTAGTTGCAGAATTCAGATGAAAGACATACCACATATCGCGTAGTAAGCTTTCTACGCTCTGTTTACTGATAAGTTCATCCAAGGCGACAAAGTTTGCTTTGTCACTAGCAATTTTAATATGAGACGCTGAGGTAATATGATCGTTCAGATCGCAATATCTTTGAGAACATATTTCGCAATATCCAGTCACTGCGGTTTCTTCTTTGACAGTTTTCTGACGCGTCATTCTAGAAAACAAACAAGGAAATTGGTAATTTTTTACAAAATTTTAACAAAGAGAATTAAAAATGCAAACAAGACAGGACAGGGAAAACTTGCAAATGATAAAAAGATGCTAGCAGAAAACAATTGAAATCAATCTGAATAGATAATTTTCAACATGTAGACAGAAATGGTCAATTTAGTAGACAATTTTCAACCCGTGTTTGATCAATTATAAAAATGGATTTGTTCCCAACTTTAGCAACAGCAACTTAAAGTGTAGATTCTAATAGCCTTATTTTTTTAGGTCCACAATCTCTCGCTGTTGACCGCTGAGGTCCACCGTCGCCATTTTTTTATTTTGTGGACGACCTTGAAAGGGCGGAGCTTCTCAGGCAAGAACCCTGCGGGATTTCCCGTTCCACAGACTAGCAGCACAGCTGCAAACGACCATCATTGTCTACATGCTCCTGAGCTTGTGGACAGAGGGGATGAGTGATGAGCAATCAACGATCAGATTTCTCAAATGATTCCTACTAGTCGTCTGCTAATACGTGACTTTGTAGGCACAGTCCACAAAAAGTAAGTTGCCCATGGTTGCATACCTTCTGGAAAAATTTACCTCATTTTTCACACTACCATTCAATCACGTTATGGAGCATTTTTTACACTCCTGGATGTGGACGCAATTTAATTTTCTAGTTTTTAATATTTTCCTATCTTTTTCTAAAAAATTCTCTAAAATTAGCAGAGTTTGAACAGAATTACCCGAACTTCCCCACTTTCCCAGAATGCTTGCCACCTCGTTATTCCCAGTAATGAAAAAATGACTATCAAAAGGTGCACTATCTTTTTTAATCCTATTTCTTAGAATGAAAAAGAGCTCAACTTACTTGTTTTTAGATGCTTTTTTGTCATTTTGACTGCTTTTGGCGCTCCTCAATTTCTTCTTGCGAGTGTTAGTTTCAAATGGTGCAAGTTCAGGGTCGCTATCAAAATTGATGGTAGGCCAGTCATCAAATTCTTTGAACTGTGGCCGGCTAAACTTGCTGGCAGGTTCTACTTTAAGATACAGTCCTTTTAAAGCTCGTACACCATTTGACTTTTTGTCGAGTTTTGAACCACTCTTCAAAGATTCACTTTTTCGATCCAACCATCTGAAGAACTGCAAAAATAAGAAAAAGAACTGATTACTTCCATGCTGGTCAGTCATTGGGTCAGAGATCAAAAAGCCGTTAATATGGCTTTTGCCGCATAACCACCTGGTTTAGAGTCTTCTTGTATCGTGTTTTGTTGCTTAAATTTGAGTATTTTCTACGGCTTCTAGATTTCATTGAGTTGCCTAGTAGAGATTTATTATGTTTCTGCTAAAATATTGAGGATTAATGATTTCATTTTTTCCCACCTCAAGGATCTATAGTTCATTAAAAGTATTCATACATAATTCATATAATAGTTCATTTGAAAGGACTTTGCTCATGAGGATGCCATACTTGTATGATTTATTACCTCTGAGTTTTAACTTGTTTAATTTTCGTTCCAGTGTTTTACCTATTTTAAAGTTTAACCCATACCGCTCAAAGTTGTTTGCACCTTCGGTTTGCTCAGATTTAAATCACGGGAATTGGGTTTGAACCCAGCAGGCATTTTGCACTCTACCAACAGAAATGTGAACTAGGCAAGCTCTAGTAGTTCAATGTACTACCACTAAGGTGTAAAAGTGCTGTATACATTTATTATACACGGAAGCGTGAACGTAGTTTGTCGAGCACAACCCGTAAAGCGGTTTTGTTGAGTAGGACTCAATGCACAAGTGATGAGGGATACAGTGGTTTCTCCAAGCTCAATGCTCGCTCAATGCCTTCCGATATAATTAAAAATTTTAGATAATGGTTGGGAATTTTCAACAAATTGTGCTTAATTCAAATTTCTGTTTACAATCTCAGGCAAGTATTGGGAATTTGCACATTTAAGATGCTCTGTGAATCAACGTTCATGATGTTTCTTGTTTTTTGAAGCACTCATACTTCGCTCATGTTTTGCAAAGCAAAGTCATCATGCAAAAGGGAGTGATGTTTTGGGTTATTTGGTTCCATAGCAACCTCTGAAACACCAAATATTCAAACATTTCAGATGCTCAACGAATCTACACTCACGCTGTTCTAGCCGCGATGGTATCTGGTTTGTCGAAGTCGTGTGCCATTTCCATTTCGTTTTTCAAAATGCAGCTAATCACACCCCTAAGTACTAGATTGGAGTCGTAGAAATTATAACACGGACAGCGAAAGCTGCACATATGTTTATCTCTGAGCCTGCATCAATGCAAGAATTAAAGATATGAAACCGTTGACATTTTCATTGAAAGTACGATAGTGAGTGAACATTAACTTACTGCATCAACTGAATAAATGGGAATTTTCAAAGAAAGCGCTAATTGTACAGGATCAGCAGCACATACTCTTTGAGGTTGTAAACGTACTTTCTCTAGCATTGCCTCCACTCGGCTTTGCTGCAACAAAAAAGCATATTAACATAAAATTACCTTCTAGACCAAAAATCCATCACCAGTTACAGCTAAGAAGGAGTATGGAGGGTTCTTTAACAGTTGGGAAACAGAGAAAATGGAAAATTAAATGGTAGGACTCAAAATCTTAATTCTGCTAGGTGCGTTTTTTTATTCCTGGAATCTGCACCGGTGCAATGATACAGAACTGTACAAAGAAGCTCCCGTGACTTGCTCCAGTGTATTGATCTTCTTCACCAATGCATCTGAGCTCATACCAGAGCAGCACCAGGTGCAATTAGAGGTCCTATGTATAGATTTAGGACAAATAAACCCATGGGTGCAGCCACTGGTTGCGTTTTTGCACATATTTTACATTCTGAGGGTCTTTGTTGTGTTTCAGTCTAATGCAAAGATTACAGTGTCAAAACAGTTTCAAATGGTGTAATCTTTTACTGCCTTTGCTGATCAAGAACTATTTACACATTATTAAAAATTCTTTTGGGAATTATGAACATTCTGGAGCTTGTGCATCGTGGTTAAAATTAGCAGGTTCATCTATAATTAAATCTATTAACTGCAAAGCACCATGAAACCTCAGATGAGTAAGTAAACAAACAAGCCACTTTGGTAAACAAATGAGCAAAATCGCATTCAATGGCAGCGCCCGTTGAGCCTTAAACTCATTGACCAATTGGAGGTTGACTACCCTCCTGTCTCAACTCTCTACTTACATGCAGGGACGGAGTGCAATGCACCACAACTACAATACACTCCGGTGAAAATTATCGCAAATGCTAGCAAACGGTGGACAGTAATATCAATTTAATTGCAATCAAATAAATGCGCACAGATGAGTAAAAAAACACACCATTGGTGAATCTACAACCAAATGCATGCAGATTGCATTTCTAGATGATGAGGCACACGTAACTTAAGGTACAGACAACAGTCAACAGCTGATGCAATAATGTCAAGTTTCTCCTGAATTTACGTTGCGTTCCGAAACATTTTAAAGTTGACCACAACACAATTGCTGACTGTCTTATTAGTTGATGCTTCCGATTCAAGTTACATTAAGACACCCGAAGCAACAGACGCGTTTTGTTTCGTACCCTACCATATCCATTCGAATGTTTTCATAATTGTCCAGCTTTAAGATGCGTTTCCTCCGCTTTTTCAACCTGCACTAATCCACCGGGATTGGGCACAGCTTGGATCTATCCGTCCATCAAAGCATTTCTTTCAATGCATGATTGTACGATTTAGATGAAAGAGGTAAGGATAGTCGCCATTTGTAGACACAGATAAAAACAAAGAAAGCCATCCAATCTGTTTCATTGGTGTTCTGAGGCCGCTGGATTGATGGGCATCAGATGGAATCCATCAGAAATGAGAGAAACAGTCCGGTAGACATTTCCCGCTGGATCAATACACATCAGATGGGAAAAGAAACGGGTCTAAAATTTTCAAAGACAAATCTAATGTGCATAAACTTTTTCTTTCTAAAAATTTACTAAATCATAGCCCTTCTCCTTCAGAAAATTAAACATGAACAGCAAACTTTGGGTTGTTGCGGAGCAAACAAAACACTGCACAGTCATGAAAACGTTGTTGTGGATATTGCAGGCTTTGAAACTTAACAACGTTTCAATTACTTTTCAGAAAATTCTGAATAAACATTCAACAATGGTAATTTGTACTTATGATCAAAAAGAGCAGATCTTGGAGACAGAAAATGTGATCAGATTTTGTTAAAATGAAGGACTGATACAGAGGCAGTCAGCTGCCGATAAATAAACAATAGTTGCGGACAATCGCTTTTCAGAAAGAATCTGTTGTAAACTTAAAGAATACTTTGCAGTAGCAGCCAAGAAAATTTGGAACTACCCAGTACGTACATCTGCTTCAAGTTAAGTTCCAAAGGGTATGCGAGAATTGACTCAGCTTGCCTTATCATCAAAAGTAAACAAGGATAAACCTTGTTATAAAACAAATTCCAAACATGGACCTTACCGTTTTTTTTGGCGCTAAACCATCGTCAGGAGAATCTGTCTTCACTGTAGATGGGGAAATCCAGGAACTTGACGGGGAAGGCGAAGGAGAAGCGGCAGTACTTTTTCTACAATTCGATTTCCACCCTTGGCGGTCCGTCAACACATACTGAACTTCTTTGGTTAGGAAAGGTTCTAGAGCCTACAACACATAAAAAAAAAACCACTGGATAAGACACGAGAGACAAAATATTAAGCGGCACAATCCAAACACCAAGGATAATTTAAAAAAAAGTAGCAGAAGATTTTCAAAACACTAAACTAGGGGGCACTGACACCACTGCTGGAATCAAAACTGATTACAGATACAAACACAGGTACCAAGTGGGAGCAAAATAGGGAGTACGATGGAATATTGGGAAAACGAAGAAACAAAGATTGGACTCAATGAAAAACTATCAATCTAGGACGCGTATGCAGTTGCGGAGTGCAAGGCAGGTCGACAGACGAGGGGAATTGAGTAAGTAGTAATCAGAAGCATCGCCATAAACAGAGAGCTGAAGCCAACCCAATATTCATCACACAGGAAGTTTCCAAGCGACGCGAACACTTCGGCTTCGAACCGTAGACATATTGAAAATTCACACGGAAAAAATTGAAACGTACCCAAGATCACGGACGACGATAAAGAAAACAAAAATACTTTCACAGTAAAACAGCAAAGGATTATCGAGCGAATTCAAATGCAGCAAACGTTAGGAGAAACAATTCATTACACAAAATGGTCGTTGCCTCGCCTCACAGTCCTCACACACTCTGGCAATGTTTACAACGAATACCGGTAGAGGGAGAAATGACATGTTTACGTCACGAGTAGCCGACAGCGTTGCCGGGTCTAACTTTGAGGTTAGAAAATGGTGGACGGGCTAGTCATCCGCGCGGAGCCGAGCCGACTGCGCCGCGCCGGCTACGTTCTGATGCGAAACGCTAATTCGATCGATGGTAAAAATAAAGCGGGGAAAACGTACGGATGTCGAGCCCGGAGAAGACACACGGTGCATTACATAAGAGTAAGACTTGTCCACCTAATTACATACGAAATACAAAAATAAAAGGAGGAAAATCAAATTCTATTGCTTCGGAACATTGCAACTGAAAGCGCGCATCTTAGAGATGGGTAGCTCGGATTTTATATAAAAGCAAAGGATGCGTGTGTTCAGTGTTGCGCTCAAAACACAAACGCCGGCTGCTCGGATATCTGATTCCTGCTCGATGCATTAAGTATTCGAGTAAATTATTTCTCAATAATAAACTTACAATAATTGTCGAGGGTGGGGGGGAACCAATTTGAGAGCAAATAAGTAAAAAAAAAAAAAAAAAAAATGAGTATTTATTTTTCCTGCCGCATCCTTCACATCGCGATATGATCTGGACTTTAAGATTTAAGGATTCAGAAGTGCGAAATATTTCAAACCGCCGGAAGTTTCGCACACTCCGGGATTTATTCCTTTCAGGGATTTCGACTTTTCTCACTAAAATTTGACAAAATATCACCTTTCTTTCTTTTCCTTTCGTCTAACCCTCTTATTTCAACACAGAACGTCTTCAATAAGACCGATATTTTTAACACTTAGTGCCCATTTACCCGGGAGCATCTTTTAGACGGGCAAATTTTCTCAAATTCCCAAAGATTTCCTTCACTACCTAATTTTCATTAACGTACGTAGCGACCCCTCCCCCTCCCCATATATCGATATACTATAGTATTTTAGGGTTTAGAATTAAACAAAACTTTTGCGAGCAGTCGCGAACTTTAGGTCAAAAGTTCAAGTGCAATGAACAAGGAAGTTCAAAACTAGGATTCAACAGCTCAGATCGGTTCAACAGGATAAGAAATTGCAAGAATTCGCACAGCCGCGGGCACCCGCCGCGCCGCGCCGATGCGTATTGCGCACACTCGATTAACTTTTTCAAAAAGATATAAACTTCTTCTTCCTAAAAATTGAGAAGGAAGAATTCGTCGAATAAAATAACCACTAACTTTCCTAGCACTTGAATACAGATTTTCAACTGAGGAGTCGGGAAGAAGCATAGAGACCAAGTTTTCTTCCTTTAAAAAAAACAAAACAGTAGAGAACACGCAGTTGTTATCAACTGCCATGCCGTTTGCACCCACAAACTTTCATTATCGCACTATCCTAAATATTTTTTGCAACCTAATTACCATATAATGCCTCGAACGAATCAACGAGTTCTTTAGACAAAAATATGTCCAAACTGTAGGTACTTGAAAAAATTATGTGCGCCCATTCTAGTGTGTTTCACTATAAATAAGGTGATTCCAACGAAACATACCAATGCGGGCCTAATACATGTTACAAGTCCCATTCCAAAGTAAGGCAGCATGGGCGATCTGATTCTGGTTTGTTTACCTCATTTTTTCAAACCTTAAATCAAAAATTGTAATTAATTCACTGGTAATTGATTTTGAATGAAATTGCAAGTGTTTTAGAGTGGCTATCTCTGGACACAGAATAATTCTAATACAACTATCCAGGTGAGAAAATTTGGCTTGTACCTGTCATGTGTCAATTTCTTTATCGTGCAAATCCTTCCCAAAGAAACCGTTGGTAGGTAAATCGATTTCTGTGTTCAGATTGCCACTCTAAAACACTTGCACTTTCGTTTAGAACCAATTCCAAATGGATTTGTAACACCCCCCCCCCCCAACTTTAAAGGTTTAAAAAAATGAGGATAACAAACCAAGCCCATGTGAAAATGTCCAACGGAGATTTCCCCAGCGATGCAATGTGGCAACAATGGATTTCCTCCATTTAAAACTGTGTAAAATAATCGATTACTTGGTGAGGCGAGGCGTAGCGCCTCACCCAGTATCGATCTTTTTGCATACGTTTAAATGGCAAAAGTGCACGGTTGCCAGATTGCACGAGCCGCCACTGGATTTCCATCGTGGCTGCCTCCGTACTGCCTCAAACGCTTGTCACTCAAATCCCCTCTATCAGTAGGTATAGCTCGTTGGGTGATTCCGTAGCTTTTAGTTCCATATCTGGCCACCGACCGCACCGAACGCTTCCATGCAGATTGCAGTGGCGGCTCGTGCAATGCGATAAATCTATGTTTACTCCATTTAAAACTATAGAAAAGTATCGATCGTCAGGGGGTGCAATTGAATACCCGAGAAACCGTTACTTTACTGTAGTTTTAAATGGAGTGGACATCGATGTATCGCATTTCACGAGCTGCCACTGCTTCCATGTTACAGTGGCACTGGCGCAACCAGGATCTCTTCCATCTCTCTCATTTCCCATTTGAATGTATAAGTAGGAAAAGGACAGAAAGAGGGGGTTTTATCCCGTTGTCCATCCTTGTCTAACATACGTTTCTTAATGGAGAAAAGAGAGAGATGAAGAAACTCTCGGTGCGCTACTGTACAGTGGCTCTATATTCAATGTGCCGCACGTACTGCAAAATAAAACGCGCGAAATTTTGCGATCGTGACAAACGCGACAAAAAAACGCGTGCATCCCTTCCAAACCAATAAAAAAAGATCGAAATGCGTCTAGTGCCTGCGCAGTGAACAACCACGAAGTCAACCTTTTTTCGTAGATTCGACCCTTCCACGACCAGCTTACTTCAAGAAATCAACGATAGCATGCTGACATTTATTGGGTAGTTAAATATTTCTACTCCGCAGCTTTCATTTTGCCTACTCATCTAATTGAAGGCGCTCGTCTAAAAGCCATTTTGCTCACGTGAGTCATTTGGGGTAACTTTATCCGTTCGTAAGACATTTAAACTGTGTGAGGCGGATCAAGTTACGTAAACAAATAAACAGGGTGTATCAAAAACACATATCGTCCTTGTAACCACGTATTCTAGAGGTAAAAATGAGATTTTTACCCCCCCCCCCCCCCCTACTAACATGTGTCCAAAAATTCCCCCCTTTCGAGTTACAGCCTCCCAAAGTTTTAAAATAATTATGTTTTTTTTGGAATAGCGCTCACCTATATATGAACCAATTTTCATGAAAATTGGTGTCTCGAGGTAATTTTACGTCTATAATCCATTAATGACCTCGAGAAATTCAAAAATTGGGTCCGACTGTACTTTTCAGGCAATCTTGTACCTTTAACGGCACAAATTCTGTGTTACGGATTGGAAATTTTAAAAATAATTACCGAAATCAGATGGAAAAAACTATTAGGAAGAATTTTGGTCCTCTTTATTTTTTTCGATACGACAAGTTTTAAGCGAGAAAATTGCTCCACAAGGTGGCAAAGTCAGCGCTTTTACTACAGCGGGCGATCCGAAGTAAGAGTGGAGTGGCGGGTGTTGCACACTTACTGACATACTGCCGCTCTTCAAGGTAAAAGCGCTGACTTTTCCACCTTATGAAGCAATTTTCTCGCTGAAAACGCGTCGTATCGAAAAAAATAAAGATGACCAAAATTCTTCCTAATAGTTTTTTCCAGCTGATAGCGGTAATTATTTTTCTAATTTCTAATCCGTAACATAGAATTTGTGCCGTTAAAGGTACGCAAGATTGCTTGAAAAGTACAGTCAGACCCAATTTCTGAATTTCTTGAGGTCATTATTATTAATGGATTATAAACGTAAAATTACCCCGAGACACCAATTTTCATGAAATTTGGTTCATATAAATGTGGTAGCTATTCCAAAAAAAAAAACCCATACATTTTTTAAAACTTTGGGGGCTGTAGCTCAAAAGGGGGGAGTTTCCGGACACATGTTTACAGGGGGAAAAAAATCTTATTTTGACCCCTAGAATACGTGGTTACAAGGACGACATATATTTCTGATACACCCTGTATACTCGGGCTCGGTATCGAATGGGTTAAATGGACAAAAAAGCTCCGCTATCAGATTGGGTGCGACGCCATCGATGATCGTCAATTTCGATGCGTGTGCAGTGTGCACTGTGCAATCGTGAGACGAAGTCGACCGCAACAAACAGATGATACACACGTATTGTTTTCGTTTTTCTCCACTTGTCGAATGACGATTTCAATATTTTGTGAGCTCGGAGGATACTGCTCTCAGCCTGCAGCTTCACATGGGGAAAAAAATAAAATAAACGTAGAGCCTAAACTAAACTAGGTCAGCCATTGGATCAAAGCAGAGGAAGAACCAAAGCAGACTCCAAACTGTTTCAATAAGTATGAAAAAATATTGTTGCAAAGCGAGTTAGGTGCCAGCCGGAGTTGCTTGAGAACATTAGGCTAAATTACAGCTGCAGAATGCACTGACTGCCTGCTTTTCACTCGCGAGTTACATTATTCGAATGATCCACAAAAATAATTGTATCGAGGAGCGTGGAACCTTCAGACGCGGAATTCCCATCAAGAGAATGCGGGATCCTTAGGACCAGGACACAGATATATGTAGATACCATACGCATAAGTACACACTGTGTGCTTCCTATGTTTCAGATAAAGTAAAGGCTTTCGTACACGATCAAACTGCAGGATAGCCAACTTGTAGCCAACTTGACATTTCCAAAATTCGGACCTAAACTTGACTTAAAAAAAACATAAAGGGCGGGTTTTATTGACTGATATTGATAAACAGCGATGACACTCCATCGTTAAATAACTCTGCAGTCAAAAAGCGAATTTCATTATCGAAGATTCGGGTGAGGATTTTCTAGAGATTTTCACCCGAACCAAAACGGATGATGTGCATTTTATTATCTCACCCGAGCGGCGAGCCGTTTGTTCGGCAACGATAGATGGCACCAATGCAGTACCCGAACCAGAACCTCGGAATTTGTACCTATTCCGCGAGGGGGGGGGGGGCGATAAGAGAAACTCAACGGTGAGAGACAACTAACAATATGCAACGCTCCTGATTGGTTAGAGCTAAGAAATGGTTTTGATGACTTTGGTGTTCGGTGTCCCCCGAAAAGTTACAAACCTCTAATCTTCACCCGATCCTGATACTGAAACAATTCAACAAGTTTGCCCCCACTGGGAATTTTTCTGCGAGCGCCCATGGAGAGAGATAGTGAAATGCATAACCGTTGGTTCGGGTGGAAATCTTCACCCGAACCTCACGTCAAAATTCGCTTCTGCTGAGGCTAAAGCTGCGCTTTTGGTTGATTGGTGCTCATCGGTTAAACTAGGTCGAGCTCCGACTTGATCGGGCCCCTACCTGAAACGTAAAGAGACATAACTGAAGAGGGGCGACGCGACGCTACGTTACAAGTCCTATCCGCTAGTGAGGCAAGAGTGGGGCTTTCGTTTTCCTCTTATTTTTTAACTTTATATTCAAAAACTACAGTTTGATTCGATAGTAACTGGGTTTGAATGGAAGTGCACAAAGTTGTTACAGTCTAGTTTAAAAAAAAATGGCTATTTGGACACAGAATTTCATTAAAACTATCCAGATGAGAACACAATGCTTGTATACCTGACCGATTATATTGAACCAGTTTCGATCGAGTTATTACATTTTTTAATTTGAGGTTAAAAAATAAGAGGCAAACAAACCTTCCACGTCCATGCTTATTATCTCAATTTCGGATAGAATTTTTATCATGGCATCACCCATCTATGGTTACAGCTTATTGCTACAGAGCTAGAACTAGGCAACTGTTCCTATTTGGAACACCTCTGACTGGTTGGTTGCTTGGTAACCACCGAAGCACTGCTCTGCACCGACACAGGTGGGAGTTCTTACAGGTGTACTCATGGCGCAATTGTCGACTTAACGATGACTGTTTGTTTTTTTTTTTTTTTGTTTTGTTGTTTTTTTTTGTTTTTTTTTTTCTTTTTAAATCACTTGAAAATCCCGTGGTAGAGAGAGGAAATATCTGCAACTTGCACAATTAAACACATTTCTGGAGGGAGGGCCTATAAAACAACAGGGGTGCGCTTCAGCTAAAAAAAAAAAAGTTAATTTGCTCGAAATGCAAAATTCTCAGGAAGAGCGAGTACACGTATCGTTTCATGGGTCCTTCTTCTGGAAAGGTCCTCCACTTATTAACCTGGGCCCGCGTTTTGTTTGGCACGGACACAGGTAGCAATGTAGCATGATCCACCGTATGAACAGTAGTTCAGTGAGGTAGGTTACCTGCAATGCTTAAATTCATTCAGATAAGTATTGAGGGTGGCCTACTTCAAGGATACGTCTGACATATTCTTTTCACCCCCGAGCCCCGGCTGTACTTATCTCAACAAGCATCGGCCACCATTTAACGGATCGCACCAGGACCTTCTAAAAATGGCAACACTAAAAACAAACCTCAAAATACAAATATGTATCACGAGGGCCACGAGGCGTAAACCAACCAGAGACAAATAGAGACCCAGCACAAAGCTTGCGACAGGTGTCCACTTTCTGGGGCTCAATTTTGGTCGGAGCTCATCGGAACAACAGCCAACTATTGCCTAATGTTGACTGATGAGCGTGTGTTTTGCATTCGACAAGCAAAACCTGTTTCCGTTTCCGGGACGGCGAACCAATCACAGCCTTTTGTTGAGCTTCACCATTCAACATTAGGCAATGTTTATCGTCGCAGCCGGTGACTCCCGAACAAAACTGTGACCGCTAAACTTGCTTCACTTTTCTAGCGCGGGAAGCATATACGGTGTGCTGGGTCTTTATTTGTCTCTG
This sequence comes from Trialeurodes vaporariorum, assembly GCA_011764245.1. Taxonomy (NCBI): domain Eukaryota; kingdom Metazoa; phylum Arthropoda; class Insecta; order Hemiptera; family Aleyrodidae; genus Trialeurodes; species Trialeurodes vaporariorum. The sequence continues at coordinate 28,548,087 of VMOF01000220.1, forward strand.
AAACCAACAAACTGCAGCACTGGGGTGGTCGGGTAAACTCTAGACCGGCCCCAAGTAACGCATAGAGTTGGGATCCGAAAATTCCCATGTTCTGTTAAAGAAATGTGAGGTTAGAATCGCCATTTTTAGGAACGACCCAAAGCCGTCCGTCCCCGAACATTTTCAGTGGGCCATGGGCGTTCAACCGTTCATGCGATAGCCCAGCTCTGATAAGCCGAATTGAAATCTCTTGCATGAACTAAACTAATAACGTCTCTAGACTTGACTTAGAATAAACTTTACTTCTTATACGTATGCTTGCTTCTGATTGGCGGATGGTGCTGTTCTGGGTCATCGGTTGAAAATATTTGCCTTTAGACTCACCGTGAGTCGCCCGCAAGAGAATCCCCACTTCTGCACAGTCGAGGCACAACTCGCGAACAATTTTCGGTGAGTCCGGGGGCATGGACTCAAGAAGTGTTCGGTACGGCGCAGAGACAAATGAGACCCTGCACAAAGCATGCGACAGGTGTCCACTTTTCTGGCTCAACTTTCGTCGGAACTCATCGAAACAACAGCCAACATTCGCCTATTGTTGACTGATGAGCGCGTAGTTTGCATTCGCCAAGCAAAACCTGTTTCCGTTTCCGGGACCGCGGACCAATCACAGCCTTTTGTTGAGCTCACCATCCAACATTAGGCGAAGGTTGATTGTTGAGGCCGATGAGTCCCGACAAAAGTAGTTCAGGAAAAGTGGACACCACGCGCAACCACGGGAAAAATAGGGAATGCACGGTCTCTATTTGTCTCTGGTACGGCGAGTCCCACTTTCTCGTCCCCAAGTTGCGCATCCTCGCTTCTGATTGATCGAGACTTCACCTAACTTTAGGGAACAAGGACCGTACGTCGCGAACATTTTTAGGACCCAAAACTCCACGGTCCCCAGGTTTGAAACTGGCGTGGATCAAAAATTGGAAACGGACTGGATTGACGAGCTTCACGGTGACGAAAACACGTCGTGTTTGCCTAATATTTTACTCGCTGCCCGCTCGCCATGTATTAAGCGGAGCTATTTGATAAAAATTCTGAAATATTCAGAGCCTGTGAAGTCTGCGGAGTGGAATTTCAGTCGACTGAGCAGACTTGACCGTCACACGGCACAAGGCACCGCACCTCCCGGCCCCCGGCCCCAGCAGCGGCCGCGGCGCGGCGGCCCCTCCGAACTTCTCCTGGAAAGAGGGGACGCAAACGGCAAAACCTGCGCCGCCCGCTACCGCCACAGCCCAGCAACGAACGATATCTGTTATATACTGGAACGGCTCAATAAAAAATGGGTTCTTCCATTAGACCAGAGCCACCAGCCACGCCATCGCTCGCCCGCCGCAGTACACTGGATCGAAAAAAGTTTTTTTTCCCCACGACGGAAAAAGTTATTATGTTTCGGCTTTTTTCATATTTCTAGTGTTTCCAATTTCTTTCAAAAACTTATTAATTGACTTGTATTAAGCTCTCCAATGAATGATTTCACACAAACTCAAGCTATCTTGCTATTTATGGTTTGTAAGCTTGATTTGTATTCGTAAAATGTTGTCCGAGAAATCCCATGTTTCCATCCACTTTGCACCGCTCGCCTTGCGCTCTGATGCGGAGTTGAGTTGAGTTGTGTTGCTGCGTTGCGTTGCGTTTCGAGTTCGTTGAGTTCACTCTGTCTCTCTCTCGCACTCTTTTCACTCTCCCTCTCTCCTTCACTGCTATCTCTCTCCTTCACTCCCTCTCAGTGTCACCACTCACCACGAAAAAAGACACACACATTACACACTCACAAACATTAACGATAAGAAACACAGAGTAAAAACGCACATGGTTACACAAATTCCCCACTGCTTCCCGCCCATTCCAGGCTCTTCATTGAAACTTGGAAACAAACGTCAAAAAATAAATACCAATTCTAGCAACAGGAACGTTTTACCGAGCTCCGGAGCGGAAGAAGGTCCTAAAGTGTGTTCTCTCTCTCTACGTCCATTTAAACATGTGTGTCAGAGAAAGATTGGAGTAGAGGGCAGTCACGTGACTTTCGCCCCTAGCTTCGTTCTTTTTCAACGCATGCGTTAAAACGGATGAAAAGAGACAGAAAAATACAACTTTCAGTTATAGCCGGAATTCAGGTTCATTACTAAGACTCATGAGTCCAGGGCTGGCCTGAAATATGTTGGGACAAAATGGTCACTCTACTTACTTAGGTGGATGATGAGGACTCGGGCACGCACTTAGATAGAGGTGGTTTCAGAAGTGTAGGCGCACCCAGACCGATAATCTTTGGAATTTTTCAACATTATTTCTCTTGTTTCGAAATGAAAATGAATGAAAACAAATTTGAGCGATGGCTTTTCATCGAGGAACACTTTAAAATTAAAAGTTCAAAGTCGAAGACAAGTTTTGTTTAGTTTTGAAGAAACGAAAATTGAAAAGTCGCCAAAGATTATGGTCTTGGCGCGCCTCCTTTTCTGAAACGAGCTCTAGCTCATGTCCTGACCATGCATCTCTAGAAGGAGATCCAGTTTGTCCTAACATTTTTCGGTCCAGATACGACGCGACGCTACGAGAGGGAGAGAGAGAGAAAAAACTATCGGCTGCCTTCAATTTGAGTCGACGCAACAAGCTGTTCAGGAAGCACGAAACCAAGTGAAGTGACTACTATCTGATTGGCTGTCAGACGTTTGAAGCGGTTCGTTTGAATACTTTGTAACGGTCACGACTCACGAGTATTTGGATGCACAGCATGGTCATTTTTAACGATGCTATCTCTTTTATAAGTTCCCACCTTATGATATGCAGATTGAGGTTCGGGTCGCGTACAATCATGCATGTATGATACATGCATGATTCTGATTGAGGTAAGTACTCACTTACATTCGAAAGGGACTTAAAGTTGAGTCACAATTTTCTACGGGGTGTTTTATAAAATTGCGTTCTTCATTTTTTGAACGGTTGCAGCTCACAAAAAAGAAAAACCGAGAAATTATTGAGACAGATGATATTTGTAACTAAAATCATCGCAGATTACACAAAACTGTATGTTAACTATGATTACTGTGCCTGTGCAGCTACATTAACATACGATGTCTCAGCGGTGTACCGAAACAATGGAACATCCAGTAGAAAGGAAGAAAATCGACCTAATTTTGCTCACTCAGTAGAATGTTTACGATCGAGAAATTAAAAAAAAAAAAAAAAAAAAAAAAAAAAAAAAAAAAAAAAAAAAAAAACACGGCGCAAACCTCAAACTGCAGATCATGATCTTTATAAGAAGGTACCAAGTTTTGCCGAACGGCGAACAATATTACATTTAGTATTATTAATTAATTTTTTAAAAGAAAGTCATGATCCCATTTACTTCATAAATTCAATGTATGTATTTTCGTAAATCTTAGCACAGACTGTAGAGCAGCCTGCCTACCGATCGACTACATCAGGCAGGTGTTATATCCAGTCTAGATAACATTAAAAGTCATTGAAGCAGACTCATATGACTTGAGTCCTTTCTCCGCCAAACTCCGGTTAGATAAGACGTCTTCCTCCTAAATAACATTATACCGAAAATTCCTCCCTGCAGAACTAGAGTCTCCCCCCCCCCTCTCATCACAATTTTGAAAAATTGGTTTTTTTCTCTTTGGATTAGCGTCCATAGTTATTATAAACCAACTGCCATAAAAATGAGGGTCCCAAAGTATTTCTATGAGTAGAATTCATAAAAGACTTCGAGAAAGTCAGAAATTAAGTAGACAGAACTTTTCAGGCAATCTTAGACCTTTAACGGCACAAATTTTCAGTTACGGATAAAAAAGTTGAAAATATTGACTGACCTCCGATGGAAAAAACTCTTCGAACGATTAATTAATAGCATTAATAATTTCTAAATTTTTTTAATTACTCTAGAAAACCATAAAGTTTTCTCAATTTTGGGGGAATCTAGCTCAAAAGGGGGGCACTTTTGGACCCACGTTTAAAGGGGAAAAATCTTATTTTGCCCCCAAATATTTGCTCCCCACTGAAAAAACAAAGTTCAAGAACAACCGCAGCAGTTTTTTAAAATAGCTTCGCAAAGCGAAAGTTCTAGCTCTACCGGAGAAAGTTGCGGTTGTACCGAAGCACTACCTCGGTAGAGCAACAGTCTATCTCCCTGCTTTTGCTCTTCCGAAGTAGTGCTTCCGAAGGCGGACCGTAACCAAAAAAAGTGGGGGGGGGGGGCTAAAAAGTGATAACTTTTTTTTTTCTTCCCCTCCTCAAGTCCCAAGTGATGACTTCCCCCCCTCTATTTTTAAATGCCCCTCCACCCAAAAAAGTGGGGGGCTATAACCTCCCCTATAGCCCCTGATACGGTCCGCCCCGGTACAACCACAACTTTCTTCGGTAGAGCGAGAACTTTTGCTTCACGAAGCTATTTTAAAAAGCTGCTGCGGTTGTGCATTTTGTTTTTTCCGTGCCGAAGATTGGCAAAGGAGTTTTGTTACGTACTCTGCGTATGGTCTCAGACTATAAACAAGTCAGCGACAAATCTAAGCGTATGGACTTTAGTGAAAACATCGTGTAAACAAAGTTTCCGTGACGTCACACTGAACCGATCTACTGATTTTAACTTTTGTTGTATGAGTGCGTTAGACTGAGTTCGTGAACTTTACAATCTACACTTTTTAGCTTTTCAGAATCTTTGTCTAAATTCGATCCTTTTTCACAAACTTTTTGACAATAATGGAGGCGGAGGAGAGGGGGTCTCGTCCCATACTTAATCACAGTATTTTGAAAATGCTAGGAGCCCGGCAACGCCGCCGAGTAGATGCTAGTGCTTCTCCTACGGTTGGCTATAGATAGTAGATATATACTGTCGATATAGTACGAAGTGCCCCCCCCCCATACCTCCACCATCCACCTCCTCTCCTCTCTTCTCGCAGCGATTATCTCAAACGACAACACACAACAGAGTCGACAGTCAACAGTCTTGCTTGGATCCATACGTTTGATAAACCTCCCCCCCCCCCTCAGTTCCCCCTCCGCGCCAGTCAGCACCAGCCACTCGCTCTTTCTAAAAAAAAAAAAAAAAAAAAAAAAAAAATCTTGAAACCGAAAACATTTACGGAATAATGACTAATGTAGACGAGAGTCCCAAGCCCGCAGAGCTTATTTCTTCTTGTTTGGGCGTCAAGGGGCGGATACAGGGAATTTGTCTTTCTCTCTCTCTAGCCTCCGTTTGAACACACGCGTCAGAAAAGGATCGCAGAGTGGGCCATCACGTGACTTCAGCCGTTACCTCCGTCTTTTTCTAACGCACTCGTTTACATGGGCAAGGAGAGAGAAATACAAATTCCTGTATCCGTCCAATGTCAATGCCCACGTTGTTTACTCGAAACTCAAAGCTCGAAAGCCGCCGACGACGGCGAACTTCGAAGCTCGTCAATGCGCGAGTGCGCCGCGCAGTTTCAAACGCGACGGTTGATACTTCATCTGCGACGAATCGAATAATCGAGAATCAAATCGACGCCTATTCGATTAATCGTCGTGTGTAGGTCGCGTGGTCTGCGGTCTCTCCTTGATCTTGTGCGAAGCGAAACTCAAACGTGGAGCAATATCGATTGTATCGAAGTGATGCTGATTCGATATACATCGATGGTTATGTAGATACCTCGCAGAGCTGCCTCTTTGTGTAGATTTAAGGAATTTTCGAATAGACACCGATAATTAATTATAATAGAAACAGCATCATTAAAACGTTTAAAACAACCAAACAAATAATTATTTAAAATAATTATCGCAACTATATTAATAAAGTTTTAAAAGAAACAAATGAACTGTTTAAGGGAAAGCAACAACTCATTGAATGCTTTGTTGGCGTGTAATCCAGCAACGCCGCACTTTCTTAATTTGAACCCACGAACTCGAAGGTGTAGACTGTACAGTGTATACACCTGAGACTTCAATCTAAAAGTCGTGGATTTAAATGGTAAAAATGCAACGTTACTAGATCCACTAGACTTGTAATAGCGGAGACAAAGATACCTAGCCAGAGTATGCAATAAGCAATACACAGCATCCCATTCAGCATTCAGCACGTGTATTAGGTGTGTTGCATGCTGCAGACTCTGGTCAGGTATCTTTGTCCCCGCTAGTACAGCCGGGAACAAAAAGAATATCAGAAGACTCCTATAGGTAGATTACCCAGTACCCACAACGGCCGTAACACTTATACCCATGAATTAAAACATTGCAGGTGGCCTATACCTCAGCCGAAACCTAAAAGTCGTCGTTCAGAAATTTTTTGTCCCCGACGGAACCAAAATGATTTCCTTTTGAAGCGTTAACCAAAGTAAATTAAATGGATCATAAAATCTTATCAAAGAGGCCTCTCAAAAGATTGAAACTTGACCCTCGAACTTTTCGAAGTGACGCCAGTCGCCCTTCAATCTGACTATCCGCGTTGGGGATCCGTTGGTTGTTGCCAGAACCGGCTTTTTTCAAAATAAAAATCACCCATCAATACAGGGTGAATCTATAAAGTGAATAAGAAGTTAAAATGACCGTCCCCACAATGTTTCTAGCAACAATGATTGTTTGTTTCGAGATACGACGGATTTTTCCAAGGGGAATAACAAATATTAAAAAATCGCCGTTGTCCGTTTGTTCGTTTGTTCTTGATTTATTGAAGTGTTCATTCGGGACGCTTTTGGATTTTCAAAGATTAGATAAGTTATGAGTTAACCGTAAAAGACTCATAGTTTCACTGGTGTATTTTTGTTTGAATGCGGGTTAGTTTCGAGCTGATTTTTCAAGAGACACGAATTAACTCTGGCTAAACATAATTGCGAGGCAGAGGCAGGAACGAAAAGGTAATTTTGTTTGTCCCTGGCTTATCCATTTCGACAGAAGAAGAACACTACAGCAAAAAGATGAGGTAAAATATAATTAATTAAATGATAAACGAATGATTGAATAATAAAGGGAATTGTGAGTAATTAATTAAATAAATAAATAAATAAATAAATAAATAGATAAATAATAGAGAAATAGATAAATGAATGAATAAATAAATGTATAGATGAATAAAAAATAGATAAATAAATTTTAATTAAATTAATAAATAGGTAAATAAATAAAAAGTAGATAAACGAAGAAATAGATATTCAAGCAATTTACCATTACTTAAATAATCGCATGAATTAGATGAATAAATGTTCGTTCTGAAGACGAAAATACTTTCATTAGAGACGAAAAAATAAGGCTCTACAGAACTAGATAAGTCGGTTTGACAACACTGCCCCGCATATTTGAATGCGCCGCAAGGACGGTGCTGCTGCTAGTGACCGTTTTAGGCAGCTTTCAAAATCAACAAAACAACAAAAGCGTCGATCGGTGAATATCCGGCGTTCAAGTTCAACGTTGCATAAAGTTTGTAACCTGCTCAAAACTTGCCAAAACAACAGAAAAGCTCGTAAAAAGTGACGTGTCCCCGGCTAACATCAGGTGAAATGATAGCAGTAAACAAAAGATAAAGAGTGCAGCCACATTGTCGGTTTAAGACGTGGTGATCTCGCACGAGGGTCAGAATGAGAAATTCAAAGTTCACGATTTATGCGGTTTGCATCTTCGTTTGTTACTTCTACTACGGTATTTTACAAGAACAAATCACAAGAGGAACTTACGGTGAAGAAAAAGAAAAATTTAAGTGCATGCTGGCTTTAGTTTTCGCGCAATGTGTAGTGAACTACGTTTTCGCAAAGATCATCCTAACTATAAGGGAACAAGGTGAGGACACAACTCGGTCTGCGTACTACGCGTGCAGTTCTTTAACGTACTTCTTGGCCATGGTCTGCGGTAACATGGCTTTACAATGGGTTAATTACCCGACACAAGTGATAGCAAAGTCAGGTAAACCTATTCCAGTTATGATTCTAGGAGTGCTGCTCGGACGGAAATCATATCCGCTCAAAAAATACATATTTGTTCTACTTGTCGTGATTGGAGTGACAATGTTCATGTATAAGGACAAGAAAGGAGCTGTAACTGACTCGAGTTTTGGTTTCGGGGAGTTGCTGCTAGTACTATCTCTGATAATGGACGGTTTAACTGGCGCTGTTCAAGAGCGGATGAGAGGAGAGTCACAAACGAAGTCCGGGCATATGATGACCAACATGAACAAGTGGGCTGTGCTGTACTTGGGTATCGCAATAGTGATAACGGGTGAACTCTTGGACTTTATCAGTTTCATTGGGAGACATCCTGGAATTATTTGGCAACTGACCATTTTCTCTTTAACAAGTGCATTAGGACAATTTTTCATATTCCTGACAGTAAGTGAATTTGGGCCATTGCCGTGCTCAATCATAACTACAACCAGAAAGTTCTTCACAGTTCTTGCATCAGTGTTCTTCTTTGGTAATGCAATGCTCACTAGGCAATGGATTGCAACATTCATTGTATTTACCGGTTTAACTCTAGATACTATTTATGGTAAATCATCATCCAAGATCGTCGGCAAACACTAGCATGCAGATTTTGTGTACCATAAACTTAACAGAGGTGCTAAAACGAGCAAAATAGATAATACCTATATAGATTCCTCAGTCCCACGGGTATAATAGTGCAAATTTTAATTGATATTGACAGTTCTCAATTTACTCAGGCGGAGCCTTTATCATGTCAAATCTTACAAGAGACAAAAAATATTCTTCTTAATCAAAGGCATCAACTCGTAGCAGCGAGTTGGAAAAGAAAATTGGGCTGCTAGTTCAGAAGTTCGTCAAGAGAGGGCTTGATGACAGTTGCCATTTATAGTTACTTAGCCCAAAAATGTTCACCATCAGTGAGGACAGTGATGAATCTAAAATTTCAAAAATCAAACTAACTGTCTTCCACTCTCTCTTATAACATGCCCTCTAGTTCAATGTAAAAGCGTCCACTACATAAAATATCTCATCAGTAACTTCAAAAATAAGGCTGAAAGTACCAAAAAAAAGGAATAACACATTAGGATAATAGAATCAATTTGTGATACTCTATTTTTTGGTTCTTTCAAGCTTATTTCTGAAGTTAATGACAAGTTATATCAAGTAGAAACGCACAAAGGTGTTCTTTAGAAGACTTTTCCAGATTGTAAATTATTTTTTAATGAAGGTCTCACAAAATACAGCACATTTTTGAATACTCTGTTTTAGTGATTCAGATGTTTACATCAAAGTCGGTATATTTGGTTCCTTAGCGCCATCTTTTAGCTCTCTCACTCTCATGTGACCCTCAATACAGCTATTCCTCTTTAAGTTTCCAACACCAAAATTAGACATTTTGTGTCAAATCTGGTTTCAGAAATGAATTCTACCGGTCTAGTAATGACTAATCTATTGAAAAAATGGGGACAGTTCTGCTCCAAGCAGTCTCTTAAAACAAAATTAAATTTTCAGAGAGAAACGGTGCTTATAAGGGGTCACATGAGAATGAAAGGCTAGTAGATGGTAGTAAGGAACCATAAATATGCACTATCATGAAAACAGCACAAGAATCGGATAAGATGTTTTTCTTTTCTAATCCATATTGGGCACAGGATTGGATTCATCAGTCCATCATAGCGTTTCTCTCAATTCCCGATTATAAGATTTAGATAAAGCAGGTTCGGAACTTTGTTATATGTAAACACAGATGTAAACAAAGAAGGCCTATCCAATCTGTTCCATCAGTCTCTAGAAAATGCTGGATCAATGGGTATCGGAAGGAATCCATCCGAATTGAGAGAAACGGTTTGATGGACAGTTCGGCTGGATTTATAGCCACCGGATGAGAAAATAAACGGGAGTATAGTCATTAACACTGAATTGAATGGCTGCTGTCAGCAATTAGAATTTTCCTCTAAACGCAACAATACAAAGGAACTCGAAGGCACAATACAGCATCTTGCTATTTCAAAATGAAACTATCGTACAATGGATGGTTTTCAAAATATTCAAAATCAGAACATAGAGCGGTTGCGGGAAAGTTTCCTACTCAGAGGCTAAGCAAACTGCAATGGAACCGGGATATGACCATGGATTTTAACCCAATAAAGCCATTGAACACCATTAAATAGATAGCTGTGAATACCTTTTTACGGCCCTAAAATTCGAACAACACACTCACTCTGTTCACATCATCAAACGAGTCACCACTGGTCACCAAGTCCAGTCACCAAGTCCAGTCACCAAATGAGGGACTGCACAAGGTGCAAATCTCGAGTAGAGAACCATCAGAAATCATTAAACAATAAAACCGATTGTTTTATAGTTATGCCTAAAATATCTTCAATCAGTTTGTTTGGTGACTCCACTTGTACAGAAATTAAATATTTGATGGTTTAGAAACTGTGAGCTCATTCAATTCATAGATTTTAAAAAATACTTCAGCAACTATGAATGAATTTTGAAGGTTCTTGGGGATGTTCGATGGTTATTTCAGGTTAAAAATTCATGAGAATTCATTAGGTATATTACTACAACAAGAGTTTGCAAAAGATCCATTTTCAAGAAATTTGTTACTATTGAGTTATTAAATTCCTAGCATGAGCCATAAACAAACTTACAATTATGTTTGGTTGAAAAGTACTATATATTAAAAAGATTCTCATGAGTCCTATCTTTTTGCGCTAAGTCGAGAAATTTTGCTTGCCTGTAATCTTTATCTTGAGCAAAGCTGATTTTTTTGGCGTCTTACTGATCATTCAGTAAATCTCAGAGGCGGCTGGTGCGATGTGGCAACAACGGAGGATTCTTTCCATTGAAACCTATGTAAAATAATCGATCTTCAGGAGCTTCATGGAGCACCCAAGAAATTGATACTTTGTACAGGTTAAAATGGCTAAAAGCATGGTTGCCAAATTGCACGAGCCGCTACTGGTAAATCCCCATCCCTTCATAGGTTAATTCTTTCAGACCAGCCGTAAAGAGAGACAAGGATTTATTGACAATCTGTTGTCTGTAATATTCTAATACAGCCCAAATCTCATTGCTTGTTTCATGTTTGATTCGACAAAAAATATTTTGTCACATACGTTATTGAAAGTTATATTCAATTACAGCCCTAAAATATCGTAATTTGTCTTTTTTGAAGTTCCTTTAATTACCTTCCCGTTAGATATAAAATTATTTGTAGTTTAGTGAGCTCCAATTCTTCCAACTTAGGAACAAAATTGCTTTAAATTTTGCCCAATCACAGAAACATTTTGGCTGAACTCCCGCTAAGGGAGTGATACAGTCATTAATAAAATATGTATATGTACAGTAATGACTTACTTACTATGGTTTTTAATTGTTTCTCTTTGAGACTAATAATTGTAATTTAAACTAGAAAGCTTTTCAAAAAAGCTTATGAACTTGTGATTGAAGATCTCGATCTTTTGTAACATACCTTGTTAAAAAGAAACAATAAATTATTTTTTTTAGTGAAAACTCTGGACATTCATTTTCTCTGCATTGTTGTAATTAATTTGCTTTTTGTTCATTTTCTCCTCTCTACATTAAGAGGCTTGCATTGCAGCATGGCTTCGATGAGCCTGCCAGTTTACGTTGGGCTTTGGAGAGGGTGAAAGGTGCAAAATGTTCCAAAGTACGAAATCTTTCACTCTATTAGGGAAATTTTTCTCACTCAAAACAACAAATGTCCTTAAAACAAAATAGTTTTGCAAAATTTTTTAGTTATTAATTTCAAAAGTGATTTAGTAGCAAACGGCTAAAAACATTAGTTCAATAGATTTAGAAGAAGAAATTGAGAGCAGACTATAATACCCACTTAAAAAAGTAGCTTCCGAATTGAGGAATGTTCCTAGATCTTAAACTGCCAGGAATTTAAAATCACTAACAATCGCTTAATCAAGGGTTCTCTGCACCTCTATCAGTTGGTATACTCAGATTAAAGGAGTCCCAATTCTGGGATTTTAATTCTAGTCCTGAGCACGTCCTTCTATTGACAAGTTATATCAATGAGCTGAGAACAACATTAGGTTTTTTCCTACGTGTCCCAGTTTCGTAGAGATACACTTGTGTAAATTTGCAAAAAATCGTGTCCATTTAAACAATGTATTTTGGGCCAAAATTGTATCTCCAGAACCATGGAACCAAGTAAGAAACCAAAGGCATCCTTGTTTTCAGTTCATCGAGTACTTTAGCTTGCTTATGATAAAACTCAAAAATCATTCATTGATTCATTCATTTGTGATTCATTGACGACCTTGAGAAACTCTGATATCAAGTCTGACGGTACTTTTCAAGTAACATTAAACCTTTGACAGCAAACATTTTATGCTACAGACAATCAATTTAAAAAATATTTATAGAAATGAGATAGGAAAAATCCTTTGAAACATTTCTGGTCCTCGGCAATTTTTGATATAACGTGCAAGAAAGTCGCAGCGCTAGGTGAAATAGTCAAAACGCTCTACTATATGATAGGCGGCAATGAGTCCAGCTTGCCTCTTACACTGCTTCTTACTGCTACCGGTTCCCATGACACCCATTACAGAGATAGCATAAACGCCCAAAACCTGTTCTCAAAATTACGAGTTCATTTCTCAACCAATTTTGATGGTTGATGGCTCAACAAAATCTACAGCAGTGGGAGTAAGATCTAGCTGTCTAAACCGCATGTTCCTTATGCTGGTGTTTCACAGCAAACAACTGGACTAAGAATACAAAAAGGGAACATGAAGGAATGGAGGAATTTACCAAGGTAAGAAGGCAAGAGAACAAGGGGGAATTGCACCAAGTGTAAAACCCTAAGAAAAGGAAGAACCTCCCAAGTCCAAAGGGACTGGTGCGCTCTCAGAATTTTACATAGAAAATTATAGAATACAAGTTTTTCCTTAGTTTTTAAAACTTTTAATTAAATTAATTTTTTTAACAACTAGATATAAAAAATTGTATTCTTATAAAATCTATATTCTAGTTTTATTCTATCTTTTTTACTTTAGAAATTACTTAAAATTACAAAACTTTTTTTTTTTTTTTTTTTTTTTTTTTTTTTTTTTTTTTTTTTTTTTGGAGAAACTTTCTTACACCGGGATGTTAATCTGACTAGCATAATGATCTGTTTTTGCATTTAAGTTACTTAAAAAACACAACAATTCAAACTACGCCATATGGCGTCAGCTGCAGTGGCGTAGATAAGGCCCCCGCGGACCCCGCCAGGCGGGAGGGCCCCTGAAGACCGACGATGTTGGGGCCCCGGGCCTGATGAAAGGAAAAACTTTTCAAAGTAAAGAAAGGCAAGTTTTTTCATTATTGAAATAGCATTTCTCCTTCGTTTTTTGTTTGTAAGTATCTTCCGTCTTCCAACACTGTTTTAGCGTTTTCTTACGGAAATACTTTTCCATAAAAAAAGTCGCGAGTTTTGAGTACTTCGATAGGAAAACAAGAAGAAGGAAGGAAATAAAAACGATAACTATAAGCATGAATTGTGTGAGAATTTTTAGATGAACTATAATCTCCAAAATTTTTCGGGGAAACACCCCAGATCCCAGGTCCTACGCGGGGGGGGGGGGGGGGGGGGGGGGCTGGAGTGAAAGTAGAGGGGCCCCTAAAAATAATTGGCGGGAGGGCCCCGGAATCCTTGTCTACGCCACTGGTCAGCTGTCAGATTAAAAAATCCCCAACATTAGGGAGGAATCACCATGGCAGTTAGTAAGAGTTAGAAACTGCTAAAAATTAAAAGTCAGTAAATATGTTATTTGTAATTATTTTGTAAAACAAAAAGTAACTTTGAAGGTGATGACCTGCAAGATAGCTCAAATTTTTATGGTTGTCATGTACTTACCAAATGGATAGAATTAATCAAATGGATAGATCATAAGATAAATACTTTATTACATTTTGGGCTTGATTAATCACTGGCGGATTCAGCCCTCGCAAACAGGGGGCGAACTTGGGATTTTCACCCTCTGACAAACCCGTTTCTCTTTCCCTCTCTTCCTTCCCCTTCTGTACCCCGTTTTTTGGTTAAACGTCGGGGGGGGGGGGGGGGGGGGTCGCCCACCACCCCTCCTGTGTTTAAAACACAGGGGGGGGGGGGGGGTCGCCCACCACCCCTCCTGTGTTTAAAACAAAACTGCAGTATAATTTGAATCAAATTATGTTGCGGCTTGACGGTCCTCCGAAAGAAGTTGGATGGTGCTTGCTTAAGTATGGTTGCGTGTAGTTAACAACCCCCCCCCCGGTAAGTGCTAACCGATCATCTGCGTGCGGGACCCCGAGGATGTAACATTAATTGGTCCCAAGATTATAGGCAGAATAACACCCGTAATTTTCCGAAAAAACCATTGAAAGCTATTTCAGGCCTGCAGAAAGTGCTTCATAACACAAGCAGATCTAGGAATTCATTCTTCCCTCTCCCTTCATCTACCCACTAGAACACCCGTTAAAAATGCTTGAGATAGGTGTAAAAGACATGAGACTGCCTCTCTTTAGGGCCTTCTCTAATGTATGAACAGTTTCCAAAATAACACATCAGTGAGCTTATGTGCCCTTATTCAAATCAAGCGTTCGCGCCTAGCACTATCCCTGGTCTAATACTTTTAATCCAATGTACAACACAAAATTGAAAATTTTTTTTGCCAAAAATATTCCCCAGCGTCAAAACAACATTGTGACCCATGAGGATAGCGGCATTGTTCAAGATCGTTTCATTAATATTTGTCTAACGACTTTTAGTTTAACTTATGTTTGCCCAATAATACAGTATGACCATTTAATAATTTTGCCCATCCTATCTTTTTAACCAAAATTTTAATCAAAGTCTCTATTGTATTTCAGTCCAATTAATAAGAGGACCATAAGGATTAGCAGTTTTTACAAACTTTATTGCCAGTGCTTGCAGATGCTTACATAATTTTTAATAGATTTTGAATAGATTTTTAATCAATGTTTTAAACATGTTTAAATCTGAACTAATTTTACTAATAAAACTTGGTTGCCAAGCATCTAATCCTTAGCCGAGCATACACATGGTCTAGACGAAAATTGAGAAAATTTTCATTCAGAAAAAAACAGTGTAGAAATAGTTTTTCTATAGTTTCTCACATGAATAGTTTTGGACTTAACAGTTTTGTAACTCATTGAAAGTGGCCTAACACTTTTTTGGACAAGTAAGTAATCGGGCCGAAATAAGTTAGTTTTAAATACACTGGACATTAATTATTGGACATAAAAGCAGGGGTTTGAACCGCGACCAAAAATCGGTTCGGTTCGCGGTTCACGGACAGTTGATGAACCGCTTAAACGGTTCAGTTTGCGGTTCAAGAAATTTTGAAAATGCGGTTCGGGTTTTTGAAATCTGCTGAACCGGTTCAAACCGAACCTTCGACGAGCGAACCGCTCCAAACCGATTCAGGTGAGTCGTAAAAAACCGCTCCGAACCGGTTCAGATGGGTCGTTATTATGTTTTCTTTCGACGTGCCTTTGCAAATTGGACGCTTGCTTTCCAACCATTTCTACACCACATATTTTACACTTGCTGCTGTTCTTTTTTTTGGGTCAAAATTAAAACAATTTTGAATCGGGCGGTGAGCCATTTATTTTTAGAGTCTTAAATTGAGACGGAAGAGGGAAATTAACCTTTGTTTTGAAAATTTCTCACTCATAAAAACGAATATATGTTGAAAAAAGAATGTCTTTCTTCGCGTGTCCAAGGCAATGATCGCATACATTGCAATCTAAGCGAAGAATCTCAGGTGATCAAAAATTTTAAGCAGACCAGAGACCTCCTGTTTAAAGATCACACGTATCCACTTACTTCAAATGTTGAACCGCTTGCGAACCGGTTCAACTGCCGGTTCGGAGATTTTCAAAAGATCGGTGTGGTTCGTTTCGCGGTTTGTAAAAATTTCTGAACCACCCAAGCGGTTCGGTTCGCGGTTCATGAAATATACCAAATGCGGTTCGGGTTTGGTTCGCGGTTCATGAAAATGGCCGGTTCGGAGCAGTTTACGATTCGGTTCAAACCCCTGCATAAAAGTTTGGATAAAAAAGACAAAAATCATTGGACGAATGTTCCTAGAACCTTCAAGATAGATTCCTGTCTTTCCAAAAAACTGACAGTCTTGCAGAAAACCTATCGTTCTTTCAATGATAGTTAAAAAAAAAAAAAGAAATAAAGAAATAATTTACAAATAGTAAGATGTTAGAAAAAGGATCACTTACAGCACCATGCGATTTGAGTCGGTTCTCAGCCTTCTTCAGCGAAGAATGGTTGTTTACATCCAGATAGAATTTCTTATCCTTCAGTAATTTTGATTTCTTTTCAGACGTGTCACCTAAATAGAAATGAAGCAACTCAGTATTAGTCAGATAGCGCAGCATGAGGAGATTCAAAGCCACATAGACAAGGTATTTTTATAATATTTGGCGACCAAATTTTTAACCTACCAAAGAGGTCCTAAGGAATGTTTGTTCCTTATTGGCTATCAACAAGCTTTTATCATACTAATGGATCGATGGAGTTTTACTATGCATAAAGTTTAGCAAATGAACAAAGTTCATAAAATACCCCAATAAGCCTAGGGCTTGTTTGAGGAATACCACTAATAGTCTAACAAAATTACTTTAATGTAACCTTTAAGTATTCCATTTTTTTATTTAAAAAATAAAATGAATGAGAATCATTACTTAAATGATCAAGAGGCTAAATTTTTTTCAGTAAGGAACACAATGGTCTCAAGTAACTCTCGGTTGAGTGTCGTTTATTTAGAGTCCAGATTAAAAAAAAAAAAAAAAACGGTTTTATCCCAATTCTCGTATTCTGATTCTGTTCACTTCTCTGGGCTGCACGAGTTATATATTTTTTTAGTCATTTTTTGCAAAGAGGCTCAGTGAAGAGGCACATGTCATGTCAAGGAACTCAAGATTCAAGCAAAATTAACAGATTTAAGGTTATACTTCAATGAGCCACAAGTATCCGCGATCGGTGGATGGACTCTTAGGTGTTGTTAGTGTGTTCCGTTTTGTTTCCACCAACAGAACATTCAAACTGTTCTGGCTAACCACAGTAAAAAATTGTAAAGTTCCAAGGTTTTCCAATAAAAAAATTTAGCCTCATGTATTAAGATCTCCCAGTTGGCAGCTCTGCTCCAGTGCCCAAATAACTAAAATGAATGACCATGGTAAGAAAAAAAGTGGAAGTAAATCAAATGATTTATTGACCAAAACTTTTTTTTACCAGCCAATAGTATTTCAGAAACAAACTCAAAATTCAATTGAATTAACTGATAATAAAAAATGTTTCCGTACTCAGATTTAGACATTAGAAAGAGGCAGCACATCACATGCAGATCACATGAAGAGTGAGAAAGATAGTTAAGCACCATGACAGCTGATCGCCAGCGATGAGTACCTACAGTTTACCAGTGGCTAATTTTAGGCTTCTGGGACAGACATCAAACTAAAAAAACCTTTGACAATGAACAAGTTTCGTTTCAGTATAAGTGCACCTGAACTTTACCCGTAAAAATAGGATAGAACCAATCAGTATTAATGGAGACTCAAGGCTCATATTTCATCATATTTGCTCTCTGGATTACAGCAGAGAAATTAGCCACAACGATAGGTTACAGATAAGTGACAGTAGCCACTAGGGTAGGCCAAGTCCCAAAAACACACAGAAATAATTCAAATCTACTGAAACCATTTCTCAGAGAACTGACAGAGCCGGATTAACCCTACTTGCCGCCCTAAGCTAAACTTTTACCTGCGCCCATGGGTGGTCCGTGGGTTCAAAGTGAGGAACTCCGAAAAATGTGATGACCCTTTTTATGGCTTTTCTACTATTCTTGAGCCCTTCACCATCTAAAATTGATACAACTTTTTATTCCCCTCAAAATTTTGCGTATTTTTGCTTAGTCAGCTTTACGGTTAATCTGGCCCTGAATACTAAGAGAACACATCATGTAGGCTAACTGAAACTTTGGTTCCTCCCTCGAAACCAGGGCTGTGCTGAGGGGAAGGGGGGGGAGCGTGTGTGTTGGACGTACTTTAGATGGCAGTCTTTCAGGGGCAACAAAACCAGGGTGAACAAGCAATAACAAAATCAAAACCTTGCTTCCCTCTCCAAAAACTTTGGCACAGCTCTGCCCGCGACACAAAATTTGGAAACAACACTATGGCATATTTTGTAGGTGACTTAAGTCCTCAATTTGGAGACGTTTTGATAATGGTTTGCTAGTTTAACTACAGTTTAAGCGATGCCCTTAATCACCTCTTTCAAGAGGCACTAAGAAAACACTTGAAAGACTCGCACTTTAATACTGTTGTTACAGCAATATTCCAAAGAGAAGCAATCACCATCGGTCTTAGATAGAAATTTCTCCAGTTGCTTAAAGCTTCTATATACTAATGAGGAAAATGAAATCGAGGCATGCGATGTTCACTAGTAGAGGTCGTTTCAGATAGCTTCCGTTCTGACAGTTCTTTGTTGACAAGCGCGGAAGGACGATACTACGTCCTCCGCGCAGACTCGCTTCAGTGTTACCACCCGCGTGAGAATTTTGACCCCGGACACTATGCAAATAACTAGAACTTTTACCCGCGTAATGGATTCGATTAATCATCGTAAAAGTAAATCTTTTATTTCTCACTAATTACAATAGATAACCGAAATTATAACGCGGCAAAATTTTCTGATGATTCGTGCAGTGAGCGGGGTTTATGCTTTCAGACGGATAGTAACCCTGGATTCTGTGCATGAAAACAAAGAGCTGTCAGAACCGAAGCTATCTGAAACGGCCTCTACCCATACTTACATCCAAGGTACAAAATGTGAGAGAAATGGGTATCATAGGTATTGGAACAGTTTCACCAAAGTTAATGTAAGTATTGTCAAGTGAAAAGAGCTTAAAATCAAACAAACAACTTCCTAAGAAGAAAAGGGAAAAAAGCTACCTCCCTGTTGCTGGTGGGACAAATATTACAGTTCATAACATCAAGTTCAGTCAACACCCTGCATTTGAAAGCCTCTGCTGCACTAATAGGGTGTTCCAAAAACAGTGAGCTTGGCATTTCTACAGCTTTCATAAAAACGCCAATTTCTTAAAGTTTGTTCCACAAAAGTTGGCCAATGATAGATGAGTTTGTTCATTACGTAGAGACCAGTTTGCACTTTTGCACATAAGCTAGAATGCAAACACGTCTTTGCACAGCGAGCCGCATGATTTGCCATCGGTCTTCTTTCCAATGGCATGCTCAGAATAGGCGCTATGAAGCTGGTTTTCTCATGAAAACTATAGTCAATTCAAGCATTTCTAGTTTCGCCAGTCATTGCCTTTGGAATTGGGTTGACCGAAGAGAGGTTTCATTCCAACTCATTAGAGCTCGTTTTACGAAAGAAGACTGATGACAGATCATGCAGCTCGCTGCGCAAACACGTGTTTGCGTTCTTGCACATGCGCAAAAACGCAAACTCGTCTCTGCGCAGTAAACAAACCCATCTGTCATCGGCCAACTTTCGTGAAACGACCTCAACCACCAATCTCAACTATGCATTAGATCCAGAGTAAATGGACCTTAAGGTAAGCAGAACTAAAATAAGGTTAGCAAAGTAAGATAAGAAAACCGGTTTTCTTTTCTGAGGAAAGACTTTAGTTCAAGGCTAAAATCTTTAACAGGTGACTACACCTTCGGGACATAGATCCACTAAATAATAGTCAGCAATTTTCAGAGAGGAGAGAATAAACCTCAAATAGACGAGTTGTAAAAGGGAGCTTACCTAATTTCGATTTGCTGGGTATTTGTTTACATGTTTGAACACCAGTTTTCTTCTTGGACGCAGACGAGGGTACCATAACGCTACATTTAAACGACTAATGAGAAGCGAGTTTGCGACGAAAGACAGAAGCCTTGTGCACTAACTTCTTCATAAATTGCGCATTGGTCAAGACGAGACTCGGGAAAACTTCTCGGGAATAGTGTTCATAATCAGTCGATTGGTGTGGCCACTGGTCACAATCACAGTAACTGTTCTGTTTTCAAATTGTAATTTAGGTTAGCACCAGCACCGAATAAAGAACTGTGAAATACACTGGGAAGAGCACTAACGAGAGAATTTACGAACTGAACTAACGGAAATTGAAATTTACGGCTTGGAAGGGTAGCCCGGGTGGGTACTTCGTATAGATTAGAGATATTTCCGATTTTAGAACGTGAGGAAAACACTCGTTTACTCGTTGGGAGACCGATGAATTTCGGGATGTTTGAGGTTAATATTTCCTGGAAAGCGAGTTCTATCGGCAGCATTCTGAACTTTGCCTTTGTCATCCGCCGCAGCCGCAAGGCCGCAACATGCAACGGTCGCTTTGGGAACAAAAAGTTTTAATTTTTCGAATAAATCGATAAATTAAATCATGCTAGAGAAACGTAATAAGTAAGTTCTGCTAATTATATTTCATATAGAGGGACTCTTAGTTCTGCTAATGTTGCCCATATCTTTGGGTACCCATTCAAACTAGCACACACTGCTGTTATGATATCCTCAAATACCTCCAGCCGATTTTTTATGAAAAAAAATCATCGATTTATTTGATAGCGTTCGCTTTGTAAGTACTCTGTAATCTGTATTCTCTGTAAGAATCTGAGTGATTGTGCGTGAATGTATTCTATAGAATCGCGTGGAATCACGTCATCATCCACTGAATATTGTGAGTGAAATCGCTCAAAAGTTGTCCTCAAAAATGCCATCTGTAATAATGAAATAAGAGGCAGGGGCGTGGGGGGGGGGGGGGGTTACCAAATCCGAGATGGACCCAGGTTGAGATATCTCGCATAAACGGCAAATATTTTTTGGTCCCCGCTGAAGTCCCTAGAGAAAACCAGGTACTCTCGCTTCAGATTTTGGAGGTCTTTTGCGTAGCGGGACGTTTGAATTCGCGTGTATTTAAATGGGCGGAACCAACTTTTTTTTATCTGGGACCAAATAATGTTTTAGGTCCCGAGCGTAAAGCCGGATCCACACCTGAGCAATTCGCCCGAATGCGCGGGCGCGCCAATGTGGCCGTCGCGCCGCACCGAATGAGCCCTATGTTGTGCGGTGTGGACTGTTTCGCCGTGCTCGCTCAGGGAGGCGGTTTTTGTGATCCGAGCCAAAGGAAATTCCGTGCGGCGCGAACGCAGGTGTGGACGCATTCAGTAGCGCGTGGACTGTTTATATACGGACGAATACTTCTTGAGCACGGGCAAACAGACCGAAGCGGTGCTCGTGCACCATTCGGTGCGACCTGTTTATTGAAACAAAAAAAAAAAAAAATCTCCGCAAAGCCCACACCGCATGAACATGCGGGTGCGCATGCTCATGCGCCGTGCGGTGCGCCGAAATGCTCTGGTGTGGACCCGGCTTAAGCACTCTGATTGGTCGAAACCTCACGTAAAGCCGGGTCCACACAGCATTTCGGCGCACTTCACGGCGCATGAGCATTCGCCCGCATGCTCATGCGGTGTGGGCTTTGCGGAGATTTTGTTTTATTTCGACGAACAGGTCGCACCGCCTCGATCTGTTCGCCCGTGCTCAAGAAATATTCGTCCGTATATAAACAGTCCACGCGCTACTGAATGCGTCCACACCTGCGTTCGCGCCGCACTAAATTTCCTTCGACTCGGGTCACAAAAACCGCCTCCCTGAGCGAACACGGCTGAACAGTCCGCACCACACAACGCATGACTCATTCGGTGCGGCACGACGCGACGTCCACACTGGCGCGCATTCGGGCGCATGATGTGCGGTGCGGCGAAATGCTCAGGTGTGGACCCGGCTTTACATTATTTGGTCCCTGAACTTTTAACTATCTTCTGATGTGAGCTGTGAGCACTGCTTCAGGGGCCAAATAATGTTAGGACCTCTCCGTCTTCTCGGCACTTATCATTGGTAGATAACTGGTGTCCCCTTAAGCAGGGCCATCGTAAGTACGCATCGAAAGCCGGGTCCACACCTGAACATTTCGCCGCACCGCACAACGCGGCGTACCGTACAGCATTCGCCCGAATGCGCGCCAATGTGGACGTCCCGCCGCACCGAATGAGCTATACGTTGAGCGGTGCGGACTGTTCAGTCGTGCTCGCTCAGGGAGGCGGTTTTTCTGAACCGAGTCAAAGGAAATTCCGAGTGGCGCAAACGCAGGTGTGGACGCATTCAGTAGCGCAAGGACTGTTTACGCCTGAGCATTTCGCCGCACGAGCGTGCGGGCTTTGCGGAGTTTTTTTTTATTTCGACGAACAGGCCGCACCGAATGGCGCACGAACACCACCTCGATCTGTTCGCCCGTGCTCAAGAAATATTCGTCCGTATATAAACAGTCCACGCGCTCCAGAATGCGTCCACACCTGCGTTCGCGTCGCACGGAATTTCCAAAGTCGGGTCCACACCTGAGCATTTCGCCGCACCGTACAGCATTCGCCCGAATGCGCGCCAGTCTAGACGTCGCGCCGCACCGAATGAGCCATGCGTTGTGCGGTGCAGACTGTTCGGCCGTGCTCGCTTAGGGAGGCGGTTTTTGTGACCCGAGTCGAAGGAAATTTCGTGCGGCGCGAACGCAGGCGTGGACGCATTCAGTAACGCGTGGACTGATTAAATACGGACGAATATTTCTTGAGCACGGGCGAACCGACCGAGGCGCTGTTCGTGCGCCATTCGGTGCGGCCTGTTCGTCGAAACAAAAAAAAATCTCTGCAAAGCCCACACCGCATGAGCATGCAGGCACATGCTCATGTGCCGTGCAGTGCGCCAAAATGCTCAGGTGTGGACCCGGCTTTAGACTCGGCGGGTCACAAAAACCGCCTCCCTGAGCGAGCAACGGCCGAACAGTCCACACCACACCGCACAACGTATGGCTCATTCGGTGCGACGCGACGTCCACATTGTCGCGCATTCGGGCGAATGCTGTACGGTACGCCGTACGGTGCGGCAAAATGCTCAGGTGTGGACCCGGCTTTATATACGGTCGAATATTTCTTGAGCACGGGCGAACAGACCGAGGCGGTCCTCATGAGCACCCGCAGCGGGGGGCAAGAGGGGGCACTTGCCCCCCCCCCCCTGGAATTCAAAAAAGTCAACATTTCACGGTATAAAATAAAAGGATAAAAGGAAATGCAATTTTAATCAAAGGATTAATAGTTAACAAACTTCATTATTTGTTTATTTTGTAATTTTCACTCATTTTTTAGAAGGAATAGTAGAAGTAAATATTTTCCTTTATATCATTTTCGTCTGCTGTCCCTTTATCCATTACTTCAAACACGTCAAAATTATTACTATTGATTGATACACCTATCTATCATGGCTTATTAACTGTACACCATTTGGATGAAAAAAAAAAAAAAAGTTTTCCCTTTTTCCCCCGGGAAGAGGGGGTCTCCTAGACCTTCCATTGAGGTTCAAAAATTTTGCCCCCCCCCCTTGGAAATTTTTGTGCGGGTGCCCATGGCGGTGCTCGTGCACCATGCGGTGCGACCTGTTCGTCGAAATAAAACAAAATCTCCGTAAAGCCCACACCGCATGAGCATGCGGGCGAATGCTCATGCGCCGGCTATACATCTATGAGGAGAATCGTGATGTTCAATTTATTTGGCCACCGCAATTTTGAATTTTCACATGCGCCGAATTGTCCGCAGTTGGCAAGACTGTCCATAAATCCGGCTCTCTTCTGCAATAATGTCTGCTGACGATCAAGCGAGTCCCTAGGAAAAGAGAAAAACCTGCCCTCTCTTTAAAATTTATAGAGCTGATTGTGAGCAGTAAGACTTCGGTGCAAACTGCAAATGCTTACTTGCATTTTGAAATTAGAATTAAACCGCATTTATTCATGATCAAATTAAGTACTTAACAAAGAATGGTTCTTTTCGATGCCAATCAAGCAAATGATTAGAGGCTTTGATAAAGTCCGCCTCGAGCGACGTGAAGTGAAGAAATCCGCTCATCTGATCATGAGCCAATCTAGATTCTAGATAGTGATAAAATGAGGAACCTATTTTTATTTGATAAGCGCTAATCTCTACTCAGCAGCTGAGCGCTGACGTATTGATACAGGCTATTAATATTTGAATGGAGCCCTCTCTACGTATCATGGGAAAGAACGGACCAATTGGATTTCAAGATTTCGTAGGGTCGGTAGTGTCATTGGTCGAAAAATGTGTGACGTAAAGTAGGTCAAATCTTTCTCGAATCAGATTCATGAATCATGGATGGCGCTTCATTCGCGGGGGCTTGGTCGCAAAATGCACCTCAAGTAAAGATTATGGAGCTATCAGTCAAATGGCCTGTCCTCTAACCTTCAGTTTCATTCAGTTCACTGTAGAGTGTAGATGCAGTTCGCGAGACTTCGTGCTTTGACATGACAGTGGTGAGTGGGGGAGATTCTGGGTGACTCCTCCGCGGATGAGGTTTGGGTAGGGTTTCGTGAATTTTGTGTTTTGTTGTTGTCATTTTGCATCTTTTGTTTATACAATTTTGTTCGTTTTATTGTTCATCGGAAGGTGGTGTAACGTGCCCAGTGTTAATTTAGTGCAACTCAGTATGCTTTTATAGTGTTTTCTTCTTTGGATTAATTCAAAAGTTTGATTGCTCATGTAAGTAATTCACAATTAATTTACTTACCTGTTTCTCCCAGCAGTAAACATCATATCCTTATCATGTTTCAGGGTTATATTCAAACATGAAATTCGTATCAATGTAATCGAGAATATTTTGAAAGATGAAGTTGAACCTTTTGATGTTCGTCTATCTACCTTATAACCAGGGTTCGAAAATTTCATGAAAAATAAAATCGTGAAATTTCACGTGAAATATTTCATGAAATTTCTGAAATTTATGAAAAATACGGAAAAATACTCCGCAAATGCGTAGAACTTCTTTTCGGTTGCTTTGCCTCACCAAAAATGAGAAACAAAACTATTGGTGCTATTATTTAGCTGTTTTTTGCCTTCTTTTAACATCACTGCCAGCCAGTGCAAGCAAAAATAAATAAATAAATTATTTATTCTCAATTTGAAATTAGTCTAAATGTTGGTGGGTCTCTAGAGATTTTACCAAGTAATTACTGTGTAAAATACAATTCTGGTAAAATGAGAGTCCAAAGCCCTCATCTTTAAGGATCCAGCCCTCGCAAACGGGGGGGAGAGGGGATTTGGGATTTTTTATCTCTCCCCCCGTTACCCCGTTGCCCCGTTTTTTTTCTCTCTTTCTTTTCCCCTTCCTTCCCTCCCTTTTCAGGTAGAACGTGGGAGGGGGGGGGAGGGTGTTACCCCTTTCACCCCCCCCCCCCCCCCCCCCTTGTTTCTGCCGATGGCTCTTATATTATTCAACAATAATTATGATTTGAACAAAAATTTTCACGATACATGTAAGTGTAAAAATTATAGCATTGAGTAAGGTGGGCAATGCAAAAATAAAAAATAAATAAAATGAAAATGATGCTGGGAATAAAACTTTATTGAGAACTTCAAAAATTTGAAAACATAACCTTCAAGTAACTGATGCAAAATTTAGGGATGCCCTGGGTTGTTTACCTTATGATAAAATGAACATTTACCATGGTGAAATACTTAAATACATAGTAATCTTTGGGAGGGCGTTATTACAAACAGATATCAATTATTTCAAAGACTTCTAATACTATCTAGACTGGACATAAGGCCGATTTTAGGGCGGGGAAAGTGAATACCTGGGGTGGGACAAAAATCGCATGTTGCGCCTGGCTACGCCGCATCCACGATTACAGTATGTGCTAAGATTTTCAGAAATACATTGATTTAAATGGGAAAATGACTTTTTTGAAAAATTAACTAAAAATACTAAAAAAAATATTTTTCCATTAAACTTGGTCCCGTTTGAAAGCTCATGGTATGCAGATTTCGGTTCGGGCCGGTTTTATATGTGATTTTTGAACGAGGAACATTCTACAGGGGCTTACAGTTGGGTACCGATTTTCTACAGAGTGTTTCATAAAATTGTTTTCTTTGTACTTTTTTTGAATGGTTACAGCTCAAAAAAATAAAATTTATGCGATGAATTATTGAGACACACAAAACAAATAACTTTAATCATAACATAGATTACGTAAAATTTGAATATATACAGCTATGTAGGTTGTCTCAGCGGGGTACCGAAACGGTGGAACCCCCCGTAGAATCGAGGAAAATTGACCTAACTTTGAGCCTCTGTAGAATGTTTACGATTGAAAAAACGGTATAAAAACCGGCCCAAACCGAAATTTGCATATCATGAGCTTTCAAACGGTACCAAGTTTTATGGAAAAATATTTTTTTTAGTATTTTTAATTAATTTTTCAAAAAAGTCATTTTCCCATTTAAATCGATGTATTTCCGAAAATCTTAGCACATACTGTAATCGTGGTTGCATACCGATCGGTTTCAATGGGCAGGCGTTATGTCCAGTCTAGATAGTATTAGAAGTCTTTGAATTATTTCATGGTGAAAATTAGACGAATTCCTCTTCAGAGTAGAAAAGAATCATAAGAAATGACGAATGGGAGTAAATTTCAAAAATTTCATAAATTTCACAGCTTCGTGAAATTTCATGTGAAATTTCAAGGAAATTTCATAAATTTCATATGAAATATTTCACACTTGAAACCCTGCTTATAACCGTGTTGAATTTAGACTCTCTGCTGAGAAAATATAAATTTATTTTATTTGCGTTTGAAGTTCATGCCTCGCATGACCTGCGGTTGAACCTGAGCTGCATGTTTGCTGATGTAATCAACCTGTAAAATTATTACTCTATTCACCTATCACGATAGAAATCTACTTGTTGTAAAGCATGTACATACTTCTACTTTTTTTCTTCTTGGTTTTTGGGATGATCTTGGGTTGTTGTTGCAAGTTTGTATCATTAGAGATGTTATCCTTTGGTTCAGTTTCGACGAGTATCTTGCTAGCAAATATGCTGATTCTGATCAGTATTACATCTCGTCTTAACTATAAGCGTATTGCAATCCATGGTAAAGTTCTCGACATATTAGTATTGGGTTTTGACAAGTAGTTATGCCTGCTTCCGAAATGCATCAAAACGAATTTGTGTGCAGTTGGTTAGCAATGACTCAAAACTTTGTGCTAGCCAACTGCTTCTCAATGTGTTTTGATGTTTTTTAGAAGCAGGTAGAGGTCTTTTCAGAAGTGTCAGTCGCTGACAGCTCTTTGTTTACTTATTATTTATTTTATTCAGAAAAGCCCTTTTCTAAATATCACACGTTTTTTTTTTAAAACACTCTTATCCCACTAATTTTGGGTCACTGTGTTTGAAAGGCGGTGCAGAAATACAAAATTTCCACAATTTAAGCGGTGAAACACGAAGCAAAGAAAAATACAATGATCGAAACAACAATGTCGCCACATCCTACCGTTTACAATTTGTCTGATCTATCACCTATCATCAGCCTGACCTGATGGAACCTAACCTCATGGGAGTATTGGTCAAGTAGCGGACAGAGCCAAACAGACAAGTAACCCAAGTTTTTTGCTAAAAATTGAGGTTCTGCGGGGTTAGCGAAAAACTGTGAGATGGCTTCGCCGCCTTATAATGATTCGCTACCTCCGCTGAACCTCAATTTTTACGGAAAAACTTGGGTTACCTGCCCTGATATTACTAAAGGTGTATTTGCAACAATATTTTATGTTATCAATTTTATATTATTGAATGTACTCCTTTATTCATATCTAGGCAAGTAACCCAAGTTTTTCGCTAAAAATTGAGGTTCGGCGGGGTTAGCGAAGCATTGTGAGGCGGCATTTCCTGAGACATGTCCTCTTTTTGAATTCTTTGTCTTGGCTTCCAAAGAAATTTTTAAGTGTCTGAATTTTCAACATTACCCTATTTTTGAAGGCAAAATAAGGAAATCCGTTAGGGGGATTGCCTCGGATTATTTTTTTGTTAATTTTTTACCAGATCAGGAATGTAACAGGGACAGTTTTCTCTTGCTTTGTTTTTTTTTGCCACCCTTGGACACTGCTTGAAGAGAACAGCGCTGCATTTGTTTGACATATGCAGTGGCGTACGCAGGGGGGGGGGGGGGGGGGGCTAAGGGGGCTAAAGCCCCCCCCCCCCCCCCAGACGTCAAATTTTCAGTCAAACGCTCATCAGTGCGAGCCCCTCCCAAGAAAAATCCTGTATACGCCACTGGACATATGTGAGTGAGTTTCCGTGTTATTTCTCATGCGCTAATGGAATTTAGATATGTTTTGACTGAAGACACATCACATTGGTAGCTTACTCTGCCTTCTGTATAAATATTTTAGTTTTTTTCTTTTACCTTTGGGCAAGAGAGATTATGTATTTGTGCTGGTATTATATGAAAACAAACTTAGATAAAACAACTTCCTATCTAGACTTTATTTTTCAAGGAAAGAATTTCTCTATTAGGTAAATTCCCAATTTGTCCTCTGTTTTACCCTCTTGAAAACTCGAGCTGTCCGCTTTTTGAGGTGAGGATACCAGCTGGGCACCTTATCTACATTATTATTTATTTTTTCATTCATTTATCCAAAGGGGGCTCTTGCAAACTTTTGCTGTATGGGATTGAAGAGTTGATTCTTGCATAAAAACCCGTAAAGATGATGTTGAGTACACTTAAAAATCACTGAATTCACTCTCATAATCGGGCTTAATGGCGGAGAGACGCAAGTTTCATGGGAGATTCCTATCTAAATTGAGACATATCTCTGTGTTTCGGTAGAAAAAGGGACATATTAGACAGGAATCTTCCATGATACCTGCATCAAACCGCCATCACGATCTTGCCGTTACAGCAGTTATATGAGTTTATTACTGTATTTTAGACTTTCTTAGACTGGTTTTTGTGATTTCCGCTGGTCTTTACATCAGATTGGACTACTTAATTGCTTATAGCAAACGTTTACAAGAGCCCCATTGAAACATTTACGTTCAAAATAATTTTTTTTTAGTGTCAGTCACTCTACTCACTGAGGGTTGATGAACATTTCTGAACTTTCACTTCCGTGTAACAAGCCTACACATACCTGATGAATGGTGATCAAAACAATGAGTACCGATTAGGTTTACCTATGATTTGAAAAGTGAATTTTGTTGTTCTGTCACCTGAACTCCATATAAATGAAACAGACAGCTACATCTCTGGCCTCAAAGATATTATATACTATATAGATACCGAATGCTAGGGAATGAAACGGTCCCGATTCCTATAAGTATGCAACTTGTTTTGCGCATAGGCAAACATAGTCTTTCTCTCTCTCTCTCTCCATGAGAGCGAGAGAGAAAGAATGTTTGCCTATGAAAAACACGCTGCCTACATGGCCGGCGAATCTTCCAATTTGTGTACCCCCTAGCAGGTCCATTTTCCCCGCCTAAGGTAGGGCCTCATTCAGTATCTATATAGTATATAATATCTTTGTCTGGCCTGGCTGGTTGCAAAGTCATGATCGGGGGGGGGGGGGGGGGGTGTTTGATTGAGACTAATCGATGGATTATAATTTAATCGTGAAAAGAAGAAAAAGGCTGTGAGACTTGGGAAGTAAGTAAAATTTTAACACTCTCTGGAATATTGTTTTTTATTTTCATAGCACAAGTATAACACTGAGAAAATGACTGTCTTTAAGTACATTTGAAGTAACGATTATTATTATTATTGAAAAGTAAAAGGAAGGTTAAATTTTTCTTCTCATCTTGTTGATCCAATTTGAGTTTATTGAGTGGTTGAAATATAGTGGCCTTTGTGGCACTTTTATGTTTCAGTCTTAATTTAAGATGTCCAAGTCCAAGCCTCCCAGTTTCTTGCAAATGTTTGTCTTTGCTGTCTACAAGCAAACAAGGGAAGAATCACCAATGCAAGGATATGTGCTACTGCCTCCAGTAGTTTTTAGGGATTATCAAGAAATTGTGGAATTCCTTGGCCGTCACGTGATTGTCTTGAAACCAAGCAAAGAATATCCTGCCCTGAAATCTGCAACCGAAAGTGGAAACTATGAAATGTTTGAAGCTTCACTTGAAGTGGGAGATGAGTGCACTGAACGAACAAATACTGGTGACCCGATCCCTTTCATTTGTAGTTATAGAAATTGTGAATTACTTCTCAGAACACTCTTACAGACCCCTTTTAGATTTGGTGTCGGGCCTCGACGCATATTCCTGCAACGAATCCACAAAGGAGGAGATAGTTCAGTTGAAACTCTGACGAAAATTCTCAGTGGAACTGTGAAACTTAAATATCGGACCGAAAGAGGCGAAACTTTTTTACATGAAGCCGCTGCAATTGATAATACTGCTCTTTTGACCTTGGCTCTTCAACTTTGCCATGGAATTGATAGCCAAAATATCGATGGTCAAAGCGCCCTTCACATAGCGTCGTCGAGACACCGCAATTCAACTCAATTACTTTTAGAAAATGGTGCAAACGTTAACCTTGCTGGCCGTCATGTTGAAACGCCTCTTTTTACTTTCTGTGTTGAGATTCTCCCGATTCTGCTGAATTTCGGGGCTAACATTAATCATGCAAATTCCGATGGTGAAACGCTTCTGTGCTGCTTCCGTGGTTTTTCCGATTACTCATCTACTTGTCAAGTTTTGTTAGATTTTGATTTCAATTGTGTTTTGGAAACAGATTATCCTAATCATTATTGCCCTAGTATGAAGATAGTAGTTCAAAAGCAGGCCATGAAATTGTCTGCGTTAGGTTTTAAACTGTTACCAAGTACTGTGCCCTGTGTAGACCAAACGGATAACTTCCCAAGAGAATGCGAGGCAGAAGTAACTCGTTTGAAGGAAGAGAGGGTTGGAGATACCCATCTAACTTTCTATGATATTGTGACAAAAGGCACTTACCGGAACTCCTGCAATGTAAAAAATAAAAATTTCACGCAAGTCTTACAAAGCAACGATTATAAATCAATGTTCCCAATCTATGCCAGCCTGATTGAGTGCGAATTTACAAAAGGATTGTATAGAAGGAAGTTCTTGGATCGTGGTGTAACAGTCATATTATCTCTTGCTGCAAAGTTTTCATGCCTCCCTTTTGAAATCATAGAGGAAATTATTAGATTTCTAACCAATGAAGAAATCATGAAGATGTCCCTGAACATAACTCTCTGATTTTTATATTCTTCAGTTCTTTTGCAGACATCTCCCTATTTTCATTCATGTTTCCGAATATTGCTCTGTGACCACTCATTTCACTGGCCCTTTCCTCAAATCAAATTTTTGTATCTACAATATTTAACATTTTTTTTTTTTTTTTTTTTTGTTTGTTTTTTTTTTTTTTTTGTTTGTTTTTTTTTTTTTTACACAAGTATCTAGTTATTTAGTCATAGTTACTCTCATGTAAGTTTAGTTCAGTGGCATGCTGTGACAGCAAGCAAGGTAGGGGTTGCCTGCCCAAAGATTTTTTGAATTATTCAAAATTAGCCCGCAAACCTACTGATTTTTAACATTTTGGAGGGGGGGTGCTCCAGCCCCCCCCCCCCCCCCCCCTAGAGTTCCTATATTTTGAGAGTTAAGACAAGAGAAACCATGGGCGCCGCCATTGGATGCGATTTTGCACATTTGTTTACATTCTGAGGGCCGTTGTTGTGTTTTTGTCCACTGCAAAGATTACAGTGCCGCTGAGTTTCTAATGATGTAATCTTTTACTGCTTTTGTGCATCGACATCCATTTACGCTTTGAAAGGTTCTTTTGGGATTTTTAGACATTCTTGAGGCGTTTCATGATTAAAATTTACAGATTCGTCGATATTTAACTCTTTATCCGTAAAATACTGTTGGTAAACAACTGCGATTGTAAACAAAAGTGCAAAATCGCATCCAATGGCGGCATCCGTAGAGCCTAAAACTCATCGACCAATCAGAAGTTGACTACCCTCTTGTCTTAACTCTCTAAATATAGGAACTCTACCCCCCCCCCCCCCCCCAAAGAATAAAACAAACGAAAACCCTGAGAAAAGGAGAAGAGGGTTGCTCAGGTCGGGGAATTTTTTTAATTTTTCGTCGACTTATGAGATAAATACATATGTATAGTTCCCCTAGAGTAAGACTATGCTGTATTCGTGGCTAGCGGTGGACTAGACTAATCGCAGCGATTCGGTCGAAGATGCGCGATTTGAGGGCAAAGCAGTTACGCGCAGATAAAATGAAACCTCGCCGTAGTGATAGTGCTGTTTCTTGGGCCTTCTGTTTAAAATCATGGCACTCAATTCAATGTATCTTTCAAAATTAGTTGTGGTTTTCATTTATTAGGTAGAGTAAGAGTTCTAATCTTAAGCTCAGTGCTTTATTTTGGTAAGTTTCCCGTAAGAACCGTTTTTTCGACGAGTTTAAGGACAATTCGTTGATGTTTGTTGTTTTGATTTGTTCAATTATTCGTTAACAACGCGAGTGCAGTAGCGTGCATACTAGTTTTGTATTACTTCACCTCTCACTTTTTGAGCTTTAAGGTGATTCTATGGCAAACTCCCGAAAATTCTAATCCGATAGATGGCGTCACTTGTCGCTGGCTCCGAAAAGAGGCGTTTTTTGATGGTTTTCGGCTGTTTTCTCTGAACACACGAATAAGAGACGAAAAATAGGAATGTCAGCACCTGCTTAATTTTTTGATTGATTTTTTGAGCCATTAATGGGCCAAATTGGTTCTAAAATAAAGGTGAAAGTATGCAAAGAAAAAAGCCTGTGTAATTTGGAGTTGTATCAGTAAAGATTACAGGTGAAACAGAAACCTGTAATCTTTACTGATACAACTCCAAATTACACGTGATTTTTTCTTTGCATACTTTCGCCTTTATTTTAGAACCAATTTGGCCCGTTTATGGCTCAAAAAATCAAGCAAAAAATTAAGCAGGTGCTGACATTCCGATTTTTTGTCTCTTATTCGTCTGTTCAGAGACATCAGCCGAAAACCGTCAAAAAACGGCTATTTTCGGAGCCAGCGACAAGTAACGCCATCTATCGGATTAAAATTTTCGGGAGTTTGCCATAGAATCACCTTAATTGGATTTCATGATTCGTGCGCGTCATCTGTATTTGTGTGATTTTGGGGGGGGGGGGGGTTGTTTGTTTGATTTTTTTTCATTTTTTTTTTTTTTTTTTCATTTGTGATCGATTGTCCAATATGATATTAGTTCAATAGTCAAAGTTAACCTTAAAAATGTCGTTGTATTTCCTTTCCATCATTGTCAATCCTCAGATTTCATCGCTAAAAAGTGTTGTTCCCTGGCATAGGGCAAGGGGGGTTATTTTTAAATTGTAACATGTGATAATTTTACTTAATTGTTTTAAAAAATTCAATGATTAAAAATAAGGGGTTGTTCTTTAGAACGGGTTTGATTGCTTTGAAAATATTAATTCGTTTTAGACTTACTATCTTTCAAACTCTCAAATGTGTTTTTCTTGTAATCAGAGTTGGGCAAATCCAGGTTAGTACTCGAGTACCATCACGAATACCTCAGTGTTGTACTATCGACGAATTAAAGATTGTCGCGAGATTTTCGTGAGCTAAGTTTTGCCCTCAAGGTTCTGGTTCGGCCACTCTTCATACTCTTCACACCTTGCAGGTGAGAGGCCAGTTGGGGTGGGGCGAGAAACCCGTTGCAGATCAGTCTCACACTCACACCCTTGACTGGAAATGTGTGAAAATCTCGCGACAATCTTTAATTCGTCGATAGTACCTATACTCACTTTTTGAATCGTATTCCAATGCGGCAATTAGAGTGGATTTTTAACGAATCAAGGACGACGCGTTTATCTAAAATAATTAAATTGAACTGGCATGACCCCTGATTCGCTAAAAATCCACTCTGATATTACCTTTGAAATTCACTTTAAAAAAATTACGAATCCCCGCGGGGACAGGTGTACCCGACTACTCGTGTAGGTACCTCAACGTTTGCCCAACTCAGCTCGGAACTTTAAGAAGAATGCAATTATTGACTATTGAAAATGAAGGTTCAACTTTTCTCCTATAATTTGTTGATCAAAAGTGCGTTGATTGAGCGGCTAAAATATAGTGGCCTTTGTGGCACTTTTATGTTTCAGTCTTGATTTAAGATGTCACGATACAGATTCACGCAAATGTTTGTTTTTGCCATCTACAAGCAAACGGGCGAAGAACCAACAACGGAAGGATATGTTCTATTGCCTCCAGCAATTTTAAGGGACTGTCAAGAAATTGTGGAATTCCTTGAACGTCACGTGATTGTCTTGAAACCAAACGAAGAATATCCCGCTCTAAAATTTGCAACCGAAAATGGAAACTATGAAATGTTCGAAATTTCACTTGGAGGGGGAGGTGAGATCACAGAAGAAACAGATACTGGAGACCCGATGCTTGTCTTTTATGGTTATGGAACTTGTGAAGAGCTACTCAGATCGCTCTTACATGCTCCGTTTAAATATTATGGAATTAAATGCCCAATCCATCAGCGAATCAACGATGGAGGAGCTAGTTCCGTTGAAATTCTCACGAAAATTCTCAGCGGAAGCGTGAAACTTAAATATCGGACCGAAAGAGGCGAAACTTTTTTGCATGTTGCCACAGCAAGTGACGACACTGCTCTTTTGACGCTAGCGCTTCAGACTTGCATCGGAGTTGATGACCAAAATGACTACGGTCAAAGCGCCCTTCACGAAGCGACGTTGTGGGGTCACTGCAATATGGTTCAACTACTTTTAGATAAGGGTGCTAATGTCAACCTTGCTGACTTTAAAGACGAAACGCCAATTTTTTATGCAATGAACAATGACTACGCTGAAATTTCCCTGCTTCTGCTAAATTTCGGGGCTGACATTAATCATGCAAATCCCCAAAAGGAAACTCCTCTGTGCTGCGTCCGTGGCCATCCCACTGTCTCATTAACGGGCCAAGTTTTGTTAGATTTTGATTTCAATTGCGTTCTGGAAACAGCTTATCCTGATGAATATTCACCTAGTATGAAGATAGTAGTTCAAAAACAGGCCATTAAATTGTCCGCGTTGGGTTTTAAACAGTTACCGATTCCTGTGCCGTGTGTAGACCAAGCGGATGATTTCCCGCGTGAATGCGAGGCAGAAGTAGCTCGTTTGAAGGAAAATAGGGTTGGAGACACCGATATAACTTTCTATGATATTGTGACGAAAGGCGCTTACCGGAACTCCTGCAATGTAAAAAACCAAAATTTCACGCAAGTCTTACAAAGCGACGATTTCAAATCAATATTCCCAATCTATGCCAGCCTGATTCAGTGCGAATTTAAAAAAGGATATCATAGGAGGAAGTTCTTAGATCGAGGTGTGACAGCCATTTTGTCTCTAGCTGCAAAGTTTTCGTGCCTCCCTGTTGAACTTATTGAGGAAATCATTAGATTTCTAACCAATGAAGATATCTTGAAGATGTCTCTATGAATACAACTCTCTGATTTTCATATTCTTCAGTTCATTTTCATTCACAGACTGCTCCCCATTTTCATTATGATCATGTTTCGCAAACATAGCCTCTTATTATACATCACCCCTTCATATACAAAACAGTGACTTTCAATTTTACAATATCAGAACAAACGTTATCTTGCCTCAAGCTGTCTTTAAGGTGAATCTTCAGGATTAATGCTGATTTCTGCCACCAGAGCGTTCGATCCAAAGTACAGGCCGAAATTAATTTATATTCAAGAAAACGGAATGTCAGTTACTGGATATAGGTAATAATCATTAGAAGAATACCTTTGCAAAACACCTCGTCAATAGTAAATTCAAAATTAAAGCTGCAAGTACCAAAAAATGGAATATTGCATTTCGATATGAGAATAAATTTCCGATATTCCATTTTTTGATACTTTCAGCCTTTTTGAAGTTAATGACGAGATATTTTGCAGATGAGATATTCTTCTGATGATTTTCTAGTAACTGACCCGCCTTTTTCTTAAATATAAATTACTTTCCGTCTGTAATTTGACATTATTCGAAGGGATAGCGCTCTGGCGGTAGAAATCTGCAATATACGCTGAAGAATCGCCTTTTAAGCAAGTATCTAGTTTATTAGTTTTAGTACTCTCATGCGACGGAAATGAAAACAAAATCTGTAATAACCGGTTGAATCACCGATAGATTGGAGGACACCAATAGAATTGTTCAGTTATGACGTCATGCACGATCAAAATTGGATCCAAACTAGTGCTATAGTGCTCTATCTCGCTCACACTCTTGGATTTACCGGAAGAAATCAGGTCCACATTTTCGAAAGCAAATTCATGCTAGTTTACAACCAGTTTTTTCAAATTTTATCGCATCATTAGATTCCACGTACCTTAAAGTATATTTTCACTCACACATAATTCCTGAAATATCACAAGTGAAATTACAATCACAGTTATACAGAAAGATGTTCTATGTTTTTTCCTTGTCTTACTCACGGTATTTTATGGGCGTATCACCGCCATGACACTCAATCATCCCAACCTCTCTTTGTATCGAAGCTTGTTCAAGGTATAACACGTGGTGTGATGGTGTCGATTAGCCCATATCCTAGAATTCTGTGATGCCTGGTGCCCAAGCCCTCATAAGAAACTGTGAGTGAGACAAGGACAAAACATAGGACTTTTTTCGATAAAACTGTGATTTTGTAAATTAATGCGTGATGTTTTGAAATTGTTGTCGTAATGTGATTTTATTTTAAGTTTATTTTAAGTTATTTTAAGTAGTAAGTTTTAATCAAATGGCGTAGTAAAATCTGAGAGAACTTGTTGTTTACTATAGCGCACGAATTTGCATTTAAAAATTTGGATCCTGTTTCTTATGGGAAAACCCACGAGAGCGAGGAAGATGGAGCATGCGTTTGGATTACATTTTTTTCGTAACATCACACTAAGTCACTATGACGTCACGTCATAGCGGCACTTAAAGACAATCTTACCTAACTATAGTTTGAATGCGAAAGTTAATAATCGGCCTGCACTGGTTAAGAATCCAAAAATAAGTTTTTGTCGGGGTTTTCAAAATTTCATGCGCTACAATTAAAACATTTGCACATGCCTGTACATATTTTCCTCGTGAATACGTCATCAAACTCATAAAATTCAATTGATTATAACATGGACTTTTTAATTCCCCCCCCCCCCCGTCTTATTTTGGAATTTTATCCCAACAAACATAAGTAGTTGTTTTGGCATCGGGTCTGATCTGCTAACCGGCGGATAGATCTTATAGTTCTAACAATGTTAGAAGTGTATTTTGCTGTAATTATACAATTGACTCACTAATTTATAAAATGTTTAATACTCGAAGTTTATTACAATAAGGTCATTTTGTTATATTATCAATGGTATTCCCTGAACAAGACCCTAGGCTCATTATGGGGTTGTACTTTATCAATTTTGTTATTTTGTCAAATTATGTGCTTAATAAATTTTTCTACCCAGCATATAGCTATCTATCTATTTATCTAGCTAGCTTTGAAAGGCTAATTTGGATTACCGAATTTTCATGAGCCAGGAGCCACGACCATATAAATCTCTCTCACTGTCAGTTTAGTATCAAAATGAAAACGATTGAACTGAAAAATAAATGGCCCAAAATCATTATATTTACGTTAAAACAATTATAGTGAGAATTAGAGACCAACAAAATAAATCAATCCCTCAAACGTTTCGGTGCAATCGGAAAATTAAAAAAAGCAATAAAAATCATACTCAGAGAACGATGAGCACACTCCATTTGCAAGTTGGACGTAGTAATTCCAAAGTGGAGAAAAACCGCGGACTGAATATACATAAAGTATACCCAGTGTCCAAGCGATGGCACCAGATAATGACTTTCGCTTGCTTTTCTCGAAGTTATCAGGAAAGCATTTTAGTGATCGATGAGCGCATCTATCACCTCCCTTAACTTTGATCTCCTCTAGTGAATCCACCAACAGGGGGGGAAGGTCGTGCATCAATTTGGCAACTATGCTTTCTTGCCATCTAAACTCACGCAAAAGTGTCGATATCTTGAAGATGCAAAGGCACCTCCAATTTTCGATTGTTTTACCTAGGTTTAAATGGAGTGAATACGTTGTTCCCACATTGCACGAGCCGCCACTGCCCAGCATCCCGATCCCCCGAAAAGAAATCGTCTATATCTCGAGAATTACTAGAAATGCTGCCAAAGAAAAATTCAAACAAACCTAGCCTGTGTAAAATTTCCATTTGAGATCTTTATCTTGGCTACCTCCGCAGGGTGTCGGGTGTCTTTAAAATTACGTTCCTGAAAGCCCCTTCCGTTTTCAATGATTTTCTGAGTTTTCACCGCTTCGTCAATTTGAGGTTGGATCTCGAGCATCAAAATGTACTATCGTTGGCTAGGGTGAAAATCTTCACCCGCCAACCTCGTAATAAAATTCTTTTAATGAGTATGAACTGCGTTTCATGCCCATGCAGCAGCACAATCGAGGAAAAAATCGTCGATTAATCAAAATTTTGTTGCGACATTTTTTCGAAAAAGGCGCATAAAATCGTCGATTTCGCCCGGAATAATTTGTCCCACTTGCCAACAATTTTGTCGCAATTTTTCGAAGGATTCGTTCACGCGATTTTTTCTCGAAAAAATCTCAGAAAAATGAAAACTGTCCAAAAATGGTAATTTCCCAGTCCCATGTGAAACACTTTTGCGCTTTATAGGTATCAGGCTGATTTCTCTCTTAAAAAATTATTTTTGCAGCTCGACAAAATGTCAGAATAATGAATACTATCCAAAAATTGCTACTTTTTCAGCCCTGTGGTTTAATTAAAACAAAACATCTATGCGCTTTTCAGCTGATTTTCCCCTTAAAAATTTCGTAAAGTTCGCAATTTTTTTCTCAAAAACTTTTTAAATTTGTCAGCATTATATAAACCGAATGGCTCCACGGCAACGCAAGTATATAGCATTTACTTCTTGCCTTGTCATGAATAGGTTATCATGTAGGAAGAGTATAGGGAATTAGCCTCTCTGTTAACATGAGACAGATGAAGGAAGTTAAATAATCTTGATTCTAAATTGCGAAAAACAAAAGTTCAGCGGTCTATTAAACGTATAAAAGCAAATGTAATTTTAAACTAACCTCATGAAAAAATAGGAAAGAATTGAATGCACGCAGTAGTGAAAACTAGCGAAGACAAAAAGTGGATGAAAAATAAGGAAATTTTAAAAGGAAAGGGAATAATTTGGAAAGATGGCAAGCACTATCTTGTGATGGTGATTTGAAGTAGAAATCACTGTAAAAAAATCGGGGGTTTTCTCATTTTTCGAGGATTCGCGTCACATGCAAATTTACCATTTTTATGCAAACTTCCATCTTTCGACATTTTTTCATAAAAAAATAGAGAAAAATAGCGAAAAAGTCGCGATTTTTAAGCGCTTTCAAATAGACGGTTATGCATTTGGTGCAAGCAAAGAGATAGGAAAAATACGTGGCGATTTTTCCCGACAAAATTGTGACATTTCGTTGTGTCTTCATATTGGCGGTTATAATTGTGGTACAAATTACGACCAAATAAGTCGCAGAAAAACCTCGACCAAATCGTAATTTATTGTGGTGCCTTTAGCTGAGTGCGATAAATCGCCACTTTTACGGAAAAAATTATGATTTTGCCATGATTTGTTGCAGTTTGAAAAAATCGTGACAAATCGACGATTTTCTTCCGATTTCTGGCGATTTGTCAGCGATTTGTGCCATACGGTTGGTGAAAAATTCTTAGCAAATGTCTGCAGAACCACTTGCCTCTCTGGCAACGGCACGGCACGACGAGCGCTGCGTTTGTTTGTGTGGCGCGCTCGCGTCTTGTCGCATCAAGTAGCGCAAAGATGACACGATGCGCGATGCTCTCGCTTGACGGTTTGATACCGGTGATAATTAGAATGACAATCCTCTATTCTCCTCGCATATTTCAAACTGGAATCTTTCTTCGGTTCCTTTTCCTTATTATTCTTCTTTTTCCCTCTTATTCTCAATACGGAGACGCGAATACATACAGGGTGTACCAGACCACCCGGATCTGGCATTTTTCTCGCAAACTACTAAACCAAGTGATTTGAAACAAGAATGTCAAATAGGGAATTGACCCAAAATTTCCCGTTTTTGATATTTTCAAAAGCCCCCGATAGTCCCTTGGGGGTTGGGGGGGGGGCTCAAACACATTTTTCAAGTTTTCTTTAAAAAGTCTCTAATGAAGGTATAAAAAAAAGTTCATTAGGTAATGCCATTTTTGCCCCCATAATTTTTTCCTCCTAAAAACCCATAATTTTTTGAGTTTGGAAATTTGTTTTAATCGGCCTTTGTGACCACCCTGTTCACAATTTCTCAAAAATCATTACAGATTCCGAAAGAACAGATAGAGACTTTTCGATTGTTGAGGCTACATCTTACCTTAAAGTGAAAAAATAAGGTGTTATCTGCCAAATAAAAATTTTGGGGCTTAATTGGCTCAAATCATGGAATTGCGCCAATGTATACGCGATCCTTGGGCTCCGGGAGCAGAGCTTTGAGCATCAGGGTCAGTATCCCTCGCGTAACGCTTGATGCATAATCAACACGTTACGTATGGTATATACTTACTATTCTGGTATACTTACTCATCATCATAGCATCGGCCAGCTAAATCCGTGTAGGACCGTAGATGGAATTTTTATCTTTGAAGAAAGAAGACATCGTCAAGTATTCTCTTGAAAAATGACTGAACACTTAAAAAAAGTAGAAGGCAAGGGCGTATGCAGGTGAAAGGGGGGGGGGGGCACTTTGGTCGCGCTGACTTTACCATTCGGTTGAAAAATGACCCAGCGAAAAACTTAAGTTGAGCCAACCAAATATTTGATTCACCCTGCAAAATCTCTTTAGTTAGGCTTACAAAACATTTGATTAGCTCTTCGAAAGTATTTTGCTGGGTCATTTTTCTTCCAAAGGTTTTGTCAGTGCTATTACAGTGGTTTTTCTGTCCCCCCCCCCCCGTCTGTTCAGTTCTTGAATACTTTCAATAAGAGAGGGAAATTCGGTGAACCTCCCTGGAAGTGGTAAAATACGAGTGCTAAATTTGGACACCCCCCCCCCCCCCCACCATCCCCAATTGAAGTTCATAAACCTGCAGGGCTGCAGCAAGAAAAGTGCGGCATGTATCCGCTACACTTTATCATTCACCAAACAACTCGTTTCTGCATTACTCGTTTTGTGCATTTTTCGATTTTTAATCAATCAGTAATCATATATAGAGGCACGATTCGAATACATTTAATCGTGTTAGAACGATCGAACACTATGCGGATCAGGTCAACATTGATCGAATCGTTTTATTAAAACTGTCAATTAATTACGAAGCTTTCACGCAAATTTTTTCATTGCGACCAATTAAAAATAAGCTCATTCGGTTGGAATTCTAATTTTTGGAAAGTGAACGTTAGAGAAAGATATTTGTTTTATTTTTATTTCGATTACTTTCTGCATAATTAATTAAGCTGTCCATTAAGTAATTGTTTCGTTTGTTTGTTTGTTGGGTTGTTTTTCCCGCCTTTATTCCTGATGAAATTTTGCTATGAGGATGAACAAGTTGCACGGCAGAGTTGCCGTTTTGTTTATATTCCACTGTTCTGTCCAGTGTATGATTGTAATTATTGAAAATCCTCGCATATCTGTAATCTTTTTTCTGTCAGTGGAATCAATGTTTACGATGTAGCAAAAATTTGCTATGGATCCATATTATAAAAATATCGCAAGATTTTTAAAGTCACTGACGGTGGAGACAAGAGACTGTGCCGATTGGGAAAAGATTACCGATCAGAGTGTGCATAAAAGTCACACAATAAACTGAACTGTGTGTAATGTGTAATATTTTGCCGGTGGAATCATCGGTTTGAATGAATCTCTCACAAGATTTTGCGCTGTAAAGGCAAATGAACTATTAATTATGATGTGAATAATGCTGCGACAACAAAGACGAGACTGTTTAAAAAGTCTAAAACTGTCTCTTCGCAAGAAAACTTAGCTCAAAATTTAGATGGACCACCCGTGTATGTATACACATACACGTATGTATAGTATGGACAAAAAGTTTTCAGCAATTTCATTTAAGCTGAAAAACACGTATTCCATGTTATGCTAGTTAGTTTTAGACCAGTCAGAAATGTCCGTTGATCTGTATATGAGAAATTCTGCGCGCCACTAGCTTACTAGCTGACCCGGTGTTCATCTAAATGAGATAGTGTTTTTCAACTTAAACAGGCTAAGACTTGTGTGGCGTACTGTATGTTTGCGGGGACTCCACAACGCAACGTCTGCTCCAAGTATCATCTTACGTCACGCATGCATGGCTG
This sequence comes from Trialeurodes vaporariorum, assembly GCA_011764245.1. Lineage (NCBI taxonomy): Eukaryota > Metazoa > Arthropoda > Insecta > Hemiptera > Aleyrodidae > Trialeurodes > Trialeurodes vaporariorum. Next base: position 28,590,363 of record VMOF01000220.1, read on the forward strand.
AACTCTGTCTCGTATATTCTCCATTCTCAATTTCGCCTGGATTTAAGGCTATCTCCGGAGATGTGTACATAAAACAACAGGTGTGATCATCCGAAGATACCTTCATTTCACTCCCCCTGCTGATTGATGGGAAAGAGCAGACCTGGTGTTTTGTAGGCCCTTGACCATCTCCGAGAGATCGATTTAATTTTCCAATGCCCACACCTGTTTCCATACATCTAAGCAAAGAGTAAACAAGAGTCGCAATGGGTCTGTTGCAAACTTTTGCTACAACGATTGAGAGTGTTTAATCCAATGTAAAATCGCCTGAAAAGTCCAATGGTGGCATCAGAAAGCCACGAAATGAGATAATAAACTCACAAGAAGCGTTTAATAAAATCCAAGATGGCGGAAAAATATCGAGCAATCCGTATGCATGCACCACGAACATTCAAGGATAGCCAACCTCACAACATCGATCACAACCAATCACAACGTAAACAAACACATAACCTCTACCTCCAATGAGGTAGTAAACGTTGGCAATCCTTGGATGATCACGGTGCATACATTCAGATTCCTCGATATTTTGCCGCCATCTTGGATTTCAATAAACGCCTCTTGTGAGTTTATTATTGTATTTCATGACTTTAATGATGCCACCAATGGACTTTTCAGGCGATTTTACATTGGAATAATAACTTTTTATCGTTGTAGCAAAAGTTTGCAACAGACCCATTGGAAGAACAACCTGCGAGGGCAACTCTAATAAGAGCGAAAATGAAAGACTATCGCCAATTGGCTAATGCAGTGGCGATGGCGGCTCGTACAATTTGGCTACAATGTTTGCCCTCCATTTGAATCTATGTACAAAAATCGATTGCTGGTGAAGCAGCTCTTCACTATCGAATCGATTGTTTTATGTGGAACCAAATGGGGGTGAAACATTGTTGCCACATTGCAGGAGCCGCCACTGGGCTAATGAGCCTCTGTGTCCAAACCTTTTAGGCCGTAGGGATATTATAAAATGGAGGTTTTGTTCCGGTCCAGGGGGCTGATTCTTCTCTTCTGGACGAGACGATATAGATGGAATCGATCGTTCCCATTGGTTTAAATGGTGTCACGTGACAAATTTGAAGTCGTTCAAGTCGTTCATTTCAGACCGAATGACTCGAAATCTGTCACGTGACGCCGTTTAAACCAATGGGATTGGTCGATTCCCACTATCTCGTCTCGTCTTATCCAAAAGAGCAGAATCAGCTCCCATGTTTCCTCAACCTGCAGTGCGAAACACATGGAATGGATAACTTTTTAGGAACTTTAAAATTGAGGTTAGAAAATGTTGTGATTTAAAGGAGATCTCGCAAGGTCTGGTCTAGCCTTGAGATTTCCTCCAGATCTCAACATTTTTCATCCTCAATTTCTAATTTCCTCGAGAAGTTTCCATTCAATTTCCAATAATTTAACTTTTTCTCGACGCGACGTATTCCATCAGTTCAACAACACAATATTTCACAATTCCCCACTTACCTCTCACTGCCAAAAATATTTTTCCAGTTGACCCTCAATCCTTATTCCCGTTTCAGCCTCAATGTATTTCAAATGGCGCTTTTCGAGTCGAGGAACGTGTTAAAATTCAGCCCTTATTGTTGGATTGAAACAGCAGTCTTTAAGTATCTTGAGTTACTTTACAGATGTTGAATATTAAATTGCGGCTCTCTACAATGGCGCAACGAAGATCTCTTAGTTTATGAGTAGTAAAGGATAGAAATGTCGGGTTTTATCCAGTGGCGTGGCGTGACCAAATTACCAGTGACACCTGAGATAGAATCACTCTGAGGATCATCAAGGGGGGGGGGGGGGTCGGTAGTGTCGAATTTTCTTTGGAAAGCTTACAAAATATTATAACAAGCACTTGGAAAACGAGAGAAATGCGAGTCAAGAGCGAAGACCTGAGTCAAGACACGGGAAAAAGCTGACACACAGGCTTCGATTCGGTCCGCTCAGAGTCTGCCGCGTGAATGGCGATGGAAAACAGAAAACTCCGCGATGTTGCGAAGCACCGGACTAGCGAGAAAGAGTGGTGGGGGAAGGTGAGCGCATGCGCAGAGCCGTGTTACCTTTATTTTTTTAGGTTTCACGGCTCCCTTACGGCCGCACTGAATATGCTGAGAGACTGGGCCTGCGCTGCGGCTGGTGATATTTGTGTGTGGAGCCGCATAGCCACTATGCATGTGTTTGTGGGGCTTGACACCTAAGAAAATAAAGGTAACACGCTGTATTTCCGGAACGCTCCACGATTTCTCGCTGCATTTACGCGCTCATCTAGCACTTCTCTTTCTATTTCGGATATTCTTCACGCTTTTTCGGTTGGAGGACGATAATTTTTGCACATCTCGATAAGTTTATTACGAAATTATGAAAGCGAAAAATGAGGGAAAATCGTACTGTTACCTTAGGTGTCAAAGGTAACATGGACGACTCGCCACTGGTTTTATCTCCTTGTCTATCCTTGTCTGACATTTGTAATTATACTGCTTCTATGGAGAAAAAATGAGGACGAAGAGTCTCTTGTTGCCTTATATTGACTCTAATGTTTACCCTTTGCGTCAGTTACTTTTTTTTTTTTTTTTTTTTTTTTTTTTTTTTTTTTTTTTTTTTTTTATATATATAAAGATTTTTTGAAACTTTCACCATGTTAGTAGAAGCAGGGTGCGGCTGAAGACGCGTGCGTCCAGGACAGGGTAAGGCAAGTTTACTGATCAAGTCTGACCCCCTTCCTTCCCCATGGACGCCCGAAGAAAAATTTCCAAGGGGAGCAAAATTGTTTAACTTCAAAGGAAGGTCTAGGTGACGCCCCCCTGGGGGGGACTCTTAAAATGAATTAAAATGACAAAATGAACAAATAATGAAGTTTGTTAACTATTACTCCTTTGATTACCATTGCATTTTATTTTTTCCTTTTATTTTTTACCATGAAATTTTGACTTTTTGGAATTCCAGGGGGGGGGGAGGCAAGTGCTGCGGGCGCCCATGTCCTTCCCTATAATGATGATTCCTGCGATTCATCAGCGTCGCACGCGAGGGCCGGCAAAGGAGTTATAAATCAGATGCTGAGTTTTTGCCCGATCACAGGGCACGGGATCAAGGGAAGCCTCGTGGTGCTCCCTTCCCCCTTCCCCCTCCCCGTTCTTACTTTATCCGAAAGATGCTACAGACAGCGCCGCTGTCCAGGTCCGGGCTCTGGCCTTTGTTTTTTAACAGAAGATGCGAGTGTGCGCGCGGGGGGGGGGGTTGTTGGTCGTAAGAAAGGTGCAGGAGAGTTGGTCGGGAACTCGGGGGAACAGCTGGGGTACCCGTGAATTGACATCCGGGCATCCGGCACGAATCCAAGCTTACAGCATTGCCAAATGCCGCTTTTGAGGCATTTAGAGCTTCAGATGAGTGATCTTCCCGAAAATGTTTCGCCCATCGGGTTCGCTTTTTTTTACAAGTTCAATCTGCTCGTTAAACTGGGATTCACTCTATTTTGTTGAGTGGGTTGCTTGATTGAACATCTTTTCCTGTTGAATATTTCTAACAAAAATTGTTTCTTTTAGTAAGTTCAACCAAAACAAACCGTAAATTTAATGATACATTGGGGAGTCAAAATGTCATTCTGTTTATGACCATGAAAGGAAAGACTGGTCCGTTCTTCCTGGACGTTCCGCCTTTGTTGACTCTTAAAGAGCTATAAATACTATCGACGAATTAAAGATTGCCGCAAGATTTTCGCGAGCTAAGTTTCGCCTTCAAGGTTCTGGTTAGGCCACGCTTTATACTCCTCACACGTTGCAGGTGAGAGGCCAGAGCGAGTGGGGCAGGAAAGCCGTTACAGATCAGTCCCACACTCACCCATAACTGAAATTGTGTGAAAAGCTAGCGACAATCCTTAATTCGTCGATAGTAAGTACCTATGTATTGTTTCAACGATTCATTAAATTCACGGTCCGTTAATGTACCCCTTGCAGGAAGAAACGCCTTTAACAGAAATATTCCATTCGTTTTGTGGCTTCAGACGTTTTTATGATGTAATTTCTATGCGTCCGCTTTAAATATGTTCAAACGGGAGATCCCGTGAAAAGCGAGAGACTGTGAAGATCGTTAACGGGAATTGTCTTGCGATGGGTGCTCAAAATTAAGGGATTCGTCGATCATCGCCTCGCTGAGAATTCGGAAAACTGGACCAGATGCTGCTGAGTGCTGGATGCCGGATGCGAGCGCATGCGCGTTGCTGACCACTTTCCGTTTAAAATCCGTTTATTTTCAGTATGCGCTGAGCTGCCGTTTTTTGTGCATATTTAGGTAATGGCATTTTTCAATTCATCAATGATTCCGCCGATTGACCGAAAGCTTACACAATACACCATTCATAGTTCAATGTACAGCTGTAATGCACGAAAACTAATCCGCATAATCTTTTCTCAACAACAATCTTGGAAATTGTCTCAGGATCAAAAAACTTGTACCTATTTTGTCAATATGTTATCGTCGATGTATTCCGATGTAAAGACGTTTCGGGCCACATTTTTGGGTACATCTGGCAACGCCGGCAAGATATCTCAGGGGACTTTTTTCGGTGAAAGTACATGCCATAAGAACCATCTCTGCCAAAAATCAGCGTGTGCTCATTTTTTCCCGCTATTTGGCGGTATTTGATGTAGTGTTCCTGGAATAGGGTTGCATTTTCAAAAAAAATAACCTCCAGATCCACTTAGCCCCCCCCCCCCCCCCCCCCCCCCCCTACAGTTACGACACGCCGCCGTACTGGAACTGTATAACCGGTGGAATAATCATCGGTGAATAGAAAAATGCAACTGGTTTGTCGCAAACTTTTGCCACAGCGTTTTGGAGGGTCGACGCCTGTGTAACATTACTGGAAAATAATGTCGAGGGCTTCAAAAAGTTCCAAATTCCACTCACCTACTACATTAATAATGCATTTAACAAAATATCAAGTTGGGGTGACAATGGGGGAGTCCCACCCAATTGCAGCTTTCTCTATCGATGAATCACGTTTTTCAGAGTAGAAAAGCTGCAATTAGATGGGACTCCCTTATTGTCACCCGTTCATTTGAACGCCACCTTTTAATTCTGTGTAACGCATTTTTTTAGTTTGCGAGTGGATTTCGGAACTTTCTGATGCTCTCAACGTTAGTTTTGTGTGATTTTATATGCGGAGCAACCCTCTATGGTTTCAGTGATGCTGAAGCGAAAGTTTGTAACATCCCTTTATTCATAAATATACAACATACCTACAGCAGCTCAGAATATGCGGCCAGCTGAGCAGCAACCACCCGCACATTAAATTTGGCTACATTGGGCGAGTGTCTAAGTGGATGGAGATCTCATCTCAGCCTCAGCACTCATCAGTAGCGTTCATCTGCTTTTCGTCGGGGCGTGCGGGTGCGTTTGTGTGTGTGTGTGATTTTGAGCGTATGTGCGAGCGAGAGAGAGAATGAGTGAGTGAGTGAGTGAGTGAGGTGAGGGTGTGTTTATGCTCGGTGGGTTCAGAGGAGTACAGGTGCGCGGTTCGTTGATCGGGCTACGTTGCCACATCTAACGGGAGAAAAATCCGGACATATTTGCAAGATCGCCGAATCCGCGTGACCGAAAATCTAGTTGTCAACTATTTTTTCTGCCGAACTGAAAATCCGACGAAGGATTTCCCATGTTGTTTTGTTTTTGTGTTCGGTTTTTATTTTATTTTATTTTTTTATTGTGTCGTAGTACTTACTATCCAGGGTGTGGAAAATCTTGGTATTTCCATATTTATCGCAGAATCCAGAAACTCTCTAGACTAGCTCTCTAGATTTTCTTGTAACTGACCAATTTTTACATTAAGTCAAATAGGAAAAATTTAATAACCATCCGAAAATTGGCAACATTGCTCTCTAGTGTCTCGTTGGGTGTCGGATTTGTTTTGGGCGAACGAACTATTGCGGCTCTACGAAAAGAACGGTGAACGGTGCGGTGGCGGACCCACGCATCCAGAAAATAGGTGCAACCCATGCCATCCCTCTCAAGATGGTAAGTGGTGACTGCACTATGGGCCAGGGTGGCATGCTGCGCGAGAATAATTATTTTTGACGCTACATTTACTTGAAACTTTCTGAAAATTTGGGCAGGGAGGTTTTATGGGTCGCTGAATTCATTTTTGATATTAGTTTTTCAAAATTCTCAAATCCAAGATGGCCGCCGATAAGTATGACTATGGCGGCCATCTTGGATTTGGGAATTTTGAAAAACTAATATCAAAAAAGAATCCAGCGACCCAAAAAACCCCCATATACCAAGTTTCAATGAATTTCATCGATTATTGTGGAGCAACACATTTTTTTATTGAATCGAAAGTCGGTAAAACCCTATTTTTGACCTAGATTTGAAACTTTGTGTGGTCATAACTCTTGAACGAAACGTTTCTCGGCATCACGGTTTGCTCCATCTGAAAGCTTAGAGAATCAGCTTTTTTCAAGAAAGTTCTTTGTTCAGATTCCTTCATACCGCATATTTTTCAAATTCAAAAAAACGGATTTTTGGAAACTTGAAAAATAAACAAAAAAATAAAAAAAGGGTCAAAGATCTTTTAAACGAAACATTAAAGCACACCAATCGAAAGCTCTTTAAAAGAAGCATCTTTTGGCGCTAAGTTCATGTCAATATCTCTTTTCGTTCAAAAGTTATGGAGCATTGAAGGTTTTGACTTTGACCCCCTGCCCCCCGCTCCCAGATGACCAAATTAAAAAAAACTGCAGATATTCTGAAAGCTGACGCTTAGTTCTATCATCCTTGAAAGTTTCATCCATTTCTGAGGAGGGGGGCACTCTAATGCAGTGGCGTCATTTCGGGTTCGGCTTGGGGGGGGGGGGCAAAAATGTGATGACCTTTTTTTTTTTTTTTTTTTTTTTTTTTTTGGCTCAATATTATTATTTTATACAATCAATATTATTTTAGACCCTCTACAGCCCTGCATATCCTGTATTTAGGCCCTAAATTCGATCAAAACTCGTTAATGACCACCAAATTTTAGTTTGAAACTTTTTTCTTCTCAAAAAAAAAAAAAAAAAAAAAAAAAAAAAAAAAAAAAAAAAGCCCCTTTTTTCACTTTTGGCCGACCCTTGGGGGGGCAGTTGCCCCCCCTGCCCCCCCGCAAATGACGCTACTGCTCTAATGGTACCTGGATGGACACCTTTGAGACACCAGCCATGAGGCAAATGGAAACTCGCAAATTTTCCTTTAAATCTGGCAACACAGCCAGCTTCCATTGTGGGCAAAGAGTGTAGTTTATTGTCCGTTGTGCAGTGCTATGCAAGGACGACTATCATGTTTCCCTTTTTAATTTATTCAATTTTTTCCCATTTAAATAAATTAAAAATACTTGAATATTTTACAAAATTTGGCAACACTGGAAATTTCAGATGGCATAGTATAACCTGAGATAATAAGCAATGTTATTATTACTAGTTACAACATCTGATTTTAACGACAAAAAATACCTCTACGCATAACAACAGAGGAATGATCATGAAAATGAGATTCTGCCCACTTTTCTATGGATGGTTCGGTTACTTAAAAAAATGTTTTCCAAGAGTTGTTGCAACTTGTTGCAGACGAACTATACAGGAAGTTGGTCACAAAGGCATGTAGAATCAATACCTGGCGGCAAAAGTTTAAGCACTTTTAAGCGAAAAACTCTAGACAACTATTTACTCACAATATTACCGCAAAAACGAAATAATTAGGATGCCATGTTTGCACCGCATTTTCGGCAGTTTAAATTAAGATTTTTTAAAAGATTTGTATACCGAAAGAAAGCTTACATTCTGACGAATCTGCCATAATGATTTGGAATCAATTCATTAAATTTTGACTCATATAATAGCGCAGAGATCAACAATGAGCGCGCGCTATCTTTCCTGATTCGTGCGGAGCGAGCGTGGATGTTACAGAGGTGACCATTTTCCCCCCTCGCTTGTGTAGTCGTATAGCACCTAGACCATGATATATGGGTATTTTCTGATTCCTTATGATGTCTACTTCTCGAACCTTTCATTGGAATTTTAAAAATTGACACTTGAAAAAATGACATTATTCTCGCGTAGCATGCCTTTCTGGCCCATAGTGGACTGGTGCGTTGCAGTAGGCACGGCGCACCGTGGGATCGAAAGATGAAGTCGTTTGGACATCGAAATAGGAACAAGAAAATCAAGATTGTGTAAAACGACGTAAAACAACGAGTTATACCTGCAAGAGAGGAGCTAATTTATTACAATTTACCGATGATTCCACCGGTTGACGAAAAGATTACACGCAGTTCAGTTCAGTGCCTGACTGTACTGCGTAATCTTTTGGTCAGTCGGGGTGGGATCATCGATGAATTGAAAAATGCAACTAAATATTCACAAAATTGTAGCGCTGGTCCAGTGTGCGGTTGTGCGGAGGTCTGTTTGTCTGTGATATATCGCGATTATAAAGATGACGCGTTTCATGTTACAAGTCCTTGAGACCTTCTTTCGTTCCGCTGAAACAATTTTTGATCAGGGATAAACTAACTGCCCATTTTTTTGTTTTTTGTTTTTTTTGTTTTTAGTTGTTATTGTTTGTTTAAAAGAAAAAAGGCCAGTCCATTTGTTTATAAAAAAAAGAGTCACAACATGTCGTCTTCTCCTCCATCTCGCACCTCCTTCTCCTTCCTGTCCTCCTTTTTCTACCCTTTCATCCCTATATTCTCTTTCTTTTCCTTTTCCGTCACTTCTGTCCTAAGCATTTTCGAGGACCCATAATTCGTAATCGCAAAAAGGTCGCATTAATATCTTGGTTTAATGACCAAACTTTCCGTCCAAAAATGCACTAATGGAAAAAATTCATTGAAGCAGAGGATCTCAGACGCCAATTGATATGATTTATCGTTTTACCTATACTAAAACAGTCTATCGGCGAGGTTCCGTCCCCATCGATGACTCTTAAAAGTTTGCGTACCGCAGATAACTATACAAGATCTGTAGTTATCAACCATTAACCTCATGCACCGTAACACCAATTTGTGACCTCTCTGATGCTCTTTGATCGTGGACAGACGACTTGATGCATTGTGGTGTCGCAGTAATTGACCTGGGACCAATAAATGCTCGGTACACACTACACACGGTCCCCGAAAGACGTTGGATGGTGACCGTTTATGTGTGATTTTAAATGGCCTTGGGTGCTCACCAATCATCTGGGGGTAGGACCGTCTGCACCGAACATTTATTGGTCCCTGCCATGAACGGAAATATTAACGGCGGCGACGCGCGACGCTGCTCACTATATGGTCTGGGATCCAAAAATCAGTGAAATAAAGTCATCACAAATCATCGTTTTCGACCTTTTAGGCTTTCAAGCGTGATAACAAACTCCCCAGTGACACTTCTAAGTTTAAATTATATTTGTGAGAAGTGTTCTTGAAAGTTTAAAAATGGTAAATTGATTAGGCAGATTAGGAATTTACTTTCTGATTTTTTGCCACTTTTTGACGATCTCAGACTATAGTGCGGCGGTCTCATCTTCGGTCAACTTTTATACAGGGTGTCAATTAAAAAAGGAGCCAGGCTTAATATCTCGAAAACGGCTCCGAATTTCGAAAAACGCTGAAACACGTGTTCGATTCTTTCGAAGGGGACATCTTTTGAGGGGGTCCCCAATTTCGGGGCCCCCCTCTGGGGAGCCCCAGGGGGGTCAAGTCCCATATTTCAAATGGGGACCCCCATTTTTTATTTGATAATCGGTAAGAGGGTAAAATTTTAAGACTTTTGGCGCAAACCGAAAGTCGATATCGTTTTTCTTGTTCGATATATCGAAGGTCAAAGTTCGATATGGACCCATCTTCAGAAATTCGTAACTTTCCTTTAAATAGTCCAAATTTCAAAAACTTTGGGTCTAAAATGCTCTACAGAGCAAGCACTTTTCAGAAAAAAATTCAATTTCAACAGAAATTTAGTCAAACTTTGATTTTAAGGCCCCCAAACATTTTTAACGTTTTTGGCCCCCACGGGGGGCTATCAGAAAAATTCCGAGAGACGACCCCTATCGAGTGATACATCAATCGAAAAGGCGTAACAAACTGAGCATTTCGGCGTAAACCGGAGATCCATATCGTTTTTCATATTCGAGATATCGCATTCTGTAAATCGACATTTGACATTCGATATCTCGAATATGAAAAACGATATGGATCTCCGGTTTACGCCAAAATGCTCAGTTTGTTACGCCTTTTCGATTGATGTATCACTCGATAGGGGTCGTCTCTCGGAATTTTTCTGATAGCCCCCCGTGGGGGCCAAAAACGTTAAAAATGTTTGGGGGCTTTAAAATCAAAGTTTGACTAAAGTTCTGTTGAAATTGAATTTTTTTCTGAAAAGTGCTTGCTCTGTAGAGCATTTTAGACCCAAAGTTTTTGAAATTTGGACTATTTAAAGGAAAGTTACGAATTTCTGAAGATGGGTCCATATCGAACTTTGACCTTCGATATATCGAACAAGAAAAACGATATCGACTTTCGGTTTGCGCCAAAAGTCTTAAAATTTTACCCTCTTACCGATTATCAAATAAAAAATGGGGGTCCCCATTTGAAATATGGGACTTGACCCCCCTGGGGCTCCCCAGAGGGGGGCCCCGAAATTGGGGACCCCCTCAAAAGATGTCCCCCTCGAAAGAATCGAACACGTGTTTCAGCGTTTTTCGAAATTCGGAGCCGTTTTCGAGATATTAAGCCTGGCTCCTTTTTTAATTGACACCCTGTATACCGCGAAACAAGCGGGCATCAACGGTATCTCTGCGGTAGTTCTACCAAAATGCATGTCACAGGATATAGACAACACAGTTTATTGCATCTAAAACTAACTGTATACATACATATCAACAGCTAGGGGAAATTAAAGCATTTTTTTCCGTGTGAAAGTTCTCTTGATCCAATTTCTTCCTCATTTCATGGGTGTGGTATAGCTCCTCGGTCAATTAATTAATTAATTCGTTAATTAAATCAGTTTTGTATACTATAATTTTTGTAGTGCTCACTTCTTCCCACATCCCTTCTCGCGAGTTCCAGTTCAAAACGTCTCCCGTGAGTTTTATTGAAAATGTAAGGTAACTCAATCGGTCTCAAAACAGTTCATCCACAATGCTTTACGTCCAAAGCAATTTTGTCCAAAATGATTATTGACCTTTTGCAAAATGTGGTCCATTTAAATATTTTGATGTATATAATTTCGATAAAAAGTTGGATTATACATGATGGGAGACCATTAGATCCACGTTTATGCTGCATTGGCTATCTGGAGTCTTTGAGGAGTTCAGAATTCTTCGATTTTGCAATTTAGCGTTGAAATAGCACAGCGGAGACTCCTGAAAATAGATTCCGAATGACCTTCGACCCTCTTTTAGAAAGATACAAGAGATTACGTTTCTCTTGTGCCTGCTATAAGTGATGAACTGATGATGACTAATGACTTGATGAGTAATGATCGCACCTTGCCGAACCTCGTACGTCCTAACGTTGATGTGCGCGCGCAGAATTGCTGTCCAGTTTTCTGTTTTATACCAATGAAATTAGCATGATTATACCTACTTACAGTGGCGTACACGGGGGGGGGGGGATAAGGGGCCTGACCCCCCCCCCCCCCCCCCCCCCCTCAGACCTCCGATTTTTAGGAGTGGAGGGGAAGAGGGGGATAATTTTCAGTCAAACGCTCATCAGTGCAAGCCCCTACCAATAAAAAATCCTGCGTACGCCACTGCCCACTGCCTACTTATACTTGTCATTGTTATTCAACTCGGCTTCAAGTTTTAACCACAGTTGATGCGGGCTGCGCTCGTATTCTTTTGGCTTTCCTGTGTCCAAGCCTCGCACTACAGAGGCGGACTGGTTCCAAAATTCGTACCGGGTTACACAGTTACGCACTTTGAACCGGCCGCGATGTGGGGGTTTAAACACCCCCCCCCCTCCACCACCCGAGGAAATGATCCTCCCCCTATTATGAATACTATGATGAATTCACAGTCACTAGTGCCGTCGTTCTTAACCATATATTTCTTTGAAAGAGATTTTCATTAGTTGATGCCCTGAACTTCTGCATTTTTGCAGGATTCAGACTGCCCCTTTGGCATTGATTATTATTATTGATGCGATATTAATTAATTGATGATTATCGTAGCTTCCCTGAGGTTTTTTGTTTTATTTTGTTTGTTTTGGTCTGATCTCATGGCAGTGAGACACGGTTTCCATCGGTCGAACTGCGTGAGTTTCAAAATAAGTATTCGAATCGGATAGCGTTATAGGCTGTCCCAAGAATGATTAGACTTGACAACTGTATAGGTTTGAATGCAAACATCGCCTTATATCCTCAGATAGGGCAACCTGATTGGTTAGGAGCAGTGAGAATCTGATGTTTTCATGGAGACCATTGAAGTGTTAAATCCAATCTTGTCTGCGGGACAAGCTGTTGCTATATGTGTTGAAAAGCAAATAACTATTCATACGCGATTGTACCGATTTAGACTACCTTAGAAAATGAAGGCGCGCTCCTAAAAGTTTCCATCACTCTAGAGTCCCTTAATTATTGAGCTTATCGAGCAAATTACTGCGGGATTTCCCTTTTCCCTGGCTGGTAGTACTGCTGTTAGCGATTGTGAACCACAATTGTCATTTGTCTCTGAATTGTCCACATGGTTTGGAGCACGCGAACCATCGTAGACGGAGAGGATGTCCTGCGCAGTGCGTAATCGACATCGTGAAACCACGTGATTTTGTCGGCGGAGTCCACTCTACATTCATAGTCCGCGTTCGCAAAATCCTTGTGGACATAAAAAAAGACGGCTTTGTGTAGGGAGTACGACACGAGCTCAACGAGTTCTGATTGGTCGTTGGTCCTGTAGGCTTTCACGGGCGCGAGCAGGAGTCGACGACATCGAAAGCTCCACGCAAAGGAGTCGACGAGTAGAGGAACATATGGGAACGGACCGGAATATGCCGGCTAATCCGCCCGTCTACCACTTGTCCACTGCCGAACTTAACCTTCGAATGCGTTCACGCAGTCGACTCCTTTCAAATGCATAAAGCGTCGTGTCGCAGTCGTCGGTACTCCCTAGTCCCTATGCAATATTTCCATCAAGGGACTCTTCCTCAAGTCAAAACGCGGGAACTTTCGAAATGAAATATTCAAATCGGATTCCGTCAGCTGTACCTATGTTGACGAGTAGTTAACTATTCGTACGTGACTGTACCGTTTTAGTCTACCCTAAAAAATGAAGGCGCACCTAGAAAAGAAAGGCACGGTTTCCATCGCGTCGGATCGGTCGTTGAATCGGATAGCATTACTCGTGTGCTGCGGAAAGTAGTTAACTATTCGTACGTAACTGTACCGTTTTAGTCTACCTATAGAATTGAAGGCGCACGCATGAAAGAAAGAGACGGTCTCATAATCTAATTGCGGGGTATTTAATTTGAATATCTGGAGCTGTGCGTCGACATTATTACGTGGTCATCGTATGTCCCTTGTCCAAATTTATCCCCTTTCTGATCGGATCACATGACACACGACCTGGGATCTAATAAAGCTTGTCTGTTTCTGTGAGGTCGTTCATCTTTCTCTCTATTTCTCTATATTTTCTATAATCAAGCAATTGTCTTTGTCATGTCTTTCCTCTTTTTCCTTCCTCCCTACTTTCTTTTCCTGCAATTTCTCTCACGGCCCACCCGACTCAAATTGGGCCGTAGCCCATCGGGAAATTTCCCGATTTCCCGGTGGGCGAGTCCACCTCTGTCGCACTAGGTCAGGGAACGAAATTTGTCTGGACACAATGATACTACCTTCAAGATTTATGGTGAAGATATAGGCTATCCAATCCTTTTACCTTTCCTTTATTTCCTAACATTCCTGTTCAAATGGTCGAAGAGAGCGAGAGGATACGGAATAAGGATACGGCTCTAGTGCGTAGGTACTAAAGACACTCGGTACTTACACGCTTTGCCATCGATCGCGATCGTTATGACCTCACTCAGCGTGAATGTCCCGCGCCAATCGTTCTCTTGAGCCATAAAAATTCAAGTCAGATCGGATTGGAACACGAACACGTGCGCCCTTCAAGGCCTCGCCGAAATGTTCTCTAAAGTTTCCGCGCCCAACCCCCATTTTCAATCAATCAGTATTATTCTGTTCATCTGATTCATGAGGTCGGAGCTTTGATGCACCTATTGACCCTATACGTACGGAGTGGGCATCTTTAAGATATGGAGGCCGGCGGAGGGCCATGTCCAAAAATGCATCTAATTAAATTTTTAAAAAAATTGTTTTAAATATTGAATTTCGGGAGTTAAATTATTTGTAGTTAGTTTGCGCAGCTTTCGAGATGCCGATTCTCTAGGGAGCGTTAATTTTTCCCTGAAGTTTAAATAGGCTCTATTTATTGTATTTTGGCGGCTTAGAAAGACAAAAAATTGGTTTAAGTGAGGTAATCGTTGTGCGGTTTCGTGTTTTACTTTCGAAATAGATTTCCAGGGTATTTTAGACTCCTCCTCTCTTAAATTTCGACTTTTCAAATAAGATCAATGATTTTTTGAAAATAGGTCCAAATCGAACTTTGCTGACCTTCGATAGATAAAAATAAAAAAGATAAAAAGGACATCGACCTCCGCCCCACAGTGTGGCCAATGGCCAATCTGGGAGTGCAAAATTCAAAGTTCAAATAACACTTAATGGAGCTGAAAATGGACTCTCAGACGTCTACTGAGATGATATCCGGGCCTATATGGGTCATGGAGGTGTCTTTCGCAGGTAAAATGATAAGAGAAGTGACGAGTAGCCCGAACGTCGAAAATTCACCGGTACCGTTCACATTACGCAATCGTATCGTTGACGCTGTTAATGTTGATATATTTTGCTTTTGTATTTTTTTCCTGCTGGAAGGATCCCAAGAAAGTAAAAAAAAGGACCTATTACAATATTTTACCTTTATTTTGGTGTCATGAGATTTTTCTGGGCCCAGCCACTAAAATTCACACTTTTTTTTATGTTTGTAAGACTGCATCTTCTGATATCAGCCGATATCAGCCTTCAAATTTGTACTGAGTGATGCGAAATAAGGTAAAGAAAAGGAATATGGCCGGCTTTTTTGCATAAATTTGCCCAAACTTGAAGAAAAGTAAGTTTTTGTGAGGCGTCGTGCCGTTTTAAAAAGTCCAACATTTTAGAGAAATAAACCTTTGTCGATAGCTAGTTAGATGAGCAACAGGTGATAAAACACTGTATTATTGCACTCATAATAATCAGCTCATCTGAAGCGTGTGTTAAACTTCCATTTAAAACGAAAATTGCGACGTTGCCAGATTGCCCAAAAATTGATTTCATTTTCTATTAAATTCAACGGTAAAATAATTAAGTTTTGGCCCAATCTGGCAACCTGCCAAGATACACAGCTGATCGGAGGAAAATAACCAGATAACAGACCACAACCATCATCTGACAAGGATTCAGCCCAGCCTTGTTACTAGAAAGATTAGGTTAGGTTGGTTTGTTTTGGTGCATCACCGATATAAGTCGTACTTTGCTTTGTCATCGCGATGGCGATTTTGATTATTTTTTTACGTAAATATATTTTGTCGCATTTTAATTCTGTTTGCACATTTTGAGCGTACAAACAGAATTAAAATACGACAGAACATTTTTCCGTAAAAAAATAATCAGAATCGCCATCGCGATGACAAAGCAAAATACGACTATACTGAAAGATAGCGCTGACTGGACCCAATGGACCGGAGAAGAATAAATTTATTGTGGAAGAGGATTGTGAAATGGACACCTTTTTTTTTTTTTTTTTTTTTTTTTTTTTTTTTTTTTTTTTTTAAGATATACTTATCTGCTTTTTCATTGTTAATGTTATTGTTTTTTCCCATTAAATTTTGAAAAAGATAAAATTTTATTTTGTGCTCATAAAATGTCTTAAAAATTGGTCAATCGGACTTGAAATCTATTCCCAGAGCCTATTTATAAGAGGAAATAATTAAAAAAGTTATAGCTTACTTTCCTTAACTCGTAAAAAAAAAAAAAAAAAAAAAAAAAAAAAAAAAAAAAAAAAAAAAAAAAAAAAATCGCACCAATGCAGAAAAGCAGAAACATGAGATATGAAGCGTGCAACTTGGCGACAAAAATTTCACTCCATTTGATGCTATGTAAAAACTCGATTCTTGATAGACCAATTTGTTTCCAACATAAATCAATTATTTTATTTCGGCTCGGATGAAGTAAGGCTACGTTTGCCAAATTATACTCTTCATCACTTGAAACTATAATACATTTGTTCAGCCACAGTTCGAACGGTATTTCTAACAATCGATACATGGATGCATCGATTTATCGTTACAATTAGAGCAGATTAGTGAAGCTGCTCCTTTGTAACGAAGAGTGATTTTTGTTTTATTTCTTCTTTACTTCTTTCAACCAATTTATCTATGAAGATAAATTTAAAAATCTAGGAAAACGACTCACTTTGACCAATCGATACATCGATATTAAACGGCATCAAAATTATCGGCAGCTACATTTGAGCAGTGTAACATGTATTTTTCACATACTTCAGTGTACTGGATCAACACTGTTTCATTAAAAAAAACCGTTAGTATCAATATAAGTATAACTCAATTTAAAAGCCACCATAATTCATGAACATCGATATATCGAATGCTCAAATATGTTTATATTTCGATTCAAATCGGTCTTGGGCATCATTAGGGCACCTCTGAATCCGCCAAACCGATAAAACATCATTTAGGAAACCGGAAATAATTTTGCACTCCCAGATTGGCCGTTGGCCACACTGTGGCCCGGTTTGCGCCAAAAGTCTTAAAATTTTGTGCCCTTTTAAATAAACGACGTATCACAAAATAGAAGTTGCTGTTTTAAAATTTCGGGATGGACCCTGTGGCTGTGAAGTGTGAGGGTCCCCACTAAGGGTAGTGCTTATGGACGCCAAGGGGGGAAAATCTTGAACTGAAGTAACGAAGAAGGGCCCAAACCGCATGGTCATGCGCACATTACACAGTACACACTCTTGATTGCCTCCTACTTTTTGAGACGCAGAAATACTCATAGAATCACAAATGTTTACATCGAACTCATTGTCAGAATGAAAAATGTGCACCTATGACCTTTATACGGTGAGAAAACGTGAAGTTTGAAAACTCAGGGGGTTTCCCACGTGCTCAAAAACAGTCCTCGTTCATCTTCATCGGAAAGTTCGAACTTTTTCTCCCTGCTAAGTTACAAGCTCTGAGCTTGATTAGTGTCAAAACAACCTCGAATGGGCGTTGTTTAAAATGAGCATTGTTGCCATATTTTTGTATACTTACGTAGAGGGCCAAATTTTATTCGGCCAAAATGGTTTTTACTTGATTCTATGTGACCAAAATTTGAGCCTTGGGCCCGAATGGGTAAAGGGAATCACGGACATTTAACCGCAAGTAAGTTCTGTGACCAATTCGCTAAAATCGTAGATCGCACCGTGGCTACTGCGGTGTTAACCGTTGAAGACTTTACGATTCTGTTAGTCTATCGGCTTCTTCAGACAATCCAATTGGATCTCCAAAGTAGCCGCATAAATCAAGCTGAACTTGCGCTACAGTTTAATGCCTTATTATTTTCTGAAAGGTTCTGCGTGTAAACCTAATCAAACCTTGAGAAAAACGGGAAAAACACTGCAGAGCACAGAAAAAAAATGCGGACATAAATCACTGTATTATGATTTTATAAAGAAATATCCCTGATCGGAATGTTTACTCTTCTAAATCTCAGCAATCTTTAAACAATTTTCGGGCTTTCAAGTGTTTAAAGACTAATCAGAATCAGCAGCGGCTCGTGCAATGTGGCAACAATGGATTTCCTCCATTTAAAACTGTGTAAAATAATCGATTACTTGGTGAGGCGTAGCGCCTCACCTAGTATCGATCTTTTAGCATACGTTTAAATGGTAAAAGTGCACGGTTGCCAGATTGCACGAGCCGCCACTGATCAGAATGCCCCTTTTAGAGTACGTCTTGAACGATCGAAACTTTTACTGGAAACAACCGGGAAATTCAGCAATAAGAATTTCGACCGCAGGGTACTTTCTTTTGAAAGTCACACAGTAGGTACTTACCTACTTATTTTAAAACTTTACTTTCAAACCCGTAAAATTTTAGTTCCTTAAAATTTAAAAATGAAAGATTTAACCCTTGTGAGTACAAGGTAAATTTGTCCCACGTTGATACAAAGAGGGGGGGGGGTCTGGAAAGATCAATTTTCATCATATGTATATCGACAATTTTTGGCTATTTTTCAAAAAATTACTATCCCTTAAAATGCAACTAATTGGATAAAGATTTTACAGTTTTTCTTTTTCTTCTGTTATTTGCCATTAAAAATATGAAAAATTGAATCACTTACCGTAAAACGACATAACATTTCCCAAAAATGATTGATTGAATCGGTTTCAATCCCCAACCTAAAGAGCCTTATCAAGACCCTAAAAGCCTGATAACATTTACTAATGTTGTTCCAGAAAATGTGGAAACTGGCAGAAATGTCGAATGTAACAGTATACCTTGAATGTCACGAAGTCCCAAGATTCAATTTTTTTTTTTTTAAAAAATGGGAGTTTCTCGCAAAAAATAACTGGCCTGCTGGGGTCGTTAGAGCTCCACCTCCCTCTCCCCTTGGGTGCACAAGGGTCAAAGGTCGACGAGTGAAATCGCGGACCATTGCGATCGGTCCTCCAACCACTTTCCCGCTGTCCAACGAGCCGCAACGATGTATGCTCGGTTGCACGCGTGCCCGTGCCCGCGTCCGCCGCCGCGCCCGTCGCGTCGCTTCGAGGTAAGCGCGTGGAAAAAGACGCATCGATGGTCACATGACCCTGGCGAACCAATCAAATAAAATTAGCCTTTACTTTGCATCCATAAAAAACACATAGTGTCGCAGAGAGGGACTCCTCCGTTGAATTTCAGGGCTCATTATACATTTCTATACCCATAATCAGGGGCGCCATTTCAAATCCTTCTGGGGGGGGGGGGGGTCTGAAAAAGAAAAAAAGAATAAAAAGGTCTTACCAGTGAAATAAGAATTGGTGTAAGGTGGGGTATCGCCGCTCCTTCTTTTTGTCAAAAGTATCGATTATTTTACAGTCAGGACTATATTTAAGACATAAGTTTGACTGTTGATCAAAATCCTTGGGGGGGGGGGGGATTCCCTAAATGACGCCTATGCCCCTAACTATTTATCTCGTAATCTCGATCTTTATGCATTTTTGAACCGAAACGCCATGTAGCTAGCGGGACTCTGGTCGCACGCTCTGATGGATGGAATGGGGCAACTCGGTCACGGTGTTCTTGTCTATACAACCAATAAATGGCTGATACAATTTTTTTACGACTTGTCTATATAGATAAACGAGCGATAAAATACGGCGGCGGAAGTCAGGCTATTCGAGCAATAGAAGAGCGGAAGCGAATTATCCTAAAATAATATTTTTGCAAGCTTAGATAAATCTTTATTAGCACTCGCACTTTTATCTTTTCGTTGTGCAGTTGTTAGCTGAATGCTGTATTTAACGGTTTACCTGCAGAACGCGCGAGCAGAAGAGAGCGAAAGGATTGCAATTAGCGAATTTACGCCATGAAACTGCTGCATCGCTATCTATTCGCTCGGCTCATTAACGGGGTTTTTAAACCTTGACAAAATAAAACCATTGCCGAAATTAAATCTTTACATTTTAATTTTTATTTTCAATAATTTTATTGTGATGGTGTAGTTTCATTTTGAAGCTTTTGCAAAGTACTGTTTCCGTGGAAATGTCCAATATTTTGGTAAGTCGCATTACATGTCTAGAGTGGCGAGGTATGCGGTTTGGCAACGTTCCTTTTTCCTATTCTAACCCATTGAAAAGGTCGAAACTCCACCAGGCGTTTCGACGGTGCCGTCTTGACCGTTCCCCGAGGGAGGGGGGGCGAAAAAAGTAACTCGACGTTGAGAGATAACAAGAAACATAACGACAACGTTCCTTATTGGACAGAAATAGTTTTTGTTGACTCCTGCGTTCGGTGTCCCCCGAAAAGTTCAGGGACCAAATAATGGTAGGTCCGGAGCTTAACTTACGCACGGTCACATGACCGTGCGTAAGCTCTCTGATCGGTTGAAACCGCGTGCAAGATGCTCGTAATTCAATGCTCGGGACCTAACATTATTTGGTCCCTGAACCTCAAATCTTTACCCGAATAACCGAGTGATAAAATACATATGTTTGAATTAAGATTCAGGTGAGCCTGCGATGCTTGCTGATTTCCGACAACTCCATCGAGTCTAATAATGGGACTCTAGCAAACTTTTACTGTGAGTAAATGAATAGTCCAATCCGCTGTAAAAACCAGCGAAAATCACGAAAATCCCGCTGAGGAATTCTAAAATTCAGTTTTTAATAAACGTACTAGCGGGGACAAAGATATACCTATGGCCAGAATATGCAACACGCAACACACCGAATACACATGCTGAATGGGATACTGAGTATTGCTTATTGCATATCCTGGCTAGGTATCTTTGTCTCCGCTAGTACATAACTGCTATAACGGCAAGTTTTTAATGGCGGCTCTACGCTGGTATCATGGAAGATTCCTGTCTAATTTGTCACTTTTTCTACGGAAACATAGAGATATGTCTCAGTTTATTCGATTTTTGAAAAGCAGCGTAGATTACGTACTTAAAATTAGAGTTTGGAAACTGCCCTCTTCCCGAGGACAACAATAAAATGAACTCGGAGGGTCAGATCGAATATACCGAAGTATTCGGCAGTTCAACCTCAGCACTCGTGTCCCATTTGCCTAACTCTGGTGAGTACAGACCCACGCTTATGTCCGTACATCTTGCATCGCAGATCAAGAATGCACATGCACCAGATCGATCATTCGGGAAAATACGCTTTTGGAAAATCATCTGCTCGGCTTCCTATACCTTCTGCAACATCTTCTGCAGATCTCCTGTCGAAACTCTTTGGTTCTGCCGAATACTAATCTTCCGTTTAATCAATCGAAATTACGCAATTCGAAGGAAAAATTCTCATCTCCTGTCAGCTAGGTTTTTCTCCGGATTCGCTCAATCAGCGCGCTCTTGCGAGGTTTTCGCGCAGCAGTGTTGCCAAGTTATATAATAATTACCGATTTTTTTCTCATTCAGTTCAATGTAAAATGTTGGGGATTCTCCGAGGTATCTGACAACATTGTCGCTAAGAGGCCGGCCTTCCTCCCCCTCCTCCTCCTTCGTTTCTTTGAAGGTCCGCGTATTGAGTATTGAGCCGCGGCATAATATAATGTGTGTCGGACTCTTGGTGCGTCATGCGTTAGATTCCGTCGCGCCAGAGGAAATAAATAATACACATAATGGGCCGAGGTAAAGGTATTGGTAATAAACAATCGAAATTGAATTTAATCGATTATCGGTGGCTCGTTGAAGATGTGTTGAGTGATGAAGTGTCGGACGAGTGTCGATGAGTTTCGTTGCAATCGCTGCTCTGCAACTTAACAAGTGTTGCCAGATTTTAAGAGTCGTCCTGTATTGCTTTAAGTGAAGAAGAGCTTGTCTCAATAGTGGTAGAGCTCAATAACCGAGAATTTTTGGCTAATGGGTCTGATGCAAACTTTTGCTACTGCAATACGAAGAGTTGATACCTATATAAAATCACATGAAAACAACGTTGAGGGCATTAAAAAGTTCCAAAATCCACTCTCAAACTCAATCAGTGCGTTTAGCAAAATTACAAGATGGCGGACAAATGAGCGGGTGACAAAAAAGGGAGTCTCGTCTAATTGCAGCTCTCTCTGTGATGAATCAATTTTTCCAGCATAAAAAGCTGCAATTAAGTGGGACTTTCCAATTTTCACCCGCTCAATGTTATTTTCAAGTGATTTTACTCGGGAATGAAGATCAACCTTCTCTTACGCTGTAGCGAAAGTTTGCAGTATAGACCCATTCTCAATTTCAATTCCCGTTGCCTACTTCAATGTTTCAAATCGAAGTAAAACTTGCCTTCGACACTTTGAAATTTTGCTTTTAAAGAGCTCTTTAATGCGCAAGGAAGTCTGCTCATGCTGAAAGTCTGTATCTGGAGCTCGTTTCAGAAGTGTAGGCGCACCTAGACTGTAATCTTTGGCGTATTTTCAATTTTTAATCCTTCAAATCAAAACAAAACTTGTCCTCGACTACAAACTTTGATTTTCAAGCGTTCCTCATGAAAAAGCCAACCCTCCAACTTATTTTCATTAATTTCCATGATGCAATTGGAGAAATAATGTTGAAAGATTCCAAAGATTATTGGTTTAGGTGCGCCTACACTCCTAAAACGAATTTTTCTCTATATGTATTCCTCGTGGAGAAAGCCGGAAGATTTGACAACACTGACCTCAACTATCGCGGAGATGAAGCAAATGCGCGTATACCCCTCTCCCCCTTGCTATGTCATGCATTTTGTTTTGCATTTTGTTGTGCATTTTGACGACCTTGAAATTGAGGCAGTCGTGATGCAGTAATAATAAAGCACTGTGACCGCCGCGGCCGTGCGCTGCTATGTAGCGTCGCAAAGTGCGATCGAATCTATGTATTTTGTGGACTCCAAATTAAATCCCACACCCCCGCCCCTAAGTATTTCTCATGAATATCGCCGTTTGCCATTCTTAATATTCTACCACTCTCCTCGAAAAAAAAGCCTTATTCACATTGAAAGCATCGAAAAGTCTTAGTGTCCGCTCTAATGCGTTTAAACGAAATTCGAAGATGGCGCATGGCGCCATGTTGATTGGGTCACTATGGGGCATTCCCATCTAATCGCAACTTTCTATGCGATGAGAAAAGTGATTCATCATCACAGTGGAAACTTCAATTATATGGGACTCCCTCATTGTGACCCTCTTATTTGACCGCCATGTTTAAAACACATGTTTAAACGCATTTATTGAGTTTGTGAGCGGATTTTAAGACTTTTCGATGCTTTCAATGTGATTTTCACGCGACTTTACTTGGGCATTGTCTCTCCACAAAGCTGTTGCAAAAATTTGCAACAGACCAATAACAGGCCCACTATCGGTGTCAGCGCAAAGTCCTGTTACTGCGGAATTATTCGTTTGACTGACGACTGTGCGACGCACTATGGTACGAAAAAGAAAAAAGTGGCCAAAAATCAATGAAAAACAAATAATAGTTTTTTACCTCTAAGCTTAATTTCAAACTTCCCAGTGCCATTTCTAGGTTTAAATTTACTTGTTTGAAGTGTTTTCTATTATTAAAATTGGTTTCCATTGTAAAAATGGTAGAATCGCAATGATAAATTTACTTTCTGATTCTTTGCCACTGTTTGACGATCTTTGATCATAGTGCGCCGCGCGCGGGAGCCACCAGTCCAGAGTATCAATAGGGGTTCGCTCGCTCGGATCACTGCAGTTGTGAACTATGAATAGTATGTGATAACAGTCGCCCTCGTGAACTGGCTTGATGCAGTTCTCTGCTGCAGCAGCTTTCGACTCCCGTAAATAAAGGAATGCTATCGCAGAACTACTGAAGGGAAAACTCTTGCTGGAGGTGGATATGTGCGCACCGTATACGTTTCGATCAGAGCGCAATTTGGCACCAATTGTTTTTTCTTATACTTGTTTTGGCGATAAAATCATCACCAAGGAGGATTCGACTATTTGCCGTTTCCCATGCCATAGGACCCTCAAACATCTAACGTTTTAAAAAAAATCTTTTGACTGTTTTTTACTATCTTATTCGCGTTTTTTAAACACTGTACTGGATGACGCGCTTCCATTAGAATTTTAACAGCACGAAAGAAATCACACAAAACACGAAACATCACGTAAGAATTAAATCACACAAAACTCGAAACATCACGAAAGAAATTCAAATTTTTCAAAGTGTTTCTCAAAGGTTCTCAGCGCACGGGCACCTTTAGACACTTACCTAAGCTGAACGTTTCAGAAATGTTTTGTTTGTTATCATCTTGTTCGTCTTTAAAACACGCGCCCTAAACAATTTCAATTAGTTTCAATGAAAAAACAAAGTTGAAGTACAACATAGATGCATTGATGGGCAAAAATCATTTGTTGAACAATCATGAATAATTAATTAAAATTATTCGCATTATTCTCTTGTTCTTTCTATTAGTTAATCAAATTTTTAACACTACCTGCAGTCAATAATCTTATAACAGATGAATATGCTGGTAGTGTCAAAACTTCGATTTTATAATAGGAATAACATGAGATGATGCGAATAATTTTAGGTAATTATTCACTTGATTTTTGCCCATCACTGAACAGATGCAGTCTTTTAAAATAGCTTCGCGGAGTAAAAGTTCTAGCTCTACCGGAGTAAGGTGCGGTTGTACTGGAGTACTACTTATAAGGTAAAGCATAAGCAAGAAGAAACTCTGTTACTCCTCCGAAGTAGTGCTTCGGTACAACTGCAACTTTCTCCGGTAGAGCTAAAATTTTTGCTCTGCAAAGCTATTTTAAAAGGCTGCTTTGGTTGTTCCTATAATTTTAGTTCTTTCAGCGTTCATGAAAGCACAAAAGAAAGGGTTTTATGAAATATCCACTGCATAAAGCTGCTTTTTTCCAAAGTTACTTACTTATCACAAAATAATAATATACGATCAGAATGAAAACTCCCATAAGAGCCAATGGAAACATTTTTTCGGTCCATTTTTGTGACTTTTCAAGATGGCGGACTTATCACTGTCTCTGTCTTTTACATTGATTTGAGTGGATATAGTTATGAACTTCTCAAGATGGCGGGTCAGATAATACCGCTTCAAAATGAACCGCAGTTTCCATTCTGATTGTATTATTCTGTGATGCTAACTGTTAATTCTTCAAAAGTTTTTTGAGCCAGAATTTCACTTGAGACAGAAATGAGGAATCACCTGAATCTTTAGTTGTTTTGTTCACCGATGAATGAGTTTTAGAATCTCATTCAATAGTGCGAAACGGAAGCTTTGGTATTCATTCCGTTCAGGTCATATCTCTTTCCTTCCGTTGTTCCTTCTCGCGACTTCCGTCCGGTTTCTTTTTCGGTTCGCGTGGACCGTGGAAGGAGGAACGGAACGGAAAGCGCGGAACAACCATAATACCGCGGGCTTCGATTTCATTCGTTCGTGTGCCGTGTCGATCTATCGAATCGCCGGGTTCTCTGGCAAGAGTCGTCGACATGGTTTCGCGATCCGTGCCCTAGCTCGCGGTCTGAAACTAGCGTGACCAGAATGGGTAAAAAATAAATGCCTTAAGAACGACAGTTATATGTATACCTACTATACGCCAGAGACAATTTATAAAAACCCTGCGCTAAAAAATGGAGGGGGAGGCCGGACTACGTTTCTAATCCGTACTTTTTTCAGGCCCTTTACACTCTTTTTGGGACCTGATCATGGCCCTATAAACGCGACCGACATGACGCACGATTTAGCGTAGCTCACTTCTGACTTTGTATTTGCCAGTGGTTTTGCGCAGTATGATGCTTTTTTCTCTTTCTTTTTATTTATTTTTTTCCATCGTCCTACTACTCCATTTGATTGTGGAGCGGCTTAAGATATCTTTTCTTTTTGGGGGGCTTGAGCCTCCAAATCCACCCCCCCCCTCAGACCGCCACTGGTATTGCGTGAAATTTGGCAACTTTACATGTGGGGATCCTGTAACCCGTGCCAAAGGTCAAATTCTACTTCTTTCTGGAAAAAATAGCTCCCTGGAGGGAAAAACATGGTTTCGGTAATGTTATAATAATCTCACTGCGACAGTGGCGTAGCGTGCAATTTGGCAACGTTGTGCTATGTCCATCTGCACCTACATAAAAAGTCTAATGCGAAGGTGTTCGGTGAACACCCAATAGTTCGATCTTTTTCATAACTTTAAATAGAAGAACTGCAAAGTTGCCAAATCGCACGCTACGCCACTGCACTGCGAAGTCATTTTCTCCTTTTTATACTCAGTTCGCCATTTACAGGCGGCTGGAATAAATCAGTTGAAAATACACTAGGTGGCAACTTCATTCCAGCGTAATTGTCAGAAGCGCCATAATTCAATTACTGTTACGTCGTTTTTGCCTCATACGGTATGGCAGTGTATTATACACGGTCTCCTCTTCGGCTCCGATTTTAAGGAAAACTATTGCTCAACCGAGACTCGACCCTTTCAAGGGAACTCATCATCGTCAATCGGCTGTCAATGTTTTGAGAAACTTTTGCCTCTTTATCTTCAGCGTAGTATGGTTTTAATTTTTTTCTTAATACTGAAGAATAATGATGGAGCTTTTCTTACTTCAAATTTGAAATCAGCTCATCAAAATGAATGATTTGGTACTACACTGCAGTCAATTGCGATAGTTTGGGATTAATTAAAAATTTAACTCTAATATGGAGGGTTGACACGCCAAATGGATCCCAAACTATACAATCTGTCTTAAGTTTAGTATCAAATTGTTTATATTATGTTAGCTGATTACTATATTTATTGATGAAATTGATCCATCTTCAATTGTTTTAGATACCTAATAAAAAAATTTGGTTGCAAATGGACCCATAGGATAGGTTAGAAGTTATGATGTACCACAGACAGACGGACAGACATTTTTTGGGATTATGATTTTTGAGTTCAGGGGGACCTGAAATGCCAAGATATGGAAAAACCCCAATTTTGAAATTTTTCATGATGACAATACTTTCTCTCATTAGGGGGAGCGAGAAAGTAAAAAAGTTGAGGCGCAATACTTGTCAAAGCATTGGCAACTGCCTGATGACAAGGATGAGATTGAGTCAAACATATTTTGTTCTACCTTTGACTAGAATTGAGGCAGCGTTGTCAGATACTTCATCTTGTGCAGGTATAATATCTGCACCATAGCTCCACTGCCTTTTAATAACAAACAGAATATAAACTTGGCAACTCCAGTGGCTTTTTTTCTGCGTATATCTTGCATTCTTGCAATTACGAATTTCATTCGAGCTTTGACGGAGTGAGCGGAGGAGAGAGAATAGAAAAGACACTAGACAGGACATACACAATCCGCATTTGAGTCGCATCGTTTTGCGTTGTCTTGCGTCTTGCGTCGTGCGTCGTGTGATCCACATTTTTTATCTTGTTAATAGACGTGCCGTATCTCTACTCTACTCTGCGCGCGCTGCGTCTGCATTTACACCGCGGCGCGAGCTGACTTTACCTACAATCTACATGCAGTCGACATACACGACACGACCACTGCCATCAGCAGTAACCTGCAATGGTTTCAAAGTAGGTACTTACTTACCTATGTCAAGCACTCAAACTTTTACCGCGGCAGGTGACGGAGGTGACCCAAAGTCTGCGTTCCGAGCGAATATTCCCGCGGCATGGGCAGTGGCGCACCGAGAAAAATATTCTGATTAATTCAATCGGAATTCCGTTTTGGAAAGTATTTTAAACAGAATTTTTGTTATTGTAATCGAAAGTCTCGTTTAAATAACCGGACGTCCGGTGACTGTAACCAGAAGTACAGTTATAGTTATCGGAATTCCGGAATTGTATTAAGTATACCATCAGAATTTTTGTCACGGCAGCAGGAAATTTTTCTCAGTGCGGCGAGTGAAATTTGGCAACGGTGTCCTCCCATTTGAACTAATGTTTAAAAACGGAATTAGCAGGAATCTACCAGTCTCGTCAAGAAGACATTTTTTACCGTACTTTAAGTTTAAATTAAAAATTACACGGTTGCCAAATCGCACGACCCGCCACTATTTTCCTGTTCGTCAGTGTCCCTCTATTCCCCATCGGGGGTCGCAAGTGTTACCTACACTTTTGGTGGGTGCAAACGCCCAGCTACGCGCGCCGCGCTGTGCCACGGGCTTCGCGTGCAATGTGGCAAACCTCCACTACTTTCATTTAAAATAATGTAATATATCGATTGAAGGTAGTGCACTGTGCATCGCCAATAGTTCGACCTTATTCAAACCTCAGCAAAAAATGAAACTGTCCGAAAAACGTCCCTATTATGTTTAAGATCATTTCCCGGAGCCGAAAAACGTCCTGGGAAAAACATTAAGTCTAACGCATGTATAAAGACTAAGGTCTGCATTGTTTCCAAAAAATACACGAGAAACGGACATCCGCCTTACTCAAACTGCACTGCAGGCCGACACTAGGACGTTCGCTTCGAGACCGAAATGACACTCGGATAATATTAGGCGGTTTTTAGGACGTTTTTAGGACCAAAGCGGGCGATTCATTTTTTGCCGGGAACGTTTAAATGCCCGAAATACGATGTTGCCAAAATGCACGTTCAACGCCGATGCAGCTAAGCCATTCCTAAGTCCTTTGTTGACTTGAACTTTTGAAGATCCCCTGTGTTGTTGCATGTCTCTTGTGCTCTGACCTCTGAACTGACGTTTTGTTTTGTGTGTGTGCTACAGGTGGCAGGAGCCAGTTAGGGGGTGAGGAGTGAGGATGATGGCAGTGCGCGGAGGAGGCAACTTTGATGCGACAGACTCGGAGGATGGCGAGTGGCTCGTGGATCTCCTGCGCGACATACAATTGGAACAGTTTCTACGGCGTATCCAAGATGATCTCCAGGTATGTCTCTAATGTCTCATATCATATCAGTGTGTGTCATACTAATACGTTTGCGGTGTGTGAGTGTGTGAGTGTGTGAGCTAGCGGCTTTGTCGCAACGCAACTCTTGACCTGAGTTGCCGAATGTGGCATAAAATTTGCAAAAACATTGAGATGAATAGGAAAAATTATTGGGAACTCCGCGGAACGGCAACACTGCTCTTGACTCTCCTGCACAGTGTTGCCATGTTCGGTAAAAATTATCTGAATTTTCCATTTAGCCCGATGTAAAATTTGGATAATTTAACTGCCGTAAATGGCAACACTGCTCTTGAGCAATGTCGCTCTCTCAAGCTCGACGACTCATATTTTTGCCGAGAGAACGGACGCTTTTTTGAGTACTTGTGTGATGAGAACAAAGACGTTCCAGAAGTAGAGATCATTGCTTAAAAAAGTTTACTTACGGTGATTCCAGGCGAAACTTTTCTAGAGTTCAATCCGATGGATAGCGCCACCAGTCACTTTTGAGGAAAGTCGTGTTTGTGACATTTTAAATTGAAAACGAAGAAAAATCACAAAATCCAAGAACGTCCGCACTTGCGATTTTTTTTTTTTTTTTTTTTTTTTATTAATTTTTTTGAGCCCATGACGAGCGAGATTGGTTGCTAATTGTAGCCGTAATGTTGGAAATTTATTTCGCCGTGTAAGGTTAATGAGTGCGAGTGAGGCAGATAGACATAGTAATCACTAGCACTCTCTCGCACTCATTATATTAAGCTTATGGCGAAATTAATTGTCTACATCACGGCTTTAATGCGCAACCAATTTTGTTAATTGAGGGCTCAAAAAAAAAAAAAAAAAAATTGGATTTTGTTTCTTTTCTTTGGTTTCAGTTTAAAATACCGAAAACTTGACTTTTTCAAATAGCGACTAGTGCGCCTATCCATCAGATTGAAAGCTGGAAATTTTTAACCTGTAAGCATCTTAGATGGTTCCTCAGCGTTTTTATAGCTCCAAGTTTTGCCGTTAATCGAAAGTTTTGCTTTCGCCACAGTTCGATTTAAGGCAAAACTTGGAATATAACTCAAGTATTTTCAATGAATAATTTTCGTACAGTCTCGGAGAATGACTGATTTATAGCCCTGCGTGAGAAATTAGTCGCAAAATGGACTTGAAATGTTGTAAAAACTATTGATTTTCGAAAACAGCTGATCGATTGAATGCACCAATCTACGATTTGTGGAAGGGGGGGGGAGGTCTGGGGTAGTCACAGGTTAGGTTCGTACATGTAATTGGCATTCTGGTTACTTTAACAAGAATTTTGTAGAATACTTTCCTAAACGGAATTCTGGATGAATTTTCAGGAACATTTTTTGCAGTGTTTGTATTTTGCAGGTAGGAATCACATTAAATCCTAAAAGTAAACTTTTATTTGCAATTTTCTTCTAATAGAATAAATATCTTAAACATTTCAGGTCACCAGGCTGTCACATTTTGATTATGTACAAGCAGAAGACTTGGAAAAAATTGGCATGGGAAAGCCGGCTGCACGAAGACTCCTCGAAGCTGTTAAAAAGAAGAAAACCGCCCAGTGGAGACGATCCCTTCTTAATAAAATTTTACCAGTCCCACATGGCAAAACATCAACCTTGCCAAAATCATCCGAAAAAAACTTGGGCCTCGGACTTACTTGCTTGATACAAGAAAAAGAAATAGTGTAAGTGAATTTACTTATTTTCTTTTTTTTTCTTTTTTCACAAGAATAGAAGTAAAGTATTTAACTAGGATTGTGACTCAACAAATAAATCTATCCATCAAAACGGCATTACGGTTTGATTGTGAAAAACGCAGAAGACTCTTTATACTCTGCACTATTGTAAGTTTCAAAAGATACCCATGCATTTGCTACATTTCAGGTGTTTCAAGACAAAATTTGTTTGCTAAATTGTGCCTCTGGTCACCTTTTAAAATTTTCAAAATTTTAGCATTTTATATGATTTCAAAATTGTTGGCACTTTTGTAACTTTTTATGGATTTCTTTATTTACAATTACTATAATTGGCTAGGAATTAAAGCCTAATTTTGGAAGGGAATACCATTAGTATTTTATTCATCTAATTTGTTTGCATTTTATGATTACAGATTAACTGGTAAATTAGGAGATGGTACGTTTGGGGTCGTACGGCAAGGGGATTGGCAACAACCTGGTGGACGTATGCTGTCTGTGGCTGTGAAGATTTTAAAACAAGACGCTCTGTCTTTACCAGGAGTGTTTGAAGATTTTGTCAAGGAAGTCCAAGCCATGCATGTTCTAGATCACCCTAATTTAATTCGGTAAATCTCTACAACTCAAATAATTTATTAAAATAATTTAAAAATAAAATATTTAGATAATCTGGACTTAGTAATGTCCAGATTATTTAAATAATAATCTAGATAATAATAATAATATGTCTTTGATGTCCAGATTAATCATTGAAATGGGTGTTTCTCGGATCAGCAAAGAAGATTTTACGTTGCGGAACTCTTAAAATTTTGTAGTATTAAAAAAAAAGAAACACCCTATTGGCCGCTGGCAATATTTAAATTCACTTCTGAAGGTATTGCAGGTCAAGGTTATAGATTAAAGAGGTATGCGCACCTGACTTTGCGCTACAAAGTCAGTAGCGCGCAGTTCAAAATCACTGCAGGCAAAATGGCTGACAAAAGCAGAAACGTATACTCTTTGCAGAAAACATTGGGCTAAAGCAGAAAACAACCCAATGTTTTCTGCAAAGAGTATACGTTTTCTGCTTTTGTCGGCCATTTTGCCTGCAGTGATTTTGAACTGCGCGCTACTGAATTTGTGGCGCGAAGTCAGATGAGCATACCTCTTTAATCTATAACCTTGATTGCTGGTAGCCTACCTAAACTGGAGTCCCTGCTCATAAAAAAGTCTCGCCATGTGGAGAATGGAGAAGAAGAAGCTTATAAATTTTAATTACAAAATATGCCTCCTTGAAGGAGGCGTTTCAACAGTCATCTCATGGAGAAACAGCACAGAGAATGCCGCCTTAAGCTCCATGACAGTTAAAACTCCAGCAGTCAATCAGAAGTTGTACCTTGAACGGCGAGAATTCTTAATATACAGGGACTCTAATCTAAACCAATATCTAAAGATTCAACTGATATCATTTGATTCTTTGATTGCTTGCTCCTAGAATTCTTTTTATAAATTTCTACCGCTTGAATGAAAATTTTCTTTGTTTAGAAATTTTTGTCAGTACTTCTGAAATGGTTTTTTTTTGTTTAATCACCTTTTCTTATTCCTCTAATTGTTTCTCTTGTCTCCCTTGTTTCAGATTATTTGGAGTTGTTTTATCGCATCCGCTCATGATGGTGACGGAATTAGCTCCGCTTGGTAGTTTGTTGGATTATTTACGCAAACAATGCGGTCATACACCACTTCCACTTTTGTGGGAGTACTCTGTTCAAGTTGCAACTGGAATGGCTTATTTGGAAACCAAACGGTTCGTTCACCGCGATCTAGCTGCTCGTAATGTTTTATTGGCTGCGTCCGACAAAGTAAGTTTTTATCATTCACTTTTGGTTATAAGAATTTGGATCTAATATCTTATCATTTTACGTGATCTGTTCTGAATAAATATGATGATATTTTACTTGAAATGAGGGGGAAAAAATCAATCTAGAGCACTCCAGGTTTGTGTACCTACTCTAGGTGTTTCCTTCCCATTTTTAAGAGTGTGTGGCAGGTTGCCATATCTCTCTTCTCTTTTCATCCTTGTTTGAGAATACATCGGTTTTCTTTCCTCCCTCTTTTCCAGTCCAGTTCTTTGCTGTGAAGTATCAGCATAACAAAGTTACCGTGTTTGGGCTGATGGACTTTACTGCTACCAGTTATTTATTTTGTTCATATCGATCCTAAACCAGTTCACGGGTATATGACCTGGTTTGGAGCAAACTGGAATAGTTAGTGAACTCAAACGAAATTGCAAACCTTTGTTTTCCAAAAATTTGAGCCATGAATTGAGCTTGAATTAATTTTTTCTGCAATCTGATACCCTGCTCATAACTTCTAAATGGCTTTTACCATTTAGTTGATGCAATTACTCTTTCTGTTCAGAATCAAATCTTGTCATTTCTGGAAGAAAGGCCCATTATACGACGGGTTTGCTCTTTCTGAGAAATTAGCAATGTGATTTAATTGTAATTGATAATTTTGCCTGAAGAGCGTACCTCCTTTTTTTTTTGGAAATGGCCTCAAATGAAGAATACAAAATCTTGATTTTAGAATTTTTCGTTAAGAGTCTATTCCCACTAGGCCAGTGCAAGGGTCTTGTAGCAGTTTCTAATTTAAACTTTTTCTTTGACAGATAAAAATTGGTGATTTTGGTCTGATGCGAGCTGTACCTCAGGAAGAAGATTGTTATGTAATGACGGAGCACAAACGGGTACCTTTCCCATGGTGTGCTCCAGAGAGTCTCAAAACAAGGCAATTTTCTCATGCATCCGACACGTGGATGTATGGGGTGACTGTCTGGGAGATGTTTTCCTTTGGAGAAGAGCCTTGGATTGGGCTGAACGGTACTCAAATTCTAAAGAAGATTGATAAGGAGGGAGAACGCTTAGCTCAACCTGAAGTTTGTTCGTCTGAAATGTACAACTTGATGCTTCAGGTATTCATTAACCGTAATTTTATTTCCACGCAACCTACCTTATTTTTGTTTGTGTGGGTAGTTTGTTTCTTTGCTGATAATTTTCTTTCGATCTCAATCAAATCGAATAAAAAATGGGCTCATGGGAAAAATACATTGAACCAAAGCTGAACCAGCATTCCCTGGACACCAATCGATATTTAATAATGTGTTTTTAGAACAGTTTTTAATCAAACTCTTAAGTTCTTTATTTTTCACTTCCTGCCTTGCCTTGAATTTAAGCCTGTATTAACAATATTTCCTTTCCTCTGTGTCTCTATTTTCTTTATTTTATTTCTGTAGTGTTGGAGCAGAGATCCTTCCAAACGACCCGCATTTTCCGCAATCCGAGAATTCCTTTTAAAGAATCCTTGTCCTGTGATGAAAGCAATCCAGAGTTTTGAAAAAGAGGATGAAGCGGAAACTCTAAGCATCCAACAAGGTGATACTGTTGCTATTGTTGATGGCCAACCGGAACACTATTGGTGGAAAGGACAGAACCTTAGGACTTATCAAATAGGAAAATTTCCAAGGTAATCTCCGTGGAAGAAAATTTTCTGCTCTCATAGTGTTATGCTACCCGTCATGAGAGTGTCTCCAGTCTTCCACCCTACTTCCTTTGTATTGTTTTTTCAGTTAATTGTCAAATGGGCCAGCTGCACTATCGACGGATTCAATTTCAATTTCAATTTATTTCAGTTTTTAACGGTAACATAAACAAAACTATTACAAAATTGCTTCTCTCTTTAAACAAGTTTGTGTTGAAGGAGGGTTACGAACTTAAATAAACGTAAAGATCAAAATTCAAACCTTCAAAAATTATTAAATTTATGAATGAAATTAAATAAATAGAAAAAAATAAAAATCAACAAAAATGAACAAATTAGAAAATCAAAATTCAAGCATTAAAGTACCTATTAAAAAATTAAAAAACTAAAATTCAAGAAGTAAAAGTATCAACAAATGTAAAAACATAAAAATGAAAAAAATGATTAAATGATAAGATGAAAACTTAATATTAAGACAGTAAAAAAATTAAAAATTTAGAAAATGAGAAAATAAGAAAATAAATCTTCTTTAGAGCGCTTAACGTTTTTATTGATGTTTGTGCCTCTGCGGCAGACTGACTCCCTTTTTGCTCCCTCTAATACCCAAGATTAATGTGAATCACATTTGTGAACAAATAGTTTGAGCACCTAAATTCGTCCTTGGTCATTGAAGAGCTATTGGAAGGGTTTTTTTTAACAATGCAATGAAACATTTGTGGGTTTGAAATATTAGCTCCTTTTGTTTTTGTTTTGGTTCCTTAAAAAGTTTTAGCAAACTGCTCTTTCATTCTGTTTTTTTGTGGTTTTTTTGTTGGACAGATGTATCATGGATCCTCAACGGCGGAAACAGTCTGAGGATATCAGTAAACCACTCCAAAACTCTTTCATTCACACAGGCCATGGGAACCCGTACGGGCGATCATGGGGTAGTCCATCCGCAATTGATGAAGTATATTTACAAAATCCAATGGACCCGCCAGATATACTCGGTGTACCTGTTTCTGATCTAGCCCATGGATCTCCTCCTTTATTACCAAGCCGGAAAAAGAGTAAGTCCAGTTCACATATTTCAGACTTTTTTAAGACTTAAGTACTTACTTCTTCACTCCCCTAGTTTTGTAGTTATTTAATTCAACTTAATTATTAAGGCTCGGAAGCAGTAAGTTTGAAAAATCCATTTAACTTAATTAACAAAAAAATAACTTTACTGGCCCAAAAAAGAAAAAAACTGGGAATTTTCTCAATCCAGAATTTACTCAGCTCGAAATATTCTTGACCGTTAAAAAACTTTTTACTGCTGATGTTGTGATTTGCTAGTTTAGTGTAATGTAAACCTTCAATAATGAAAAGTGTTTTGATTTGCAGTTCCTCATTTGAAAGCACCATCGAGCATAACTGCATCAAAGCAATACCAGTACCGTAAATTAGTCTCTGAAAAAAGTAAGAAAGTATTGAGGCCTGCACCTGGACGGCCTCCAGATCCATCAACTCCAAAACATACCTTAAACAGAGCTGTTAATGAATCTCCGCTGATCGACTTCTCTTCCGAAAGTCTTCCGGAACCGGCTGCACTTGTTAAAAATCCTGTCTCTAGAAGTAATAGCAACGCACAGTCTTTATTAGATGAACCAATTGATGTACCAGAACTAAGTAAGGCCACTCTTTTGAAATTTCTGTTTTTTTTTTTTTTTAATAAGACAGGGAAGCAGAAAATTGTTTCGTTTCCTTGAATATATTAATTTGGGGTGGCGTTTTAAATCCATTTTTCTCATAATTACATTATTTCTATTTAAAACTTCTAAATGCCTCTATTCTATAAATTGTTTTGAATTTTCGCAAGGTTTTGGTCTTGAACTGTCCGTCATAACCTCTCCTGTGCAGTGGTATACCAATATCTCAATTTTCGTGTGGATGAAGATGAGGTCAGTTTTGTCTGAACAAGTCACAATCATGAATTTGAAAATTTGGGGTTTGGTCTGATTTCTAATGGGAAACCACGTGAGAGCGAGTGAGACAGAAAATTTGTTTGGATCAATTTTTTCTTTTTGTGACTTCACAATATAATGGTTTACACCTCGATATTTAGAATCAATAATTACTGAACAAACTTCAAAATATGAAGTAATTCCGATATAAATTAAAATCTTTAAATTCATGTTTCAGTCACGGAAGACGATTGGAATGAAAGCAGCTATCATACCATTGATAATCACAATCATACCTACGCCAATTTCAATTCAACTAGTGACTACAATTTTACCGCTCAGGAGACTCAGACGCGGCATGTTCCAGATCCATTTGATACATCACAAATATATCAAGCTTTACCAAACCGATCTCCCGATTTGCTCCCTTCAGCGTCACAGATTGAGCAGCAAATGCCCACAGCTAGTCGATATTACTCAAGTGTAGATCAATCCTCGTATATGAACGTTGGACAATCCGTTCATCCTCATTATTCTCAACAGTCTGGTGAATCCATCCAGTTAGGTCCGTCAAGTGCGCCAAGTGATAGCTCAAACGGTATTAAAACAATTTTAGACCCTAAGTTTATCGCTGAGTTAGAAAAGAATTTAGGTCATCGGGAAGCATGTGCAAATACGAACATGAATAGTAGTCTAGGTGCATTGAAATTAGGGAATTCTGATAGTTGTAATATTCCGGCTTTGAGGCCACCTCCATCGTCGAATAGGGTTCATAGGAATAGTAGTTTAGTGTTACCGTCGCAAGTGCAGAATACGTGGTCTAGTAAAAGTGTGAATGTGAGAAATTCGGTCACCGGTGGTGATCAAAGAGTGACCAAATCTAATAGCATCTGTGTACCGCCAAGTTTTGCGCAGCCCAGCTACTCAAATACGTGGAACACGAGCGGTTCGACCGCTTCTCCTGTCGCTGGGACTAATGGAGTTCAATCGTTGTATGACTCCAGCGCTTTAACGTACGAAACCACAGATAAAATTAATCGCGAATTCTCAGCTCTAAAAAAACTCAACGCCGCCTCAAATCAACCCTCTCACCCTGATTTTAGTAACTCAGCCAGTGGTGATTCCTCAAAGACTCATTTTTACGACCCCGTCTCCACTTATGCTCCCACATCAGCTCCAGTTTACTATGAACGCACAGATCTAGTCGACAAGGTAATTATTTCTCACAACTTTCCTTGCCTAAGTTTTTCATCCCACTTACCTTTTGATTTACATTTTTACATACTTATTTATTTTTCTTTCAATACTCATGATCCTTTTTTTTTTCCTCTCTCTCTCAAATTTTGTTATTTTTCATGCAGATTTTGAGGTTAATTATTGCTGATTCTATAGCCATGTTTTGATAAGTGTTTGTGTATTCCCATGTAATAATAGATTTTATAATATTTTTGTAGCAGCAATTTTTGAAACTTTTATTTGATTTTTAAGTATGTTTGAGAGGAGTGTGCACTTTGATGATTTACAGTCTAACTTCTTCTGAAAAACTTATTATTTTTTTTTTATTAGCTGTAGTTATTGCTTTTGTATGAGAAAGAAAAAAAAAATACCTAGTTTCAATGTTTGGCTCTCATTAATCAAGGGGGGGGGATGCGGGTCCCTTGCCCTGGACGGCACTTTGAGGGGGGTGGCAAAGTGAAGAAGAACCAACAAAAAGGCTGTCACTTTTGATAAATTTTTCATTGCAGGGGGCGGTCTAATGAAAATCAACAAGCAGAAAATATGACAAAAGAAAAAAAACAATTAAAATTAAAAGTTCATCCTTTTCAAAAATATTCCACCGGGGGGTGGCAAAAGCACAATCTTGCCCCCTTACCAAAAACCTAGATCCGCCCCTGGCCATCAGTCAAGAGAGCTCTCACAAATTTTTTACCAAGTAGAAAAATAAATTTCTCTCCAGAATTGTACTATGAACAGAGACAAATAGTGATGGAGTACTACGCTAAAATATGTAGGAAAGATTTGAGACAGGCTGCATTCTTGGGTATTCATCACAATCGTTGCATGGTGTTGAACGGTTAGCACCCGCCGCTTCACTACCCAGTCACACCCAGCCTATCCCCCCTGTGTTCACCGATTGTTACCGTTCAACACCATGTTACGATTTTTGACAATTTTGATGAATCCACGAGAAACAGACGTGCCTCTGCTGCACCCAGTTAGTGCTCTGTCTCTGTTTGTCTCTGATTATGAATGAGTGTACCCAAATTTCTTCCTTTTTCTTCTTCTTATTTTGTAGCATTAATTTTTCTCATTCCAAGTTTAATTTCTTTTTGGACAGGTGGCTGTTCAAGACCGTTTAACATGGCTAGGGACTGAAGTTGGTAACGATGTAAATCAAGAAGAGTGCCTGCAAGCGTTGCAAGTTAATCAGTGGGATGTGCCCTCTGCTGCTCGCCATATCAAAATGCATCAACTATTAAGGTAATTAAGTTCATTAATATCAAGCTGATCATTCAGCTTAATTTAATCATTAACACACAGTTTCTTTTAAAAAAAATTGAGCCACAGCCAAAATATATGTACATACATAAATCTAAATAAAAGTCAGGCCACTTTTTAATTAAAAAAAATTGCGCAAGACTGTTATTTGAAGAATTTTATTTTTAAATAACTTTCAAATCATATATACAGATAAAATCTCTGATTGAATCTAGCAAAAAATACTGCGGTGGCTCTGAAAAACTGTGAAATCCACTCATTAGTTCAATAAAAGGTGTTAAACTTGCAACTTTACTGGCAAAGGAAGATATACAGACAGAGTTTCCCATCTACAGATTGACAGTCTATGCCGTGGAAGCTTTCTTCAGTTTCGTTATTTTTGGATAACTTGAATGAAATAACAAGATGACTATGATTTGGAATCTTTGTAGATCTTTTGCAGATTATTTGAGCCATCAATCATTGAATCCATTTGTGAATTTAAATAGGAGTCCATCAATACAGACTTTCATTTGAAACTGATTTCAATGGTTGATGGCTCAAAAATTCTGTAAAAAAATTATGAAGATGCCGATGCATACTCAGCAAAAAGCATCTTCAATCTGTCTTGAAGATTTCTTTAAGCTCCCAAGGCGCTCCTAAGGCGTCTTTTATCCGTCTTTAATCCGCCCGAATCGGTCTTTGAAGATGGATTTAAGATGACTTAGAAAACCGTCTTATAAAGTCTTGGAGGACATATTTAAAGACACATTATAGATGAGTCTGGATGAAAAGGTGTCTAAAAAACCACTTTGAGAGCCAGATTAAAGATGAAAAGCAAGGTGTCTTCCGAAGACAAAAAGACAGATTAAAGGCACATTTCAGACAAGATGAAAAGATGTCTTCAGAGCTACTACGTACCACGAGATGGATTTAAGATGTTTAAAGACGGATTATAATGCCACTTTAAGTCTAATTGGCAAGATGAAAATTGCTGTCTGGGTAGTAATCTTGTTATTCTATTCAAATCCACTAGCTCACTGGTCTGAATTCAAGAATGCCTTTTTAGAAACCAAATTTTAATTTAAGTCAAACATCTCAATGTTTCAGGCTTGGTCTAGGTTCTAGGCACCAATGCAAAGCTGCTCTAGAAGCCGTTGAATGGAATGTGAATCAAGCTGCGGCTAAACTCCTCGATCAACAAGACAGCACTGCTGTCGCGAGCTAGTTAAAGAACCATACTGCTGATTTACCCAATTTTCATCAGAAAAAACTATTGCTGATTAGTCCTTCATTTATCTGTTGATATTTTATTCAATCTGTCAAAGCGTAAGTAGCTGAGATTTTTAAACTGTAAGTCACTTTTTTCCCGAATCGTACGTGCAATCTATCATGGAGGTTGTTCTTCCTCCTCGGCCATTTTTGGTGATTTTTTTATTCTCCAGATCACTGCACTGGTGAAGCAAAGATTATGGGTAGAGTCCCTGTATGTAGAGAGTTGAGACAAGAGGGTAGTCAATTTCTGATTGGTTGACAAGTTTTAGGCTCTACGGACGCCGCCATTGGATGTGATTTACACATTTGTTTACATACTCTTGTTTACAAACGAAGGGGTCCAATGGTGTTTAACGAATAAAAGAGTTAATTGTGGGTAAACTTGTTGATTTTAATTATGATTCACCTCCAGAATGTCTATAATTCCGAAAAGAATTTTTAAATGGGTAAATAGATGTCGATCAACAAAAGCAGTGAAAGATTACACTGTCAGAAACTCTGCGGCACTGTAATCTTTGCAGTGGACCGAAACACAACAACAGCCTTCAGAATGTAAACTTACGAGCAAAATCGCATCTAATGGCGGCGCCCATGGTTTCACTTGTCTTAACTAGATAGTAGATACATATAGGGACTCTAATTATGGGTAGGATCAATTTTGTGGTATGTAGATATTCTGCAACACTGAGCTATGTAATCTCTCTTACACTGGTGCGATTCTCCAGTGGAATCTAAAACAATACCATATTTGTTGTTATGGATACCACAGTTTTGCTGTATTTTGTGCAAGAAAACAATTTTAAGAAATTAAAAGACAAATGTATTTATGTTGCATGTTAGTGCATAGTAGCATTTTTAAGTCTTTAAAATATTAGCTGTATCCATTCAAATGGGTCTGTTGCAAAATTTTGCCACTGCTGCAGAGAGAGATAGTACTGTATTAAATTGCTTGAAAGGTATGTCGGGAGCATCAGTAAGTTTCTAAATTGACTCAGAAATTCAATAAATGCGTTTTAAGAAGATTTCAAAATGGCAGTCAAACAATCAACTTTTATGCTGAGAAAAGTGATTTATCACAAACAAAGCTTCATATGTTCTTTATCTTAAAAGCCTTTTCTGGGTTCATCAGTTGATTTTGAGAATTTTCGATACTTTTAACCCTTTCCCCTCGTATGTCGGATATATTCGACCAGGGAAAAGTTGAGTTCCACTCACAGGTCGGATATATCCGACAAAAAAAGATACCTTCTAAGGACTCGATTGCCGGATATATTCGGCGCGCTTGACGCGCTTGACCAATGATGAGCTCTATCGGATTTTATGGGAACTAGGACGAACATCACGCACTACACCAGCGCGCTCTGTACACCGTGATGTGCGTTTTTTACAGATTATATGGTTTGTTTTCATATCGTGCTGTTGAAGCTCCACGAGCTGGTGGGGCGGTCGGGTGAAAATGCTCACGAGTGGAAAGGGTCAATGGGATTTTCAGGCAATTTTTCACAAGAATAGACCCTCTGTAACATTGTAGCTAAAATTTGCAGCAGACTCAACTCAGGAGCAATCGAAGAAAAACAGGTTTTACAGACGTCACCATGATGAGGTGACATCCGCAAGACCTGCTTTCAATTGCTCCCAACTGAAAGTAGATTTGTTGATAGTATTCTAGAGACTTTTAAATGCTACTGAGCAATGATTTCTAACGTAAATACATTTTTCCTTTTATAGAATATTTTCATTGTATTTCAAACAGTGGAACAGAGTTGTCCTCTTAAGGTGATTCCAGGTGAAATTTGCAGATTCGTTAATCTGCTAAATGGTGCCAAAAGTCACTTTCCAAGTCTATTCTGGTAATCCACAACCATCTAGCTGATTGTAGGATCCCTAACTTTCACCCGGAATCATCTGAATGGGAGAAAAGCTGTCCTAAGAAATTTTTGATAATCTGATTTCTTCGGCCAAAATTTGTCTTTGAATGATGCATCACATCTACTTTTACATTTTTATCAATGTGTTCTTGTCTATTTGTATATTTTTGTTCATTTCGTGTATTCTGATATTCACACATGTACCTTTTTCCTAGAAACTTTCTATTTTTATTTAAAAAAAAAAAAAATATTTTTGAAATTTTGTGTCTATGATAATTTGATAAGTCATGTTTATCTTCTACTTTTTTGGTCGTCTTGTGATTGTACAGTATTTTGTAAATTTTACTCCAATGTAAAAATCATTGCTGAAAGCAGCTAATATACTATGTATCAGAGACATAACATCCTATGTTTTGCGGAGAAAGGACGTATGAAACTTTACTTCTTGAGGTTTGATCTCTCTTAGAATCAACTTTTGGGGAGTATTAAAATTTAAATAAAGATAAAGAGCAAACCTCATTGAAACTTTAAATATCAAACAAATGTCAATTTTTGAGAAAGAATACACCTTATGTTTTAAGGGCCCCTATTCCAGACATTGCATGGTTCCTGTCTGTAGCTAAGCGCCTAAAAAATTAAGTCGCATTTTCTTTTATTTTTTTATTTTTTTTTTTCAAGATTTATTTTTGTGAAATTACCTACAGTTTGAAATTAATAGTTCATCTCAATAACTGCAGCTAAGAATACATAAATTATTTTAAACTAAACTAGGTATTTGAAGTTCTTATATGTTTTTGTTATGTTTTGTTTTATTTTAATCCATTTCAATTGAATTATGGTTTGAAATTCTTATTCTATTCAATTGATTGATAGAAAACATATTTTCTCTATTATCTTTTTTATTTCAAAGAATCGAATCTCAAAAAAACAGCAAAAAGGTTTCAAGTAATGAAAAAGAATATTACAGTTTCACAAGTTAAAGTTGCAAAACCGTTTTATGGCAAGTCGCAATTGAAGAGCATGTTATGGTGTCTAAAAAATATCAGGTGTATGAGTAAAGCCTAGGTGGGTGATTGTATTCATACCGGTGCGGGTTTTAAATTAAAGGGTTGAAGTTTTTTTGCCTATGAAGTGCTGTAAGTACAGTCACCCTTTCTAACAAAGCATTAATTTTATGAATTTAAGAGGGCCTAAAAAAATTAATAAACAGCTGAAAATAATACCATGATAAAAAATATCAAAGAATTTGAGATGTATTTCGGTAAACAATCTTACAAAATAGAGGGTGTGCTATAATGCTCAAAAATTCTTATCTCCAAGTCTTATTAATTTATTATGAGAGATTACAATGTATTTAATTAGGTTTTTTTTATTCATTGACCATCAACAGACTTGTTGTGTCAAGAAAGTTGCCTAGTTGTAATTCTTTGAATCATTAGCGTCACGTGCAATCTTGCAGCGCTGCACTGCATTCATTTAAACACTTGTAAAATATTGGTTTAAGGGAGTGCACTCTACACCCCACAATAATTTGACCTTATTCACGGTTTAAATGGACGAAAGACAGTATTGCCATATCGCACTCGACGCCTTTGCTCTGAATTGATTGTTTCTCTGTACAGTTTTATTTTAGAATTTCAGAACAAGTATACAGCACTGCTTGTACTTACCTGAAACTTTATAATTTGACTGAAATTTATTTTTCCCTGAAGAATGTGATATTGTATTTGAGTAGCTTTCTGCCAAAGGGGTGGATGTGATGTAAGTTTGGAGGAAAGTGCTGGCAAAGTTTTCAAACTGTTTTTCAACTCTACCAAAAATGTTTCTCTGGAAAAATTTGGATTCCCAAAGAAACTTCCTTCCTTTCAGAAAATATTCATAAATTCTATTCAACTCAGAGAAACAAGTTTGCTCGCACAAACACTAAAAATAGTAACACTTAGGCAGCATTTTTTTTTTTTTTGAAAACTCTTCTTTGGACTGAAATTAAGTTAAATAAGAATCATGATACAGGAAAGAAGTGAAAAGTTGAAGGAAGCATTTTGAGTCACTACTTCCTGCATATTTAAGAGAGCAACATGAAATTTTAAT
Organism: Trialeurodes vaporariorum; assembly: GCA_011764245.1. Classification (NCBI taxonomy): domain Eukaryota; kingdom Metazoa; phylum Arthropoda; class Insecta; order Hemiptera; family Aleyrodidae; genus Trialeurodes; species Trialeurodes vaporariorum. The sequence goes on from VMOF01000220.1 coordinate 28,633,878, forward strand.
TGCCGACTCTCTCGGTTTAATGATTCAAGAAAGCTGTCCTCTGTAAAATTGGCAATCATTGTCGACCTCTGCCTGTTTAGTAGAAAGTCACTCAACTTAGATTACAACTTTAGCTGTGATGGAAGCAATCCTTTGCTAGAATAAGTGATGGTAGGTTAAGAATCAGTGATGTTCACACTATGATTTAAAATCAAGTTTTCTGCTTTGCACAACATATTTGAAAAAGATTGCAATATTTTTTAAAGACATCAATCAAGGACTGATTATCAACAACATTGGTGTTAAATCTTGTTTCATGGTGAACGACTTGAAATATTTTTGGCAAGGGCCCAATCTAAGGTGTATGATGGCTCAACCCCCTAGCCTTTGGCCTGAGATTTTTATTGAGAACAGTTTATATAAAATTAGACTTTTCCCAAATTGATCATATTCGTATTTTTGAAGGGATAAAACTGACTTTAGACTGTAATAAAAAGTAACAAGCAACCGAGTTCAAACACTTAATGTCGTTTGTCAAAGAATTTCAAGCTCTTGGAACAGAATTGCGTTGGACTCTTGGACTATCTGTGTCTGCATTTTTGAATTTTTTTGATTATATATGTGTCGCAGGCAAATCGCAATCTTTTGCAGATCACAGTCGGCTTGCGATTTGCGGAGGCAAAGAACAAGCCGCTTATTTACTATCAGAAAAAATTTAGCTCAGCTGTAATGGTGACATACAAAATAATTATATCCAGATTTAATTTAGCTCATTCTAAAGCTGATAAGCTAACGATCGTACTGATATCCACAGATCAAGTTTTTCTCAACTGGCTCTCTTTTTATGAGCTTTTAAAGCGATTGAATACAGTGTTCAAAAACACTTCATTTAAAACACCATAGGTCAAGAACTAATCAAAATAAACCAAATCTGATGAAATAACCATTTTTGTCAGCTTATTAGCTTTCAAATGAGCAAAAATAAATCTTGATACAATTATTTTGTAAGTCACCATTACACTTGATCTGAATTTTTCTGTTGGTAAATAAGCGGCTTGCTCATTGCCTAGGCAAATCGCAAGCCGATTGTGATTTGCCTTCGACATATGCATTGTTTAATTCCGTTGGATATTTTGTGTCTAGTGCCTGACTAGCTTATTTTGTCAAGGAGCAAAGAGGCTCCCTCGTTCTCTTTTAACATTTTAAAATTGGCATACAAGTCAAGGAAGCTGCAATCTTTACAATCTTGTTTTCTTGTGTACAGTGAAAGTTCATTGTGTGGAACGTCCTCTGAGTGGAATATCTCGCCAAGTGGAATTTTTTTTCAGCACTGTGAAACCTCCCATACTCTGACCGCAATTTCTTGAGTGGAATTTTTTTTGGGGCAGGACCAAGGTTCTACACAAATAACTTTCTCTGTACAAGCAGAGCCATAAGTCCTTTGTTGTCGATTCGACGCAACCCGCCTTACATGTACAATTAGTGCTCTCTTATCTTTCTTTTCTTTTTTCTCTCAAGACCGAGCGAGGTTCGGGCTACGTGTAGTGCAGGTTGCATTGAATCGTCGACGCAGAACTAATAGCTCTGCTTGTACATGTTACACTGCCACATAAAGTTAATAAATTAACTGTGTCTAGAACTCACAAAACAATTCAAAGAGTAAAAGACGCAGCATGAAAAGCGAGTTAGGTTGGTTTAAAAAGCTTGTATGACCCCAGGTTTAACGCTCCTAATTTATGAGTTAAAATAAGAATACTCAATTTGTTTATTTCAATCTTTGCTGACTTTATTGTTAATCTGTCTTTTTGGAACATATGGAACCTTTAAGTTGTTTCTTTTTTTTCATTTTGCGGCTTTCACTCATTTATTTTGATTTATTTATATTCATAGTTTATGGAAATTCTGTTTGTTTTCTCATCTTGTCCAATGGCACCGCTTAGTCTGTCAAAAGCGAAAAAAAATCATCAGAAGAAGTTCTGATGAAACTTTATTGAAATTGAAATCTGTGATTTTTTAATTAATGTGGCCATGGGGCTCTTGCGAACATTTTCTTTTTGTCATTGAATAGTAAATTCATGCATAAAAGCCAGTGAGCCAATGAGTGTACTGAAAAATCACAAAAATTTCTCATAGACTCACAAAATTACTTTAAGGTTAAAGGCAATATGGTGGAACTATGCAAACTTTGAGACTTTTCTTTGTGTACATTTATAGAGAGAGAGACAATTTGGTAGGAATCTCCTATAATACCTGCATTGCTCCACCATCTTTGCTCTTAAATGGCAAACCTACGCAGGTGTCTTTGGGAATTCCTGTCTAATTTGTCTCTCTCTCTGTAGAAACACACAGACAAAAGTCTCAAATTATGTAGGAATGTCCCATTAAACTTGCATAGCTCTGCCATTATGCCTAAAAAAAAGTCATTCCATGACTCTGTTAGTGGATTCCATAATTTTTCAATGTGCTCATGGTAATTTCTGCTGAATTTTACTTCTTTTTAATCAAGTATTCAATCCCTTATTGCAAAAGTTAGCGAGAGCCCCATTATTTTTAATTGACTAATATGTATGTATTTATGATTTACTCCCAAAGGTTTGGAAAGTGTCGGTTTTTCCCATGATTCTGTCCATGTATATCGTATCATGTTGTTCGATGATTCTTTGTGTAGCTGTATTAAGTACAACTTAATTTTTGTGTCTGTAGTGTAGATATTGATGCAGAAACGATTTGAAGTTACCTTTCTTTAGAATATGTATTGATCGCAACCTGTTTTGGAACTTTTTGTCATTAATTCATTATATCTTCCTTCAGCTATTAGCGAGATTTTCTCAATTATTTATGTAAGTGTCCCTGAATAAATTTAATAGCAATGTATCTAATGATTTTTGTCCTGGAATTCATGTTTTGTTTTTTCTCTGGCTCCAATTAAGTATCAAGAGGAGAACTTTTTCTTTGTTTTAAACTTTATCTGAGGATGTATTTTAGAGTTGTCATGTGTGGATACAGGAATTTGTCTTTCTCTCTCTCCTCCCATTTGAACATGGTTGTTAGAAAAAGACGGAGATAGGGCCAAAAGTCAATTGAGCTAGCCCCTCTGCTATCCTTTTCCAACATATGTGTTCAAATGGCCGGAGAGAAAGAAAGACAACTCCCTCTATCCGCCTAGATGAGAGTCGTTAAAAATTAAATTTGATTTTCGGATTTTTTACACTTACAAAATTTATGAAAATCAGCAAACGATGATCATTTTGGGGTTAATTCCCCTTCATTAGTTGTATCATGTATTAATAGTAGAAACAAACCCCATCAACTGAAGACTAGTATCATTCATGCTCGTACGTAAATCAGACTTTTGGACATCTACAGTCCAATTTATACATATATGCACTCAATTGAGACCAATCTTCAATTAATTATTAACTATTACTCACTGCTTTTTCAGGGTGTCACGCTTGGTGCGGTATCCCTCTTGTCCCCTTTCCTCACAGTGAGATACCTTGGTAGGTATCTCCCTTCCTTCCTATTCCGTTTTTGTATTCTCAGTCCAGTCGTTCGCTTTGGAATACAAGCATAACGAACGAAGGTTTGGGCGGCTGGACTTTACTACTACTACGCTACTAAACTATTACTCATTGCTTTTAACACTTTATGTAGAGGTGCAAAATGTTCCAGCTGGAAGCTTCATACAATCTAGGAGTTTTTCTTTCAGATCAATTTCCGCAGGCTTGAAAAAATTGGAAAAGATTACCTTTTTTGCTTTTTTTTTTTTATTTTTTCAACGGATTGCTAGATCAGACATTTTTTGCACTGGTGGCCTCATAAACTTGACGATGAGGCACCAATTCCGAAATAGTCATCGTTTGCCAGTTTGTATTAATTTATAAGTATGAATAATCAGAAAGTTAGAGTTAATTATTATAACAACTTCAAAAGTAGAGCTATTACAGCAATTTGAAAGTGATACATTCTTTTCTCTCTTTATTCTTCCATTTTTCGATTGTTAGTAAGTCTTAGGGAAAACGGTGGAATTAAATTTCATTTTGAAGTACTAGGGTTTTTTTTTTGTTTAATTTGTCAATAACTTGTGACTATTGTGATTTTTGGCTCTTTTGCCTTTGTTCCGTTCAAATGTTATCTACTTGAATCATTGATCTTACAATTTAATTCTCCTGAACAAAAAACTCTTTTTTTTAAAAAAAAAAAATGTCTTTGTACTATTAATTTTTCTACATTTTTGATATCATTATTATTGCTACGTTTGTTTTTTAGGATTACCTAAATGGAAGTATATGAATCCCCCCCCCCTCCTCCCCTAACATGTTAATTCGCATAATTTCATTGCTAAGTTTTGAAATAAAACCAATCGTTATCTATCTGTTTTGGTTCTCCAATAAATTATGGTTAACCTTCTGAAAATTGTTTTCTTTTTTCCAATTTCATTCTCATACAGATGTGAGTATTTTCATGTATTACAGTCATACCATTAGCTGACTTGTGTAATCTTTTCTTAACCGGTGGAATCATCGGCAAATTGAAAAATGTCATCAGGTATACGCAGAACTGTAGCTCTGCTTTTTAAGGAGCAAATGAGGATCTTCAAGCAGAAATGAAATTTAAAGCCTTTATTTCAGATATTTTTCAATCAAACAAGAATCTCTGCTGTTCAGGCATCGCACGAGGTTTTGGTTTAACAAAATGCAAAGGATATTGCCAGATCAGAGACTCAAATTCATGTTTGGGGGAAGGATAAGCGTGATGACTGAGGGTTGCTTCCTCCACGAGCCAATCATAAAAGGCTCTAGCTGCTGAAACGGCTGCACGAGAATGTTCAACTTCTGGTCCCTTCCAGTTGAACATGGCACTTTCTGGATGGAATTGGACGCCAATGAAAGGGTATCGTTTTGATTCTATGGTTGATATAAATGTTAATCGGTCTTTTGGATGGAGCTTCGATTGTGCGGGATTGGTGCTCAGTGTTAAAACTCTCCAGTGTTTTTGCAATTTATTTGCCGAAAAGTTTTTCTCTGTTATGCACCACCTGTAAAATACATCATCACCCTGGGTCGTATCAATTAAGTTTTTTGTTTTCAAAACATCAAGTGACAAACTTTGATCTTGACTTTTTTTTTCAAAAATTCACCTCGCCCACTCAAAAAGTTCTTTGCCTCAAACAGCTCTTTAAGTTTAGAACGCCTCCAGTGGATGACAGAAATTCAGGAGAGTTAACCTGTCCAGTCTTTTGCTGTGAAAAATGAGCGTAACGAACCACTGAGTTTCGGCGGCTGGACTTTACTACTACTACTACTTATTTATTTTTTTATTTTTTTTAATTTTTTATATTTTGGACTGCTGGACTTTACTACTTTTACTTCTTCTACTATTTTTGTTTGTTTGTTTATTTTATCCAGTCCAGTCTTTTGCTGTGAAAAATGAGCGTAACGAACCACTGAGTTTCGGCGACTGGACTTTACTACTACTACTACTTATTTATTTTTTTATTTTTTTTTAATTTTTTATATTTTGGACTGCTGGACTTTACTACTTTTACTTCTTCTACTATTTTTATTTGTTTGTTTATTTTATCCAGTCCAGTCTTTTGCTGTGAAAAATGAGCGTAACGAACCACTGAGTTTCGGCGGCTGGACTTTACTACAACTTACTTCTTACTACTAACTACTTACTTGTGATTATTGTAGGTGATAGGTTGTTGAAAATCTAGTAAAGTCGTCAGGGGCAATCTATTCAGAAATCTACTGTTATAGTCATATTCTACTACGCTTTGACGTTTCTTGTTAAAGAAGTCATGAAAATGAAATATCTCGTGCTGTGAGGGTAGCGTTTTCATTTTGAGGGACAGACTCATATGTTTGCAGTTGCACTGTTTCATCATGTCCCTTTTTTCATTTGTCAAGTATAGAAAGAACTCGAAACCCCAGCAAACTCCCAATATTGGAAAATGTTCTTTTTGGTCATTCAGCTGAAAAAAGGAAAAAACATCCTTAGCAGTCTAAATGATAGGTTGTATTCTATTCTTACTAATACGATTAAAGCCGACCTGAAAATTTAAGGAATACTATAGAAAAAATCTTGAGTCCCATGAAGAAAAACTGCAACAAGCCATAACCCATAACTATAGAGGGGTGATGCCATGTTACAATTCTTATCTCATTTAACTCTTCGTTTTACTCTTATTTTTTAATCTCAACTCAAACATTGTCATTAACACAATTGAAACTGGTTTTTAGTGATATAATACAAGTGTTCTGGAGTGGCTGTCCGAACAGACTTTCGATACAAGTATCCAGCTGAGAAAATTTTACTTACATCTGTTATACGTCAATTTCTTTACTGCATAAATCCTTCCAAAAGGAAAAATAATGTTAATAATTTCTGTGTCTTATTAGCCTTTTTCAATGAGCATACTTGCTTCCCATTTTAAACCAATTTCAAATGAATTTATCAGTAATGGTCTGTGGATTTAAGAGTATTTTTCTCAATGCTGGTGGGCAATTTCGCTTTGAAAATAATCCTTTTTTACTGCACTTCAACTGCGAAAATCTCTAAATTGTATCATATGATTAAGTTGGTACTGTGAAAACTTTCACTCAATATCACCTAAGCTCTAATATGAGCCATCTCCCATAAAGCCAGTGCCAGGTCCTTTATAGGGTCCTTCATTGTTAAAATTCGCAGAAACCAACATTTTTTATCAAGATATTTATGTATTTGTTTCGTTCCTTGAAATGTTTCAATGATATTCTGGCTTCAGGAAAAAATTGTATTACGGTGGAATCACCAATGAAAAATGCACATTTTTTACATACCTCTTCGGCTATAGATATGACTAATTCAGTGCTTGGACCTAATCCGCCTTTTTCCAAAAAATCAGCTAAACCGCCCGGCACGACAACTCCATTTATTTTGTGCAGGATATCTCTTAAAAATAAGATTGTATAGAAAATTAAATCCATGCAAATGTTTTAAAACTAAGTCTAAATTAATGCTTTCCGGCAGGGATATCAATATGCAGCACCAACTCTTTTCCGAATGAAGTTAAAGTCGTGAGGAAAGCTCCCTGGAATAGATGGATTTCTGATTGAAATTTGAAAACTCTTTGATTCTTTAGCAAAAGTTACGGTAGATCACTGCTGAGTCAAGTTGTGAATTTACGATAAGATATAGTGCGGGGTGCTGCGAGTCAATACCTCAGAGACAGTTTTTAACTAGGCATACCGGTGCAAACGATTGCTAAGTAGGATAGAAAGGCATCGATAATGTGTAGCTAATTTTTTGTGTGATTCTAGAGCAGAAGCATTTTGAGTATCGGGTTCTGACAATTAGCGGTACCTGCATCCTAATTGCATCAAAGCTCATCGGTGAGTGGTTGATTAGCAACGAATTGAAACTCTGAGCTAACCATTAGCTTATCAATGCCGTTAGATGCAACTCTGAAGCAGGCACCGCTACTTGTCCGAACCTGATACTCAAAACTTTTCAATGCTATGAGCCAAAAAGGATTAAAATCGGTTCAGTTGAGAAGTCAGAATTAATAAACTGATTTCAATGTAGAGTATAAATTCAGAGTGGGGAACAATGGCAGCTCTTTACCTATGGGAGAGGTAAGATCTTGGTTTTAGTAATTTTGACTCCCCTTCTGCGCTGATTTCAGTGGTTTTTGGCTCATAAAATTAACCAAAACAGACGTGGTGCTTGAGAAATTCCGAAATATGAATTGAGTATAACTACAGGTTGTCCATTAAAGAGTCTTTAGAAAGAATCAAATTACCTTTCAGGACTTTTTTCTGACCAAATTTAAAAATTTAAGGTCCTTTTTTTTAAACTTGATTTAGGATGACAAAAAGGCAAGCATGATGCACTTTGTGCACCTTTTCGAATTAAATTTTCTGGACCTTTGCCAAAAAATTAGCACATTTTACAATTTGGTCCTTCTTACAGTCTGCTTTTCTTTCTGGACTTATCCTGGACTAGACACCTTGACTACAATATTGCCACAATGATAAGCAGTAATTTTGCCAAAGATAATTGTTAAGGTGATGCCGAGATTGATCAATTCGTCGTGCTGCTCAAGAAGTAAACAGTTTTTTTGCAAAAATTGATTAATTTACACAGAAAGTAAAAATTTGAGGAACGTCGGCACTTGCAAGCATACTTTAGGGCAGTTCCCTGAAAGTTTTAACCCTTCACTGCATGGGGTTCCACCGGTGGAACAAATTCTTCAAACGCTCATATAAAATACAGGTTTTTAGATATGCCTTCGGCGCACGGTGTGTCAACGCGGGAGAAGGTATATTTTGAGCTCACACAAAAAAAAAAAAAATTGGCTGAAAGAAAACATCATGCAGTGAAGGGTTCGTTATCGAAATCATGTCAGGGGGAAAATTTGCCCCCGTATCCAAACTGACCACATTTTGATTATTTTTATAAAGTTTCCGGCATTGGCTTTTTGAAAAATCCAATTAAAGTAAAAATTTTTTTTTTTTTGAAAATTTAAGAAAAAAAAAAATAAAAAAAATTCCCGCCATTTCTTATGGTGTTATATCACTTTTAAAAAACGAGTGAAAAATAGAAAAAAGAGAATTTTGACCGAAAAACCGTCAAATTATTTTTTTCACTATTTTTCCCATGTATTTGACCACCTAATACATTGAAAAATCCACATTTGCTTGAGAAAAAAAAAATCATGCAGTGAAGGGTTAAGCTAAAACGCTCAAAAATACAGCTGGGATATTGGAAATATGAAAATTCCCGCAAGCCTCAATAAATGCGAGTGAGGCAGATAGACATTAGTATCACTCGCACTTACTCCTACTCAGTAAGCTTATGGCGAAATGAACTTCAAATACTACTGTTCTAATTATCAACCAATTTCGCTTGTTTTGGGTTAAAAATAATCTATACAAATTACGCAGGTAGGAACATTCTTGGATTTTGAATTTTTTCTTTGTTCTTTCGATTAAAAATTCCAAAAACACAATTTTCCCCAAAAGTGGCCAGTGGCGGATTGAAATCTGGAAAAGTTTCGCCTGGAATCACCTCAGGCATGATTATAGACGATAGGTTGAAATTTTCTCAGACTGAATAAGAAACTGAACGAAGGTTTATAGTGCTCTATTTATTTGACTGACCTGAATTATATGATGCTTGGTAGCGTAGAGGTCTCAAAAATTTGATGCTCCACTTGCATCCGTAGAATTAAAGTGTTTTCTCATCTCAATCAAGAATCAATCTGTATGAGCTAGTTGCTCAAATAGGTGTTGATTTCTCTCTTCATAATCCATGGAGCTGCGCCTGCAAATTCTAAGTGATGTTTGATGACAAAAACATTCCAAAATGCTTGTTTCTATTTCTTGTGGAGCAGAGGAAGCCGATTCCAGAGTTTCTGTGAAGCGTACTTACTGTACAACTTTTTTCAATTTATCTCAATGATGTAAAATTTTTGAATTTCCAAAATCTGGCAAAATTAGTGGATTTACAAAAAAATTGAAGCACTTAGTTCTCATTAGTGTGCGGTTACTTCCAAGTAAAAATTCTGAATACTATCTGAGGTATCTCCAGGTTAGTTATCTCCAAGGTCAGTGTTTGGATACGTGTGATCAAAATTAGAAATTCTTGAGAGAAACTGTAAGTTAATGACTCTGATTACTAACCAAGGTACGTAATTGGTTTCAGTTTGGTAGGATTTTTTTGTATTTTGTTTCACTTTTCATTTTTACGTGAGTAGGTGAAGCTCTAAACAGACTACAACTGTAAGACAGTTGAATTTTGATGAATTTAGACACTTGAATTAATTGATACTGAAAAGCAATGCCTTGTTTGTCCATAAAAAATATGTGAGCACAACTTGATTTTTACACAAAGAGAGCTGGCATTCATTTTACCCCCTTTTCGTCCTCTCTTTAGTTTATTTTAGAGAATTTGCAAGAACAATAATTCTTCTGAATTAATGAGTACCTAGTAAAAGTTGAGTAAATTTCTTCAATTGAATAAAGAGAAAAAAGTAGGTACAATGGAAATTTTACCGATAATACTGCTCAGTTTTGTTTATGAGAATTGGCACAACCCTTGCCCCAGAGCTCTCGACAGCTTTAACATAATCTGCATTTATGAAACTTGAGAATTCTGGATTTCGTTCTCTCGGCTGAAATTCTTGTGTCATAATTCCAATGATTGGGCGTTTCGTTCCATTGATGTGGTTCTCATTACACAAACACATATTCCACAGTAATTGTAGGTTCAGAATTGACTAAAAATATAAAGGACAAGAAAAATTTAAGCATTCTATCTTTCTGCCTTTAAAATGTGAAAAATAAAGTGAAGCGCAATGGTCATCACAGGGGGAATGTGATCTTCTCATCGATTTGACAATTGCAAATGCTGTTTCTGTGACACCTCCACAACTAACTGTCTTTGGCTTCCTGATTCTCACAAAATGTTCAATCTGTCCGAAATGTTTCCATGGATAAGTAATCCTGCACTGTTGTCCTTATATTGAAAATTTTATCTTATCACCCTCTCCCCCCTTAGGATTCATTAGCCCTCCCAGTCATTTCAAGCTAGCTATCTGTACCACAATATCTTGAAATGAATTTAAAATGTGACCGATCAAACGTAGAATGAACCAGGGAATTAACTAAAAAGAATGTTAGTTCAACCAGACCATTATTATTCCATGCATCACACGTTTTCAAAATATGCCAAATTTTGCATTCCTTGGGAATCAGTTCATTGTGAATGCCCTGCAATATCTTCTGTCACTCGTCAAATAAGCGTCCTACCATTCTGGGACTTGTTGCAATCGATTTCTAGGGTCAAATTACATGGGAATCTGCCTTTAACTAGAAATTTTTTATCCCAACCAAAATTGAAAAAAACAAAAGGGGTTACATTGTGGAAATTATTTTTTTAATCTTTTTGTCTCGGAATGAGTTTAAACGTGACCAATCCTAAGAGAAGACGCTTTGCTGACAACTAACAGAAGATACTGGGGTGCTTTCATTTTACAAGAATGCAAGAGTTGTAAATTTCATGTGTCGTGTTTTTGGAACAAAAAATTTTGAATTAGAGACTGATATTGCTGTAAATTGTCCGGAGAAATCGATAGCGACAAGTCCCAGAATGTTAAGGCGCTTTGTTGACAAGTTATAGAAGATATTGGGGTACATTTGGAACGCCATGTCGTTAAACTTTCAGTTTTACTCGAATATCATTGTTATTAATGTGACTGATCCATGTAGAATGAACCTCGGGAATCGATAAAGAGGGTTTCTAGCTTGTTCATCACTAGTGAGAGGAGTCTGTTTTGTATGATCATAAAAGACGCCAGAAAAGCAGACTTCATACGCTATGAATGCTATGATGTTTGTCTCTTTACCTGATACAACTTCAACTGAGTATGAAGATGGGACATGTTTTGACTATTTCCACTAATGTATTACCAGGCTTGTGAAAGTGTACTGTGTGGTGTCTCCAGGCAAGTTTCTTTGGCTTATCTTATTAATAACAATAATTAGTTCATTAAGTGGAAGTCTACGGCAGCTATCAGATAAGTTTTAATGTTTTTGTGATAAAAGTGTTGGCATAGACATAAACCTCCTCCTCTTTCACAACTTTTGAATATGGGAGCCTAATTTGGTGAGCGGAGATGCTTTAGCTGCCCTCTTCCCTTCTCCTTCTTTCTTATGCTTATTTGTATTTTGTAAAACAATGATGACTTTAGTCTGAATTCATCAATGCAGCTCATAGCAGGTTGGCCTCTGCCATTACTGAATCTGTCGCATCAGTGACGTAATTTGCCTAGTGAGTGAGCCCCGCTACTGAAAACATTGTGGCACCCCCTATTTTGCAAAATTGATCAGATTCACTTTCCTTTTTCTCATACTCTACACTAGAGTACAAACCACCCCAGTCTATACAGTATTTTTTGGAAATGACTGATAATTTTGTCGGGCAATGTAAGTTGAACCCAGAGAGAATGGCAATGCATTGGAAGATACCGTGTGGAGGGATCCCCCCCCCCCCCTGTTGGGCCAAAAAAGGGGGAAGGCAAGGGGAAAGAAAGTGAGAAAATGAAAAAGGGGGTTACTGGGGTTGGGGTTGGGGGGAGGCAAATATTCCAAACCCCCCCCCCCAAGTTGTCATGGTCACATGCTGCGTTCCTGCCTATCATTCTCTGATTCAAAAACTTTCGATGAAAAAAAAGGTGCAGAGGTATAACACAGACAAATTATGAAACATACATTTTTATTTTTTTCTTCAATTCAAACAATAATATTTGTACAAAGACTTTAGTAGGTAAGATATTAAAAACTTAAAGCTCTTCGTAAGCTCTGGCAATTGTTCAAAATTTAAAATTTTGACTGATGGAACGAACTGAGCTGATTGATAGTTTGCTTTAGAGCTTATTCGATGGAGTGGATCTTGATGACGAATCTCAATTCTTTGATGCTAATTTTTTTCCAGTTCCCAACTTTTATTTTCAAGTTTCAACCACTTCATGCTTACTTAGGTGTTAGATGCAAGAATTGAATCCATGGACCTAATTTGCGTTAGCAACCATCCACCCCCACTTTTCTACCTTCCTATTCCAGAGCATAATAACACTAAACTTACTTTGGTTTAAAATCACAGTTAATAGAAAGTTAATGTATTAAAAATCAATTGAGTGACGAAACAAGTGGAATAAAAATTTTCAAACCCAGAAAGTACGGCAAGTAATTTTGCTTCTTTTTCTTTTCTAATTTTTACTTTCTCATTTTTCTTTTCGGTCATGGAAAGTTTCTCTTTCTTCGGGGGGACTTAACATTCTTTAAGAAATTACACAGTTTAAAAAAAATTACTTAAATATATGCCTCTAATGAGCTATAATCATGGAGGAGGTTTCTGGAATGTAAATCATAGGGGCCTCCTGGTCATTTTACACGCAGGCCTAGTCTATTAGCCTCTTATTTTTTCGATAGACAAATAAGTCCATCTATGGCCCCAGCTGGCCCAGCTGCTGGCTGGTATTAAAATTCTGTGTCCAGATAGCCACTCTAGAACACTTACACCTCCATTGAAGGTTAAAAAATAAGAGGCAAACAAACCACCCATGCCTACCTTACTTTAAAATAGGACTTAAAATATGGCATAACCCTTCTCACAGTTATAGCTTGTTGGACAATTTGTACCTACTTCACTAAAGAGTTGATATAACTATTTCTGATTGTGAAAGGGTTCTAAAATAAACTCGGTCACTCATGCCTAATTTCTATTATTATTCTTCTAATTTGATTAAAAAAGGTGGCATTTGAAAAATATTAACTTCAATAAAAAAAAAAAATCATTGGTAAATGATGATAAGTTTACCATATTTCTAACCTTAGGATTATGAGCAAAACACAACTACTAACAATTAAACTTTGAAAAGAGTACAAGTATATCTAGAAGGGACTAATAAAAATAAGTATTGCACCAATCCAGGTATCGCGCCATAAATGAAACAATATTAGATTACTTAAGAATTAAAATGAATATATAAAGAAATAAATAAAGAAATAAATAAAACATAAGAATAACAGAATGAACAAATGAATAAACAGATAAATAAGGGATAAGAGAGAAATTAGGTTCCTCGTCAATATTGCGAGAGCAAAATTTTTTCTGGCGGTGGCCAAAATGGCTCTTGCTAACTTAAGCTACATGCAATTGAATAGTTCATTCTTGAGTAAAATCCAGCGGAATTAATGATGAGTTTACTCTAGTTTTCTAGAGTTTAAAATAAAAAAATTCACTCGCCGACACACAAAATGACTTCAAAGTTTAAGGCTTTAAAGCGGAGCTATTCAAGTAACATGGGACATTCCTATCTAATTTGAGACTTTCCTTTACGTGTTTCTTTAGAGCGAATGACAAATTAGACAGGAATCTGAATCTCTCATGACAACTGCGTAGCTCTGCCATTTAAGAGCACAGATGGCGAAGCTATGCAGATATCATGAGAGATTCCAATCTAATTTGTCTCTCTCTCTCTGTAGAAACACACAGAGGAAAGCCTCAAATTAGATAGAAATGTCCCATGGTACCTACGTAGCTCTGCCATAATGCATTTAAATTTAAGTGTTTTTGTGAGTCTATGAGTAGATTTTGTGATTTTTTCGTACACTTATTGTCATTCATTCTGGTTTCTATGGAAGAATTAACTAATCACTCCCACGTGGCAAAAGTTAGAAAGAGCCCATTAATCAAGATAAAATGCTATGGCGCTGTAAGAGTGAGCTAAGAGACGTTTTCAAAAAGTTAAAAGAGAGCGACATCATCATCACTTTGTCCCTTTCTTGGTTCATTCATTTTTTTCCTTCTTTCGCTAGTACATTCCACAACTCTACATATTGTAGATCTACACTCAAAATATACGTATAAAGGTGCATTGCTCTACACAACTTTTAATTTCACTCCTAAAATTTGTCTCTAAATATTTAAGGGCCACAGCTCTGCAGATCGTAGATCTACAATCAAGGTTTCCGCCAAGAATGTGTTTTTCGCACAGTTGATTGCAATTATGGTGAAATTTGTAGAGCTGTACATGATAAGTGAAGCATTGAAATATATAACAAGGTAAGCGCCATTAGACGTTGCAAAGATTGTGTTGTTGTTTTTTTGTCAAACAGATTACCCATGACGTCCAGTGAAACAAAATTTTTAGATAAAATTTCTCCCTTAATGAACAATTTTTTCCAGAAAAAACCCATTTTACTAAACACACTCAGCATTTTAGATAATTAAGAAGAAGATGCACAATCTTTGCAACAACTGATGGCGCATACCTCCTTATATCAAGTATTAAACTTAATTTGAAAGTAAAATTTCAGGTGCTTAAATCTACACTCTGCAGAGCTGCGCACACCTTGAGGAATCCTTGACGGTAGCTCTCCAATCTCCACAGCTGTGCACTTTAGTTTAGAGACAAATTTTAGGAGCGAAATTAAGTATGCGTAGATTTACACATTGTAGAGCAATCCACCTTTTCTGCACAAACGTTTAACGAAGATCTACAATCTGTAAAATTGTGCTCTGAACTCATTTTCAAGAACTAAATATTCTTCAATAGGTTGAAAAAGAGCAACGTTATCTCTCATTGTTCCTTAATTTTTTTTCTTCTTTTGTTTAATCTTTACAAAAAAAGTAACTGGTCTGTAAAAAAAAAAAAAAAAAAAAAAAAAAAAAAAAAATCAAGTATCACCTTCGAATGTTGACACCTGGAGAGCTTTACTCATTGAACTTACAAAAGATTACAAACACATACAAAAAAATTGAATTGAACAACTTGTAGTTACCTATTTTCTGAGGAATCAATACCTAGATAATTGACTCACCATAAATAGTTATAACAGTACCAAAAAGTATCTGACAGTAGTGATGGTCTGACAATACATATAGAGGATTATGGCTTCTGTACTGTATTTGGAAGACCGATGACAGCTAGGCTGCCGTCCCTTAGCGGTATTAACATATGGGTGTTTGCGTTGGTTACAACGATCCCTTGAATTGGCACATGAAGAGGCACATCATAGACAGGATGTAATCTACAACAGATGGATTAAAATGAAATTAACAAAAGTAACATTAAAAAGAAAGAAAAAAAAGATGGTTCAAAATATGTTCTTCAGAAATTTTCAAACAAATTTCAACTTTTTATTATCATTGTAAAAGCATCTTCACAGCACAACATTTTAACTGTCCATTCTGTGTATATTTTTGTAACGTTTCAACATGGTGTAAAAAATAACATTCTTATAAAGGAAAAAATGAAGCCAGAACATATTTACAGTCCTAGGCATATGTTTATGAATTCTACAAAAGAAATGGACCGCTAATCTTCCAGAGCTGTAACTTCATTCAATAATTTAAAGCTGAGTACCAAAGAATTGTTCATAGACAGCGGAGGCTCTGTTTTCCTAAATTAAACTAAAAGAGAAGGCTTATTACTCTCTCAACGAATTTTATGATGACCCTTGTTAGCTGCTTCTAGCTTTCATCTGTGCAGTTGAAATGAACTTTTAGGAAATCCCATGTGCTTAGCCTTTTCACTTTTATTTTGGTATTTAAACGTTATTTTTCCGTTTTTGTTTTTTGTATTTTTTTTTTACCCGTACCAAAGCTACAAATGCAGTGGCTATTGTATGAATAAATAATTAAATAAATAAATAAAAAATAAAAATGTTCTCTCCAATCTTACAGAAAACTCCATTACGTGTGTTTCCTACATAAAATCCGAGGGGGTCTCATTGATTCTCCAGACATTATATATATAAAGCTGTCGTCCCTCCTAAATGTTTTTTCTATTTCCCGAAAATTGGCCGAAGCGATTTCCCTCAAATTTGACACGATGATTCCTTAGGGTATTTAGAAAAAATCTGTCCGAACAGTTTTTGAAAAAGTCGTCTGTGAGCGCCGCAAAATGAATTTTAAAATAAGAGTGAAAACTCATTTTCGCACGACGCACGGACAGCGAGGTGACGAGATGCTCCGCAGCTCCGCGCCATTGCCTGAGCTGGATTCTCTGATCTGCCCCTCCCCTCCACTCTACGCTCGGCAGAGTCTCACCTTATCAGTTGACGAGTCAGTGCAGCGAGAGCGGTGGAGGGGGGAGGTTCGTTCGTCGCTCATCTCTTGCGCACTGATTACTTCGTTCTTTCTCCAAAATATTTCTGTCGCTCGCCTCGCCCGCACCCGCAACCTTCTCTCTCACTCCTTACGGACGCTCATCTCTCTCGACTAACGCACTCCCATTCTTCGTATTAACCATTCGTTTGCCTTTCTTCTTCTTTCCTCTCTTTTCATTTTATTCTTTAAATTTTTATCATTTCGACTTAAATCACTCGGGATCGTTGAATAACGTCCCTAATATTTTGCAGTATGCTCTTGATTTAATTTTTTTTTTTATTTTATTATTTTTTTTTTTTTTTTTTTTATTTTTTTTTTTTTTTTAAGAAAACATTCTTAGCGCATTGTGCATTTATTTTTTCCGTGAATTGTCACCGTTATATGTAACCTTTAAGCACTCGCTTCTCTTTTATAATTCCTCTTCGATTTTCAACGCTTTTATTTTGGTATCCTCCGCGTCTTATTTTAGTTCTTTTTGCGCATTGCCCGGCAATATTTTTTTTTTATTTATTTATTTAATACAAGAAAGTGCAAGCTCTTTGCGCTCACATTCTTACATTTTCATCTCTTTAATTCTCAGCACCAATACTCCGTTTCATTTTATCATTTTTTACCAACCACCAACTAGCCCGTAACCCTAGGATGCTGGCCGTGGAGGGCGCCCGTAGGGTGCTTGGAACGGCTAGTATTGTTTAAATTCAATTTAAGAGTGCCTGGTCACTTTTTAGGATCCAATGATCATTTTTTTTGCCATACCCATCCTTAGCTCCATATTATTTCACAAGACCCAAAATATGTTCCGGATGGACCGTTCTCGACCAAAAGTTCGCTCCAAGAACCTCAACAAGCATAAGTCACTACTTTACAGACTACATCGGACTGTCAAAAAATGGCGGCACCACAAATCAACCTCAAGATAAGTATCACTAGAGGTAAACCAACAAATCGCAGCACTTAGGGGGGTCGGGTAGACTCTATAGTGGTCCTAAACAATGCAATGTTAAGAGCGATCCCAAGATTCCGATGCTCCGTTAAAGAAATCTGAGGTTACATGTGCCATTTTTAGGTAAAACCAACAGCCTGCCTCTCCTAAACATTTTTTGAGCCCTACTCTGTTATTCATAGGATTTCTAACTCTTTTAATTTTATAACACCTTCCGTCAATCTAAATTGTATTCATTTTTCCATGTTTTGTTGCTCCTTAAGGAAATCAATTTTCAAGTTTATGCGAAATTTTGCTGTTTTTAATTTCATTGATACAGGTTCTTCTCCTTTTCATTTTGTAATTTTTAGTAAATTTTGCGTGGACTTGATTTTAGTTTTAAATCTTCCCGTTATTTTGCTTTATTTTTAATTTTGTTTCTTACCTTCCATTTTCTTACAATCTTTTCTGTTATTTTTTTGTTAAGGCTTTTGTCCCGCTTATTTTCTAAATGAATAAATAAATTAATAGAATGAAAAGAGGAATGGTGAATCAATACCTATTTGAAAAGCCTGAAGAAACGCAATTGAAATCTCACAGTCTAACACGCACCAAAAATGATTTAGGTGATTTTTCTCAAGTATTTTCACCTTAAAACTATAATTTTCTTGTGAAATTTACGTGAATAACCATCAAAGCACTCTGATACTTGCCAATTTATCAAATCTTCAACTAACAGATCCTAGGCAAAAGTCTCTCAGATTTCACTCCAAAAGTACCACCGGTCATTGTTCTAAATTTTGTTTTTATCAGGTAGTTTAAGTTAAATAACAAGTTTTTACACTGAGTATCAGTGCGCTGGTGCCTCTTTAATTTCTTAACAGATTTTTAAAGCCAATAATCCATCAAAATTAATTGAGAATTGAAGTCGTAGCTTTTTGCCGGAAAGGACCAGGAACTTTTTTATGTGTCGCTATCGTTGCTTTTGTTAGCACTTAAACCAAAGCCAAAACACTCCTATCATCTGCATCCAAAGTGTGCAGCTGCTCCATTTGATGCAAATCAATCGACAGCACTCTGGCAGCCAAAATCAGAACTAAAGACTGAAATAGGCAGCCTCTGAGAGAAAAAAATGGAGATCAAAAAAGAAAATAATAAATGGAGATAAAATGGCTGGAGATAAATATATCATAAAATTACCCTAGAAGTCGGCTCATCGTCAAATCTCCAGCATCGTCGACAACTACTAAACAATGGCTGACAGTGGCAAGTCCCGTCACACGGCCAGAGACTAACTTTGATCCTAAATTTTCGCCATTTACACTGTAGACATGCACCGAATCTCCGCTCGTCTGAAAAGAAGAGAAACGTTGGTGATTGATTAGAGAGAGAGGAAGTAGCAAAACACATTATAAAATCTGAGTTCTGGCCCTTGGAGTGGGTCGAAAACAACCATTTCCTTTGGAATTGGGATAGGATCTTGTTAAATACAAAAAGATGTGTCAAGATTTTCCTCATAATTAAAAATTGTTATTCTGTGAATGAGTATTTAGAGGATAAATAATATAAATTAAGGCTTGCGCTCATGGTTCTCTGAAACGTTACCTGTTATCTTAATTTTATCTGTTGACTCTAATCTATCATATTCATTGACTTTTCGTTCATGTATAATTGTTCCGTTAAATTCAGAAAAAAAAAGAAATTAAAGCAAAGCAATACCGTATCTCGAGCTGAGAAAGCAAGGTGTCCTTGAAAAGAGAGTGCAATGGAAGTCACTTGAGTCGTTGATAGATTACAGCCGAGAGGTGAAATGGTCCTGATGAATTGGGCTCCGTTAATTGTGTAAACATTGACGGTGCCATCCTACAATGAGAACAGAAAATCAGATGCTTCAAAAGAATGAATAAAAGCACTGGGCACAAAGAGAGCATTTTTACAAAAACCTTTTCATAAGATATTGTCAATCCAAAATTTCAGTATTTCTCTAATTTGTCGATAAAAGGCCTTTGGTGTTGATCTATTTGATTATTGCAGGGCACAAAAAAAAAAAAACAAAAAAAAAAAATTAGATGATTTAGCAATTCTGATGCTAAAAATTGTGACCACAAGATAAAAGCAAACTAAGAAAATGTGACAAAACGGAATGCTAAAGTAACAAAATATTGGTGTTTAAACTTACAAAAATAGAATGTCAATACAACAAATTGGTACAAGAAATTCTGAAATACATATTTTGTTTATTTGACAATCTGTGTTGTTAGTTTAACAATACTGAATTTTTGAAAAAACAAAACCAATTTTCGGTCATGCTTTTTCACATTGAAATTTTTAAATCATCAAACTTTTTTCTTCAGTATTTTACTATTTTTACGGTGAAAAGTTATTGAATCATTAGTCGTAGTAGTATTAGTAGTAAAGTCCAGCCGCCCAAACCTCGTGTTTGTTATGCTTGTACTTCAAAGCGAACAACTGGACTGAGAATACAAAAAGGGAATAAGAAGGAAGGGAGAAACCTATCAAGGTACCTCACTGTGAGGAAAGGGGACAAGAGGGAAACCGCACCAAGCGTGAAACCCTGAGGAAAGGAGATGCTATAAAGATTAAAAAGTAACATACAACCTTAGAGATTTTTGTTGATACTTTTGGCTTTTCAAGCCAGTTACTTGAGTCTAAATTTTATTGTTTTTCGTTAAAAACTAAATTACCTACTCAGTGAGCTGAGAAGCACAATATGTTTGGTTCCTTTCTTGGCCTCACAGGCAGGTCCAAAGTTACATAAACTCAAGTAAAGTTACAAAAAATTCCAAGAAATGAAGAGATCTCGACTTCCAAAGTTTTCTGGATGATAATACTTTTTCTCCTTATACCCTTTCGGGAAGGAGCAAGATGCATTTTTTAGAGAGCTTTTTAGAATCCATAAATTCAAACAGAGTGCTTTCAATTTCCACATTAAACAATGAAAGAACTACTATGGTGGTACATATTTTAAACACAAACTTTCTTCAACAAATTGGAGCTTTAACATTTTAAGAGAAAAAGACCAAAGAATAAGTAAACAGTTATGGAGATGTAGAAGAGGAAAAATTTCTTTGCTAGGAATATTCCAGACTTTTAAAACATAATCCATATTACTGTAGGAAAAGTGTATATAAAACCCATTCAGACCCTTGCAATTGCCCCAAAGACAATGAGTTGAATTGTTAATTGGCACAAGCAGAATAGTGTCTCACCATTGACCCTGATACAACCATATCCAACTCAGTTGCAATAGCTACAGATGTGATGGGTTGATCATGACCACACAAAGTGGCTAGAGCTTTTGGCGACACGGAAGGCATTCGTCCGATATCCCATATTATACAGGAACAATCTTTAGATCCACTGACTAGGTACCAGCCACAAGCATCAAGTGCTAAGCAAGTAACTATATCTGAAAAAAAAAATACACTATAAGACAAGATAATCTTCATTTGTATCTCCTCATTCAATGGCTCCAAAAAATAAGATACACTATTAGGTGTACAGTCAACTTGTTAATAAACAGCAATTTGGCAACAATTTGATGCCAAATCCTTTATATACCTTGGGTATATAAAGGATTATGATACTGCTTATGAAATTTTTCAGGGACTTTCAGAAACCTTTGAGGGTAAAAGTGTGCAATCTGAACTTTCTTGCAGAAAAGCTTTATTAAACCTGAAATTTGAAAGCGGTCCCTCGGCAAATCATTTTATGAATTTTGATAAATTGATCAAAAATTTAACAGAGACAGGAGGAACCGTATCAAAAAGCGACATAATTTGCCATTTGTTGTCAACCTTACCGGCTGAATTTGACCCAATAGTTACAGCTCTGGAAACTGTTGAGGACTCACAACTAACTCTGAACTATGTGAAAGATAAGCTCCTTGAACACAAACTCAAAAATGAAACACTAAACAAAGCTGGAGCTTTCAGTCATGAAAGTGCATTTAATAGCAATATTCGCTGTGAAAGATCTTGCAGTATCTGCAGTAAAAAAGGACATTTTTTCATTGACTGTCCGCGAAGGCAAGGAAAATTCTTTGATTTGAATAGGAGGTATAATTCGATTCGACCTGAGGAATTGGATTCGGATTCAGACGATAGTGAAGATATATCAAGCGGTAAGAGTCTTTTATCTGCTTTATCAAGACCACAAAAAAAAGTATTTTATGCAGCCGTAAAGCGAAAGTTGGCAAACTCACATTCGTACAATTAATTTAATTTTCAGTGGTCACAGGATTATCATGAAAATGTTCTTCGAGTCCCAAAATTAAGACTGAAATTACTCTACATAAAAAACAACAAAATGCAAAAATTTTATAAAATCATGCAATTCACACTGAGGGAAAGAAAGAAGGAAAACTTTATACGTTTAAGTTTAAAATTCAAAATTCCTACCATTGGCGTAGGTACATAAATTCTATGAAGACTGTCAAACTTTGGCATCAAAGATTAAGGCACAAGTGTAAAGGAAACGGGACAAAAATAGGTAATTGGAGGAAATATGGTGCATAGGGTTGATCACAGAAGCAGAATAGAAAAATCACGTTGCCCTAAAGGGTAGTTTGCCAAAATTGTATTTTTGGTATGCAAAGTAAAACACTGCTTGAAAGTAATGACCACAGAAGATCTCAAGAGAGTCTTTGACTTAATCCATGAGTGGTACGGTCCAGCAGCACAAACAAGGAGGGTTTGATATGCATGATGTTTCACAGCAAAAAACTGGACTGAATAAAAAATAAGTAGTAGTAGTAGTAGTAGTAGTAAAGTCCAGCCCCCGAAACACGTGGTTCGTTAATAAAAAAAAATCTAATGACTTCTTACCTTGATGCTGTACTAATGATATCACAGTTTTCCCCTTAATTAAACTATAAACTTTAATACTTGAGTCCCAGTGTCCAGCGCTTAAGAGGTATTTGCCATCATGTGAGAGGGCAAACATTTGATTATTGAGCGTTACACTGGGATGGAATGATCCAGATATACAGCGGCAAAATCTGAAACAAAAAATAAGGAATTAATTCATTCTTACTTCATTCATTCATTAATTTTTCTTTTAGGCCTTAAAAAAAAGTAGTAGTAGCAGGAGTAAAGACCAGCAGTCCAAACACAGTGGTTCGTTTTGCTCAGAGTTGAGCAAAGGGGTAGTATTTTAGGTCGTACCAAATACACACCAAAAAGTAGCTCTGACAAGGATCTGCCTTCGTCAGTCAATAGAAATAAAGACTAAAGACTCTTGCGCAAGGTCTTGACCACCAACAATTTAGACCAATAACTCTTAACAAAAAAAACAAACAAAAAACAGGAGGCGCAGCAAAATTTTCTTCCACAGAAGTTTAAGGTAAAGAAATTGGAAATCTGCTGAGCAATTTCAAGGATGAAAAGATGGATGAATTACTTTGGATTTGAGAGCGAAGAATCGATATCTAGAGCGAATCCTTTGGCTGAATGCCGGTCATGCGGAAGCCACGCATGCTGCCCAATTAGTCCACTTTTTGAAATGGTTATGAGACAGTCTGCTATGATGGTTTGGAGAAATCCTCGAGGTGGTGACCGTGGAACACTGACAAACACGAGAGAATCTTTCTCGGAAGAAACCTGTAAATTCAAAATCAAGAACCGCATCGAAATCAGAATAAAAACTTTAAAATTCTGCCTATTCTGTTGTATTGTGCCTATTGCTTGGTAGGTAACTAGTTGAAACATAAATAAAAAAATTAATGAATACGCAAAAACAAAGGTACCTGTGAAATGCGCCGACTACCGAGATACGGGCAGTGCAATTGCCTTGATTAAAATTTATAGTCTATCCTTCTGACACTAGCTAGGTTCTTATTGTTACTAGTTTTTATTTCTTATTTTTAAATGCAGCTAAATACTATTTTTATTTGTGTTATTATTGTAATAGATTAAAAATATCAAACTTTAAAACTTTAAAATAGGAATTACCTGAAATATTTATTAAATTGTTTTTGCTTTGAAGCATAATTGGCCCATTTTTCTAAAATTACTTTTGCTATAATAATAAGATTCAACATTTATACTTTGTTTCCTTCCAAGGAGAAGCCACTGAGCTGTCGGACAGCTGTTTCTCAGCTTAATTCACCATCAAAAAACTTTTCTGATACTTAATGGGACATAATACGCAAGGAGCAGGTTAATTTACATAGATTCGCAATGATAAATTTACATGATTGGAATATCTGATCCGTTAAGATTGGTTTTCTGCTTTGACCAGTTTCCGTTATAAACTGGTACCATTGTACTATGACTTGCAAAAGAAAGTATCCCGGTCGAAATTCTTACGGCTAATTTTCCGTTGTTTTCAAAAGAATTTTTGATTCACCATGACATACTTTAAAAGAGGCATTCTGCTTGGTCCTCAAACACTTAAAAGCCTCAAAATTGTTTAAAGGTTGCCAAGACTTAAAATTGTAAAAATTTCAACTAAGGTACTTTCAACTAGGTTGCAGGACGCAGGTCATAGTACTTAAAATAATGTAGAGAATAAATAAACTAAACAACTCACAGGAACAAGACACGTAGCTAATTTATCTAAAAACATAGTGAGATCAGGTTTTCTCAAGTCAGAGCGCAGCATTCTTGTAAGGGCGTCGTTTGTGGAAAGGCGCAGAGGATGAGGTTCTCGCAGAAGCTGAGTCGGTGTCTGTCCAAAATTGTTGATCATACCTTCGACCGCTTCTCTCTCCATGGGATCAGTGATCGCGTCTAAGTCTACTGCACCTTCATAACTGAAATTAAATAATTTTTTGAGTGCTGGTAACTTTAAAGTACAGAAAACATTTTTGCAAAAGGCAAGATATTATCCTTTCCAGACCAGAATTAGATCTGCCAGAGGCGAAACATTTTCACAACATTTTCTTTTCTTTAACAAGGCAGTTGACACCAGAATAAGAATCCAGCATTTTTCAGATTTTTATGAAGTGCAGTTTAACAGAAAAAGACACTTGATTTGATATTGACGCTTACAGGACAATTGGGAGAAATACAGGAGAAAAAATCTGGTTCAAGTGCATTATTCGACTATATTTTGCAAAACAACAAACTAAACTGAAGTTCCATGATAGAAAACGCCTTCATTTCTTCAAGTACCTATGCAATTTCATTGCACAAATGTATTGCGGCCAGCGTACCCTAAATATTGAAGACGTTTAATTAAACTAAATCACGACTTAGCAAGGAAAAGTGGATTATCAAAACGCGGAATATCCATGCATCTCCTTAAACATCAATTAACTTGACTTGTTCAATAGCCACTGAAAAAAAGTGGCTCTTGTATCAACTTCTCAAACTTCTTAAATTTCTTTTCAATAAATAAATAAATAAGTAGTAGTAGTAGTAGTAGTAGTAGTAGTAAAGTCCAGCCGCCCAAACACTTGGTTCGTTATGCTGATATTTCACAGCGAACGACTATAAATAAATAAGTAATTAATTAAATAAATAGATAAATAAACCAATCAATAAATTTGACCAAAAATAGATTTAGAACACTCCTAAATCTGACAGCTCAATTTTGAAATTACCTGCAATAAAAAAATACATTCAGAGCCTCCACAGCCTCAGGTCCCTTTTGCTTATAGCCAAATATTAGATCAATCCACTTGTGCAAATTTGCCGAAACGTACTCCGATTCCTGAACAAAGGAAGATAAAGGCAAAAATTATGAGAAAAAAAGAACTTTTGGCACTTGCAAGTATACTTCAAGAAGATACCTGAAGTATTCAAAATATAAAAACAAAAGTCTCAAAAATAAAGCTGGGATACTGAAAATACAAAAATTCCCATAAGCCTCAAAAAGTACGAGTGATGCAGATAGACATAGTATCACTTGCACTCCCTTGCACTCACTAAACTTATGGCAAAATGGATTTTCCATACTATGACATAAATTCTCAACCAATTATTCTCATTTAGGGCTCAACAAATCCATAAAAAAACTAATGTAGGTGCCAGCATTCTTGCATTTTGCGTTAGGTACAGTTTTAAATGCCAAAAAACACGTCTTTTCCCAAAAGTGACAAGTGGCACTAACCATCAGATTGAAATCTGGGAAGTTTCACTTGAAATTACCTTAAGGTGATTCTATGGCAAACTCCCAAAAATTTTAATCCGATAGATAGCGTTACTTGTCGCTGGCTCCATAGTTAGCCGTTTTTTGACGGTTTTCGGCTGTTTTCTCTGAACAGACGAATAATAGACGAAAAATTGGAATGTTAGCACCTGCTTAATTTTTTGCTAGATTTTTTGAGCCATGAACGGGCCAAATTGGTTCTAAAATGAAGGCAAAACTATGCAAAGAAATAATCAAGTGTAATTTGGAGTTGTATCAGCTAAGATTACAGGTTTCGGTTTCACCTGTAATCTTTGCTGATACAACTCCAAATTTCACTTGATTTTTTCTTTGCATAGTTTCGCCTTTATTTTAGAACCAATTTGGCCCGTTTATGGCTCAAAAAATCAAGCAAAAAATTAAGCAGGTGCTGACATTCCGATTTCTTGTCTATTATTCGTCTGTTCAGAGAAAACAGCCGAAAACCGTCAAAAAAGGGCTATTATCGGAGCCAGCGACAAGTAACACCATCTATCGGATTAAAATTTTTGGGAGTTTGCCATGGAATCTCCTTAAAGCCAAAAAACTAAAATGTTGATGCACATTCGGAACAAAGATTAAAAAACAAAACAAAATTCAGCCATTTTATCTTTCAATTACTCAAAGCATGTTGGTACATCAATGGCAGTGATGAGGCTGACAAGTAACATTCACTCCATGGTCTTCTTCCTGTCAATATGGATTAGTGTTGACCAGCGGCAAATTCAGGAAGTAGTCCTTTCCTCTCTCTGCCCTAATGGGCGGACAGAGAAAACAAAACAGATGGTCTGTTTTGTCTATTTTAATAAATAGATGCCTTAGAAAAGGTTGTCTGTTTTAAAAAATAGATGAGTTAGAAAAGGACAGAGGGAGGGGCTATCCCTGATTTCCAGCCTCTATCTTTGTACTTTTCAAATACATTTATTTATTTATTATTTTTATTTATTTATTATTTTTATTTATTTATTATTTTTATTTATTCATTATTTTTATTTATTTATTATTTTTATGTATTTATTATTTTTATTTATTTATTATTTTTATTTATTTCATTAATGAATCCATAGGGGCAAAAGACCATGAAACAGGCACTTGCCCATTCAGTCATGATGTAAACAGTAACAATCTATCAGGATTGTAAAAGTGGTAAGGAAAATACAAAATGAATACAACTTAGCATTTCCCAAAAGCAGGAATTGGACGAAACAAGATGAGACATCAGGAATCGATTAACCCTATCGGTTTACATGGCGTCACATGACTATGTAAGCACGACTCTGAGTCTTGTGAACATGATCATGTGATGCCGTTTAAAACCCTTTCCTGCATGCATTTTAGGATTTGACTTTTATTTAGATTTTATTTAACCGTTCCAAAGAGAACAAGTTTCAAAGAACTTTGATGGGTCATTCAACTTTTTGAAAAATGTCCATTTAAATTCCATTGAATCCCATGATGAATTACACGACACAACATGTGTTCCACTTTCCCCAAAAGGATTAAACCAATGGGATTAATCAATTCTCGCTGTCTTGTCTTGTCCAAAAGAGCGGCATCCGCCTGTAAGAATTCTTAAGTGAACTAGGTATTGTCAGCTAATTGGCTTGTATATATGATGTAAAATAAATAAAAACGCAAACCAATGAACACGCAGTATTAAAAGGAAAACTTCTATAACCAACTGATGGAAATATGTAGCTCACAATTCCCTAATCTCCAAACTGCATTTCAAGTTTTCCTTAAAAGTACCAAAATATGAGACATGCCCATGGGTTTGGGTATAGCAAATTTCTTGCAGAAAAACTGCGCACTTCACCGAAACTCATTATTTTCCACCTTTAAGATACTTGGCAAACCAAAAGAAGCCATACCAATGCTTTACGATGCTTAAAAATAAAATCCTCTGCTGAGTCTGCCCATTTCGGAAGAACTACATCATCCACTTTTTCTTTCGAGCCTTGCAGGTGGCCAAGATCAAACCTGAAATTATGAAGGACAAACTCTTAATGCCACAAATTGTTAGTATGTAACTAGTTTTGATAAAGAAAAAATAAATTTTAAAAAGTGAATGAGACTCTTTCTAACTTTTGCTACACTTTAGCGATTAAATAGCTAATTCGTGATTAAAATCCAGCGCGAATTACATTAAGATAAGCGCATTAAAAAATTAAGATATCTACTCACAGACTCACAAAATAACTTTCAAGTTTAAGGCATCATGGCGGAGCTACACAGGTACAAGCAGAGCCATTAGCCCTGCGTCGACGATTCGACGCAACCCGCATTACACGTAGCCCAAACCTCGTTCGGACTTGAGAGAACAAAAGCAAAGAAAGATAAGAGATTGTTAAGTGTACGTATAATGCGGGTTGCGTCGCATTGTCGATGCAGGACTTATGGTTCTGCTTGTACCATGGGAGCTTCCTATCTAATTTAAGACTTTTCTCTGTGTGCTTGACATATTTCTTTCTATAGAGAGAGAGAAAGACAAATTAGATATCTCTTAGCTACCCAGTTGTCATGGGGGATTCCTCTCACCTTTGTCACTTTTTCTAAGGAAACATGTAGAGGAAAGCTTCAAATTAGATAGGAATCTCCCATGGTATGTACCTGCATAACTCGAGCATTAAGCTGCCTTAAACTTTAGTCATTTGGGAGTATGTGAGTAAATAGTACAATTTTTTAATGTGATCATCGTAATTTTTTAATGGGCTAATCGTAACTTTTGCTGGATTTCACTAGAGAATTATCTATTCAATCACTTCAAGCAAAAGTTCACAAGAGCCTCATTGTAGTATGAATAATGAATATAAGTAGATAAAATTAAGTTAGGAACCTTCTGTATTTTTTCTGTAGAGCTTTGATACTAAGAATTTCTGATAT
Source organism: Trialeurodes vaporariorum (assembly GCA_011764245.1). Taxonomy (NCBI): domain Eukaryota; kingdom Metazoa; phylum Arthropoda; class Insecta; order Hemiptera; family Aleyrodidae; genus Trialeurodes; species Trialeurodes vaporariorum. The sequence goes on from VMOF01000220.1 coordinate 28,662,457, forward strand.
AAACTTTAAATATTTGCTGTAGTTTTCAGACTGTACGATCAGATTTTAACAAAGCTTTGAAAAAATACAGTAAAACCTAGCTAAGCGGGACTGAGCCCAGTGAAACTTTTCTACAAGAGTAAAACTATCATTGTTCCTGCCCGCCAGACCTCTCCAGGCGAAGAAACCTCCAAAAGCAAGGAAAACAAACCTCTGTAACCCTACAAACTATTTTTCAATTTTGTAAAAGTTGCTTGGCAACAGCGCTTGTGTTAGGGTGGAGTAAAAACACACATTTTCCGATTTCGCAACTGGCATACGAATAAAAACTTGTGGACGTATGAAAAATTAAGGTTCCCAAAATTTGAGGTCACACGGTCAACTCTTGTGGATAGCGCCTGAGCTTCAAAGATTGTATTATTCTTGTCGCATCAATTTATTCTCATGCACATAGAACTATAAACTGAGAACAGTTCTTGGAGAAGAAATGACAGAGAAATAGAGAAAGAGCGGCTGAACAAATTACCTGTTCATATTTTTCAGAAATTCTGGAAAATAGAAGAATTCAGGAATGAGCTCTTTCACATCATTCGGACTATCCATTAATAATTTCCAAGTTTGAGGGATGGAATGAAACTGTCGGTCTGCAACATCGAATCTGTAAAAACGTAAACGACTAAATTAAATTAAGAGAAAAAGATCGCTGAAAAGTAAAAATAATAGGACGAGTCAGTAACAAATTTGGACTGCTCAACCTAAAAATCATATGTTGTCACTCATTGGTTTGTTCATTTCAAAAAGACTCTTAGTATCTGTTAGTATCATCTCAACATTTTTTCTGTTTGTTTAATGACTTACTCGTATAACTGTATTCTTGAATAATCTTTTGTGTTTTTAATGAATTATACGCATGAAAAAGAAAGAAAGGAAATAAATAATTGCGGAAATAACATTTTGCTTTTCGAATTTTCAATTTTTCCCATTGTCCACTGAGGCCATAAAGCGCTTTCATTATTTAAGGTATGCGATTTCATTTTATATTCGCATTGCTTCATGAAATCACAGCAACTGCAAGACTTCTTCACAACCTCTTTATCAAATGATAGGGAGGGGAGCATAAAAACACAAAATTTTCACGTCATTAGTCCATAGAGGCACCCGGAGGAGAGGGAAGCTCAGGGGTCTGATCACCTCCTCCCCCCTTACCACTGAACTTTGCCCTAAAAAAGGTATTTTTTGTAGTTTTCAGAATTTTTTTTTAACAAATTTTGACCTTCAGACCTCCCCCTGGACAATTTTCGTACCCCCAAACCCCCCTCAAAAATTTTCTGGCTACACACACTGCAGGTCAGCATATGAGATAGAAAATTCTCAATGAAAAAGATAGAGTACATTACCTCCCACTTTGTAATTCTATGTGCAAAGAAGTGAACGGTTCAACACGAACAAGGTAATGTAAAACACCTGCTGAATTCGAGTAGTGAGTCCCATAATGAAACTTGGCGATAGTACCTGAAAAAATAACAGTATGGTAAACCGACGTTTAATGATGATGATTAATATGACGGTAGTGAGTATAAAGTATAAGGATTCCTCAAAATAACCACTTCCTCATCTATTTACACATTACACATGAAGTATAAATGAAAGGAGCAAAATTACTGCAGTGAATAAACTCAAGTGCTTTAATTGTAAGTTGCTTGCTTAAAAAGGTGATCATGCAACAAAGTACTCGAAGCCTTGAATTTTGGTTGCTGTGGTAGGCAATGGTCTGATGAAAAAAGAGGTAAGTGTTCAGTAAAGAAGAAACTGAATACATTTTTAAGGGTTCGTATTGAAAATGATCGCTTTTTCGTGATGCTCTGCTGTGATTTAGTTCCAAACAAAAATAAATTGTGGAGAACGTCCCACACACACTTTCTCACATCAAAATTAATCTGGGGGACTCCAGCAGGCTGATTCTGTTCGTTTGGATGAGACGAGACGAGGTAGCAAGGATCGACCAATCCCATTGGTTTAAATAGCGTCACGTGACAGATTTGAAGTCATTCAAGCAGCGGGTCGACAGGATCGGAGTCATTCTTTTCAAATTCATGACTCCGATCACGTCAATCTGCCGCTTGAATGACTTCAAATCTGACACGTGACGCTATTTAAACCAATGGGATTAGTCGATCCTCGCTATCTCGTCTCATCTCATCCAAACGAGCAGAATCAGCCTGCAGACCCCCTTATATTTTCTAAGGGAGACCTCCAGACCCCTCTATAATATTCTGGGGGAAACCCCCAGACCTCCTTTTAATATTCTAGAGGAGACCCCCAGACCGCCCTTAAGAAGTTAACTTTACAGTAAGCTGGTTGCAGAATGTCTTTACAAATTTCCATCAAAATTCAAACAGCTCTTTTTGATATATTTCAATTTTTTCCTGAGATTACCCATATTTCCATTGATGTTAATGGAAACCTCTTATCTTCCGTAACTTGCTAAGAATTTACAATTTTGAAAAAACAAAAGAATCCCCTCTGAGGAATGTTAAAAGCGACTTCTCTGCAAAATTAGGATGCATATGGACCATTGGTTCAAAAGTCATTCTGGGATACAGACAGACAGACATCCGCGTCATCGCATTACTTCCTCAATTTCTACTTTTGTTAGTTGTGAGAAAGTAACAAACCTTGTAAAGTAAAGTCAGGTAAAGTGAACTTCCATTGATTTATATTTATCCATTTTTACAATTGAAAGATAATTATTTCAAAGCATTGTAACATTTTTCAAGGGAGGATTCCTTTATCACAATTCACAAAAACTGATGATGGAAATAAAACGAGGCTACATTCACTAAGCTTTAACAGAAGAGAGACGCGGGTCCCTTCACAAACCATAAACTTGTACTATAGTACCAGCTAACCTTCTTTGGTGAGGGTCAAGAATTCATTTTACAATGTTGGATTCTTTTTGCCTAGATGACTGAGCAGTCAGCATTACAATCAGTAACAAAGATTGATTGAGCAGCTTTTACAAAATAACAGGTCTCTATCAAAGAGAGTTGAATAACTCTGGCCCAATACCACATGCGCATGTATCACTAGCGCTCGGTTCTTTTAAATTAGCCTGCATCTGACTGTTCTTAGTATGTATGCGCAATATACACATTTGCATCGCACTCTACGAATCAAACTCAATACACAGATATGCGATTATGTCAACTGCGCAGAGACATTGAGAAATGCCAGCCGCCGACTAATTTCAAATAACCGCTACCGCGAAACATTTTATTACCACAATTGGGCGGTCGAGTTGAGCAAATGATAGCGAGTTAAATTTTCTTACTTCCATAGTTTTCTATCGACTTGAGTCAAGAAACTGGAAAATAATGGCACACTTACCAGTCGGGTCCTCAAAATTCTCATACTTGGAGCGGACTTCAATCTCATTACGGCCATTGACAACACCAATTGGTCGTGATAGATCTCTAAAAGTTGCTGGATTTGATAGATCTAAAGTTTCAGAGGTATAATCGGCTAAAATCCAAGGAAAAACAGGATACTGAGAGAGGTCGTTATACGTTCGCCCAGCTATTGTGTTAAGCTGAAAAAAATATTCCTGAGTTAGTTTCTGAATTTTCGACCACTTCTAAATTAGAATTAGAATTAGAATTATTCCTGATTTAAGGATTAAATTTAAAATGAAGTTCTTTCATTGCTTCTGGAAGGATCAAGAAAAGCCTTATTCGTTTCACCTTCATGATGTACGATGATAGATTGTAACAGATCATTTTACCTATTTATTATTATTTATTAATATATATAACTACCTACATTTCTTTCTTTCTTTTGCTATGTAGGAGCCTAACAACTATGGTATATTTCATAACAAAAATAAAAACAACACTATGTGGTATCAAATGCACAATGGGTTCTATGCAAGGAATTCTTCAATAAATCTCCTTGCTTATTAAGTATTCCTCAACTTTTGATAGAGTCAAGTTTAGATTGAGTGTTAAGTCCTGAAAATACATCTTTAGGGAAAGAGGAAGTTTATTAAAAATCCTTCCCCCACACTGAGTATGTTGTCTTAAGAAAATTGGTTGAAGGCAGGGGAGAATCCAGTTGAGTTTAAGGGGTAGCATCTCCTTGAATTGTATTGTTTTTACCTGTAGTTCGGTAGGTCTTTTGTACCTATGAAATGTATTTTTTTGAATTTTGTGAGGGGGGCTTGGCTCCTTCAGCCCCTCCCCTGACTCCGCCGCTGGTTGAGGATGAGGAGGAATTGGAAGGATTCATAATAAACTTACGGCCCCCTTAAAGTTTTATCCTCAATTTGACATCTAACCTCTTCTATATAATGCAAAAAAATAATTCACATTTCATTGATCAAAAGACCTGATGAATCCAAACCGTTTGGTAAAAAACACTTTCTGAAACAATCTGTTAACTCAAACTTTTGGAGGAGAAATACTTAGATACAGAATAATTACCTGCATAAGATAATCAAAGTTGGTGATTTCATGATTAACCCACTTTTGCGTTAGACCTGACATTCGCAACAAATCTGATGGTGAACGTGTGCTGTGATAGGATAAATTGGGCGGTCTTAAACTTAACAGTCTGCTGACAACTCTGTTTCTAATCTGCAATTAAAATTTTCAGTATATTGGTTAAAATTGTTAGTAAATACTTACATTGGTTAAGTTTATGATAGGTAAGTACTTGAGTGTACTATCAAACGCAAAATTTTTGGCAGTTAGGAACTTGAGATAATAGGCAAATCCTCGTGTAACCAAAGCCATAGGCGGACCGTGACCAAATAAAGTGGGGGGGGGGGGCAAAAATTAATGACCTTTTTTTTTTTGCTTCTCAAGTCTCAAGTGATGACTTTTTCCCGATTTTTAGCCCCTCCGCCAAAATAATGTGGGGGGGGGGGCTATAGCTCCCCCTAGCCCCTGATACGGTCCACCAATGACCAAAGCAATGCTCTGTGAGCATTCTTGACAGTCAAAACTTTTGCGTTTGCTAGCACATGTAGGTGCCTATGTACCAGCAGGATGAATCTTCGTGATACATAATTATTTTGTCATCATTGGCTCCTTAACTTATTCTTACTTTTTATTTCATATAATATTCCCAAATGATAGAAACTAGAGAGTAGGCTCGTTTTGAGTAGAGGTTATTTCACAAAAGATGACAGATGATAGATCGCCTGGTTTCCTGCGCTTTAGGTCGATATGCTTGCGTTTCTGCACAGAAACTCAAACTCGCCCACTGCGTAGTAGACAAGGTGATGATCTGTCTTCTGCCAATTCTCTTGAAACAACCTCTACCTGCGGGTCTGTCATTTACCTTAACAAACTGAGGATAAAACAATTTTTAAAGAACCAATTGAAACTTTATGATAACGATTGATGATCTACTTTATCAGTCTGTTATTACATACCTTTGTAACAGGTCAATTGTCAACCTACTCGGAAATCATTACAGTTCGTAACGCTTAATCATGCGTCTGTGAGCAGTTGGTTAGAAATCGGTCGAAACTCTTTGCAGACCTTTGAGCTGATCTTTAAAGCAAAGACGAATGACCAAAATCTATGGTATTTGTCTAACTTTGTTTTTCTTAAGGCTTGAGGAGAGTAATTATGAATAAGTGTGAAAGATTTAATTTTTTTCTTGATGAACATTCTAAAATCAAACAGCAAATGTTTCCCACAAAATACCTAACGACTTGACAGAATTAAAATTCCAAATCCCTCCAAAGATTACCAGTGCATGAGATCCGCAGTCAGTTCTGCAGCAAGCTCTGACCAACTTTTCCACCGGTTGCATCTTAAATAATGTAGTTCAGAATCAATTCTCTTTGAATAGATTGCAGGATAAGTTGAGGAGCAAGAGGAATAGGTAGTAAAATTACGCAGGTAAGAAAATTATTAAGTAAAATTGGATACCTACCTTGGGGGTGAAATTTAAAAAGTAGTTTGTTTGGTCAGTCAGAAAAAATTCTAAAGCGCTCCTTCGAAGATTGTACCTGCGCAAGAAGACTTCCCTAAGTTTAGAGAGAGACCACTGGAACAAGCAAAATAAGAATTTTCTATCAGTTAAAAAGCAGAGGCGGATGAGATGAGAAATTATAACTTAAAATGTTTGATACCTACCACGAACTGGGCACGCAGCTTGACAGCACAGACTAGAATAAATGTATGGTCCCTAGAGAAGAGTTTCTTTTCTCTAGGGACCCGAGCGGCGAAAACAGACAAGCATTGAAGCAACTGTATTTTTCTGATTATGACAAGACAAGAATGTATTATATATTATCTCTGGACAAGACAACGTTTACGGGCAAATACCTAACCTCAAATTTATCATGTTATCACTAATGTGCTGTTATCAGCATTCAGCACTCGGCAAATCAAAGGACTGACGAAAGTTTCGAATTGCCTGATCGAAAAGGAGGAACAGGGTAATTTGCTTCGAAATTGATAATCCGAAACATATTATTGTTCGAGAATTCTACAATCTCAAGCGAATTCCATGCAAAAAAAGTACTTTTAACAAACGCGACGAAAATTCGTATTTTCGCTTTGAGCGGGACACACGAACGACTCATGGACTCATCAATCAACAGGTGATCTGAAAGTAGGTCAAATCAAGTACGTTTTTGTCAAGTTTTCGTATACTACATACAACTGGAAAGTATTGAAATTCACCACCCTAAAGTCATTCCAAAGCCAAAAATTACTTTAAACGAATAAAATGCCATATTTCCTAGTCGAATTGCGGCAAAATCGTTGGCCCGCTTGCGAGAGTTGAATTTTAGTCCAAAGCCAGACCACAGTCATATGACTTACGCAGTACCGATCACGAGACGCACCAAAATCGCCCCGCGGAATTCAAAATGACGGGGATTATCTTGCGTTGCGTTTGTTCTCATAATCAGTCGAAAGTTTTGCATCTTATCCGTACTATAATATGTTTCCTTTATTTCAAGTAAAAAATGTCCAATTTCGATTTCAGCTCACCGATGATGACCATTTGGGCCACGGCCGTTTTACTTTTTTACGAAAATAAGTATTGTAACATCAAAACTGCAAATAAATAAATAACATCGAGTACATTTTAACGTAAGCTTACCTTAAAATCGTGTCGATCGACATCTTCTTTGACCGGACTAAGATCGTGAAAGTAGAGGTGAGTGGTGGAAATGTCCAAGCGACCTTTGACAACACGCATCAAAGTCACCAGCTCACCCTCTTGAGACATAAGCAGCTTCTCTTTGCCCGAATCTTCGTTTTGATCGAATTCTGCCAACCCTTCAGCACTGAAAAATCAATTCAAATGAACAAAATACAATGTAAATCAAAACGACTAGAAAGCGGATGTTTGTCAAAGATTTACAATGTTTAATTTGCGGTAAAAATTAAGAATTTAAGCACTCTACCAAGGGGCGCAATTTCGAAGATTTCTGGCGGGGCACCTTCCAAAAGCTTAGGGGCAGAGCAAACTTTCTAAAAAAAAAAAAAAAAAATCCACGAAATCTTGAAAAAATTCCACCAAATTCCCAAATAATATCGACGCTTCGCGCAGAATAAAAAATGGCGAAGTTTTTTTTTTAATTTTTATTTATTTTTTTATTTATTTATTTAAAAAGCCATGGCTAACCCCATTCGTTCAGCAGTTTTGTGAAAACCTAACCTCTATCCATCAAACAAAATCAACACCTGACCTATCCTAAACCCAGGACTTGGACTAAGTTAATCAGAACTCTTGTCCGCTTAACGAACACGAGTTTTGTTCGTTCAATCAGAGATCCATTGTTAGTTGAACCAGAAGTGCTGGTTAATTTAACAAGAATTGACATGGATCAATTGGAGTCAGCATTTCGATCAATTTAGCTATTATTTTTCTCCGTATTTGAAGGAGCAAAGTCACAGCCAGAAAGGAGGAGGTTATCCGAAAATTGTCAAAGGGGGGTGCCGAAGGTCATGATTAGGTAAAATTTCTCAGAAAAAGCAAAAAATTGCCTTTTTTAAGGGCAAAGTTTGGTGTTAAGGAGTGTGTCCAGACACCCCCCGGGGGGGGGGCTACGGCATCGCAAGGGGGTGCCCCCGCTTCCCCACTCATGCCTCTGACTTTTCGAATGATAAAATTCGCCTATAACGGATTTTTACGGAACTATCATATTACAAACTTACTCTTGTTGGGGGAGACTGATCAAATCCTCATCAAAATGATCTGGGTCATCCACTCCTGTCCTGACTGCAGCTTGAGTGATGTGAAGAGATAGAGGAACATCGCCTGACTTCACTCGACTCAACCATCCTGCAAATGAGTTGAACAGACAAAGATAATATAACAATAAAAATTCAGATGTATAGTGGCATCGGCATTTTTGAAGACTGCTTTGATGATGAATTCTTCATGTTGGTCTTATAATTAAGGAAGACACGGTGATTATTGAAACCCATCCGTCCACTCTTATAGTCTGTTTCAGTGGGGAGCGGGAAATTAAAAATTAACCCTTTTATGACCATCGAGGTTACGAAGTTTCATCATCAATGTTCGCTCGCTCAAATTAAGCTGTAGTTAAATATTCCTACACCACCATAATGCTGATTTTGCACACACAATTGATTGGAGGCGCTCAAGGAAACAATTTTGTTCAAATATTAAAAATTTGGATCTGCAATCATCGAGAATGAAAAACTGGAATTGTGTGAGGCAGATAAATGCAGTTACGGAAACATAAGTAGGTAATAGGGAGAGGTAAATGGAATGCGTTACCCAATCAGACGTCACTTCCCAGCGGCGGGGAGTGCAATATGGCCGCGTTGCCACGTTGAATTCAGTCCATTTTAATTCATTAAAACGGTCAAGATATTAGGGGTGCACTCCCTCGAATCGATATTATATACACGGTTTAAATAGATGAAATGCAACGTTAACAGACAGCACGCACCTTCAGGGTCGGTTCCCGATTAAAAAAGCATCTACCTTGTGAGCCAATCAGATTCCTGGATTTCAAATTTCCCGCTCGTCACTAAAACACTCCATCAGTGGCGGCACATGCAATGTGGCAACAACGGATTCTCTCCACTTGAACGTCGTAAAGTAATCGATTTTCAGGGGATTCACTCAAAGAGTAAACAAGAGTCGCAATTGAATAGAAGGCCTGTGTGGTCAACGCAGATAAGGGATTGGAAACGCGGGCTGGCCTCTGATTGGCTGTAATCGTGGTTCCAAACTTTTTTTGGTCTTATAAAAATTAACACGAGGAATTTTCTCGACAAATTGATTGGTCATATAAGTACCAGTTTATTGAAAATTCGAAAAGACTGTCTCAGCTGAAAAGAACGCATAATAGAGTGTTTACGTGCTTGGCGTGTGTTGCGTAACTCACTATTATGTCTACTTTTCAACTGAGACAGTCTTCTCGAATTTGCACTATACTGGTACTTGTGACCTATCAATTTGGTGAGAAAATTCTGCTAAATCGACTCGTATAATTTCGACGGGGCAATTTTGCACAGGTTTCGATATAAACGGCCCGGAACGAAAACCCGTGTTAATTTCCATAAGGCCAAAAAAAACTTTGGACCTACGCATTTCCCTCCATTTACAGCCAATCAGAAGCCGAATCTTCTCAGCATTGACCACGCTGGCTCTCAATGCAATTGTGACTCTTGTTTACTCTTTAACCCTTCACTGCATGATTTTTTTTTTTTTTTTTTTTCCAAGCAAATGTGGATTTTTCAATGTATTAGGTGGTCAAATACATGGGAAAAATAGTGAAAAAATAATTTGACGGTTTTTCGGTCAAAATTCTCTTTTTTCTATTTTTTACTCGTTTTTTACAAGTGATATAACACCATAAGAAATGGCGGGAATTTTTTTTATTTTATTTTTTTTAAATTTTCAATTTTTTTTTTTTTTTTTTTACTTTAATTGGATTTTTCAAAAAGCCAATGCCGGAAACTTTATAAAAATAATCAAAATGTGATCAGTTTGGATACGGGGGCAAATTTCCCCCTGACATGATTTCGATCACGAACCCTTCACTGCATGATGTTTTCTTTCAGCCATTTTTTTTTTTTTTTTTTGAGCTCAAACATACCTTCTCCCGCGTTGACCCACCATGCGCCAAAGGCATATCTCAAAACCTGTATTTTATATGAGCGTTTGAAGAATTTGTTCCACCGGTGGAACTTCATGCAGTGAAGGGTTAAATTCTTTGAATCTCTGAGAAATCGATACATTTGCATAGAGGCTTAAATGGGCGGCAGACAAATTTGGTTGCCAAAATAGCACGAACCGTACCGTCACTGCACTCCATCATCACAGATTCACAGACTTTTTCTTTAATGTAAGTTTCAATTTAAGGTTGAAAGCTCCATGTATTTCTGAACCAACAAATGCAAATTGATGCAAAACTTGGGCCGTTTCAAAATTGCACAACTGTCGCTAGCAGAGATCTGGAAAACTAGGCAACATTCAACGTTGCCGACAGCAACCGAAAACTCGAGGGTTTCAAGCAGAGACAAATAGAAACGGAGGCGGAGCACAAAGTGGCTGCAGCAGAGTCACGCTGAATTCCCGCGGATTCAACAAAACAACAGTCAACACCCCTCTGATCATCTGATGTCGCATGGTGTTGAATGGTGAGCACCCTCCTCTACACTTCCCAGCCTATCCCGAATGTGTACCGAATGTCACCGTTCAACACAATGCGACATCAAAATTCAAAAGGTGTTGACTGTTGTTTTACATGTTATTATGTTGAATCCCCGAAAATCAGTGTGCCTCAAATTGTCCCTATGCATTTTAGCATAGTGCTCCGTCTCTATTTGTCTCTTCTTTCAAGTCCATAAATTGTGACGGAAGAGCTAAAGGGTAATGAATGATAATTAATTAATAAATCGATAATTTTAATAGTTATCGATGCAATATGGCCCTCATGCAACAAGCATGCCAGAGCATGCTTTAAGACAACTGTTTCAAAAACCCACCTGAGCTTTCTTTCCTTGCTGCAGCGAAAAACAGACACAAGAACGAAAATAAGATCACTATGGTAATTCAAAAGAAGCCAATTCTGGAAAAAAGACCCACAAAACAATAGGTGTGCTCTTTCTGAAAAATCAGCATTGTGATTGAATAAAGACTTTCGTCTGAAGAGCGCACTTTTTGTTTCGTGGGCCCTGTTTCTGGGAAATGCCTCAAATGGTGAGTTCAAGGTAACACACACAATAGTAAATTCGGATGGAGCAGATAACCCTCTCACCTTCCTGCGTGGGATCTTGCAGACCTGATCGCCGTTATTTTGTTTTTTATTCTTTTACATAGGAGGAGGGCTCACACTTTTTTTTTTTTTAAATAAATAAGAGGCCTGAATTTTATTTAGACGTATACTTTGAAAAAGACGTATACTTTTGTGAATTTTTATGCGAAAAATAAAAAATATCTATGGTTAATATTTTTCACGAATATGATTTGAACTTGAAGGAAGAAATTGTTCTGAAAAAAAAAAAACTTCGTTTAAAAAATTTCATTCAAATGTTTTTAAAAAAACAGTTTCTTCGTGAGAAGATTTTAAAAATTTTCCAATACAAGCTTTAAAAAAAAATGTTGGCTGTATGTACTCAAAATTTTCGTTTGATTAGGCCGTAACAAGCACATTTTATGAGGTACACTTCTCTCCTCTCTCATTTTTGCACTTATTTTAATCCTGGCCATTAATAAGGCGTTAAAACGAACCGAAACGTTTTGAGATCCATAAATGGCCTGTTTTAGGCCACTTTATCCTCTTTGTCCTGCCATTTTCTTCGTAATTTCACGTATATGATATGGGTATGATCATGAGCGATAGTGACCGACTTACCCGTATTATCACGCAAATTACTGGCGTCAGTGTGCGGGTGGAATTCGTGATTCAGGCACAGTTTAAGTCTCATACGTGAAAAATTTTCATAATGGGACAGCTTCCAATGACGCGCTGGCTCAGTCCTGAAACAAAATTTAGATAAGACTCAATTAATAATCACAGGCGTGAACCGAACCACAAGTGACAATATGTAATGCAGCAGCCGTGTTGCCATTCCGTGAATAGCTATCAGATTTTTCCCCCACTTGACTTAATGTAAAAGTTGGAGATTTTTCGGAAAATCTGGCAACATTGAACTTTAGTGAAAGCTCGGAAATAAATTGCGGTTAGAAAAAAAAACAAAAACAAAAACAAAACGGGCTCTACCCTTAACGGCCGTAACCAAAAACATGTGAAGTAAGCAGACCAGTCCGTCCGGGTTTTACCGGAACTGACAACTGTGCACACTTCAGAAAAACTCCCAAAAGTCACCGCTATAAACAAGTCAGGTTCTTTGAAACTTTCAAAGACACACCCAGTCACCCACCCACAGCCCATACTCTTTCCCTGTATCTATAAAACTCAGGTTGAGAACGCATTAATCGATTCGCAAAGTTCTGCCTATTGAACTGTGGAGGGTGCGAATGATTTCAATCATGGCTGATTAATAGGAGATGCGTGGGAGGAGGAGGCGCTTTGGGGACTCAAGCCCCCTTCCCCCCCACGTTTTTGGAAAAGCGCTCCAAGAGGAAAAAACATGGGAAAAAGATATCGCCACTCTTTAAGCTCCTACATTTTTATATGAAGAATGGACCATCTCATTACAAGCAAGCCAACCCCCTCCCCCTTATCTTGTTTTTTGAATCCACAGATCGCCCGCCCACGGGATGGGCATTGGGCAGGTCAGTCATTAGCGGATTCAGCCCTGGCGAACGGGGAGGAATTTCGCCCCCTGAGCACTAGTGACATCCTTTTCCTTTTTCTATCTCTTTCCCCGTTCCTTCTCCCTCTTTTTCGACTTTCTTAACCAAACGGGGGGGGGGTCCCCCGTTGATTAAAGTGAGCTTACTCTGGGCAAATTCAAAGGACTTCGTGGGTTCGTATACTCAATAGCGTGTAGAAAACAGCAAAAGTTTGAAACTGGCTGCTCTTGGAGACTTAAACAGTGGTACAGGAAGAAAAAGCCAAAGTAGCCAACGTAATTTAAACCTCCTTTTCCGCCTTTATTGACCAAAACCGTTACGCATGAGTAGAATCCATAGGGCACTTTGAAACTTTAAGCTCACTGTGGCATATAATTAACCAACACATTAAGGGTGCGATGGGTCAATTGAAAACTTTTGCTACTGCGTTATGATGGGTCGAATTCTACGTAAAATCGCGTTGAAATCACATTGACAGCATCAAAAAGTCTCAAAATTCACTCATGAATCCACTAAAGGAGTTTCAAAAGAAATTCAAGATGGCGGTCAAAATATGAGAGGGTCAAATGGGGAGGGGGGGAGTCCCATCCAGTTGCAGCTTTCTCTAAGACGAATCTCTTTTCTCGGCATAGAAAGTTGCGATTAGATGGGACTCCCCCATTGTGACCAGCTCAGTTGACCACCATCTTGGAATTTTGTTGAGCGCATTGATTCAGTTGATTCATTTGAGGATGGGCAGGGTGGGCATCCCCCCCCCCCCAAGGATTTGAAGTCAGGCTCAAAAACGGGAACAAATTATATTGATGAGCAAAAAAAAAAAAAGGTCATCAGATTTTTGCCCCCCCCCCCCAAGCCGGCTCTTAGGCTCTAAAATTATACTGATGAGAGAAAAAAAGAAGGAAAAAAGAAAAAGGTCTTCAGATTTTTGTCCCCCCCCCCCCCCCCCCAGCCAGACTCGAAATAACGCCCCTACATTGCTTGAGTTTTTTAGTCAATTTTGGAACTTTTTGACCAAATCTTAACATTATTTTCAAGAAATTTTACTCCAGAATAGATCCTCTCTACAGCTGTAGCAAAAGTTTGCAACAGACTCGCTCAGAGAAAGCTGAAAGGGCCAATCTCCCCTGCTCATCACTGACCCCATCAGCAATAAGACGAGATCAACACTTTTAGCTTTGATTTTGAATCGTTTGGTTTACTTTCATCTTTTTTCTTCCGTAAGCTTTAAGCAACCGTCTACAGACCAATGTAAAAGAATTATTAAATCCATCAGTGGTGATGGTAAGTAGGTGGGTTTGAATATAAATTCCACTAAGTTGTAATAAAATGCACAGACTCGACAAATTAATGAGAGAGGAGGGAGTATCGTAGAATATATCGTCCAAGTCTTTTTGGAGATATAGAGAGAGATACAATTTCATGCATAAAATAAAGCGTTTGGGTTGAAATTTAACTAAAGAAAAATTTATTTACAAAAGTACAGTAAAACAAGAATTAAGTTACACTCTTATAAGTACAAATATTGTTCAAAATGAAATCACAGCAGAAAACTGATTGGACTCGATCAGTATAGGATTCAAGAAGCAAATTGATGAAAAACTATGAAATTACCAAATTAGAGAGATAACTTCCAGGAAAATATTCTATTTTTTTTATTTTTTTTATTTGATTTATTTGTTTGTTTAGTTTGTATTTTTCACAATGAAGACCTACTGAAATTCAAAGTTTGAAACTCGTAGACTAAGAGAGTAAATATGGACAGAAACAAAATCGACAATCGAAACAATAGAGATTGAACAGTAAAATAACTCGATAGTATTTACGTTTTTAATTTATGGGTCAAAGACAAACGACTGTACGTCGCGAGGGTCCTGATGGTCCGAATTTTCAACAAAAAAAGTAACAGATGTTTACCGGGTGAGAAAGTCATATAATCAACTTCAATGTTGCCGTTTTTTAGGAAAGTTATCCGATTTTTTCCATTTAACTGAATGTACAAATTGGTAATTTATAGGAAAATCTGGCAAAGTTCATCGACTTTTCAAAAAGAAGGGCCTGGAAATGGGTATGCTGTGAAATTTTGTCACAGTAATTTAGAGCATTAATTCCAACATTGAAGCATTCAAAAATCTCGTTGCTTGATATTATAAAAATTCACTTTCTGATAAGTAGGTACCACCACTGGATACTATTCAGTCCCGTATCTTTTCATGTTAGATACTATCCGTGCGGGAAGTTCTAGATAGCCATCAACCATCTTGCATAAAACAAACAAACTATTTAATACAAACATGTGTGTGACATCAACTACTGATTACAGTAAGTATTTTACATAATTTCTTAGGATGGCACCGAGGTCAATTAATAACAGGTCAGTCTAGTAGCGCTGTGATCTTTGAGCTCTTCCCGCTTTGGGAAGAAGACGATATAAATAAAATGAGGGTTGTATCAAATCGGGAAGCGATTGAGTCACTTTTATGTCCTGCTCATAGAACAGGACATTTTAGCGCTACCGGATTGACCTGTTGTTAATGTATCTTGAAACGACACTATAAAAGCGCAATAATAACTTTGTCACAACAGCAAATCAAAAAGCGAACAATCTAGGGGCGTATTTAGAGGATTGTTTGGAGGGGGGGATCAGAGTTGAATTTAGGGGAGTTAAAGTTGGGGAGGATTTGAAAAAAGGACATTTTTTGGGGATGGGGGGGGAGGGGTGTCATCAATTTCGAACGATTGAGGGCTAACGAACATTCCTTCGCGTTTATCGGTTTGGCTACTCAGAAGTTCGGGAGAGGGGAGGTCGTTCTACTCCACTTAACTCCTAGTTACGCCATTACGCCACTGAATTAAACCATTATATCAACGCAGTTTCGCATAAACAGGCCAAGTAGCTTATTTGGTCAAATCGATAGTTTACTTTTTAAGTAGGTAACTTTATAAAAATAATTCGATTACAAAATATTTCAAAGAAACCTGCAAAAGGTGAAGGAAATAAATGCTGTGAAAGGAATGCAGCCATAGATTAGAAAGATTATCAGCGTTAACCTCTACGTATAAAGTTGAGAGTGCAACTTGACCCCTTTACATAAAATCGCGTAGATGGATGCTAAAATGATCATTTTGAATTTTTGAATTTGCCAAGCAAATAATATCCAAGGTGGATAGATGCAGTGCTAAATAGTATTCTGCGGGAAAATCAGAAGGTGACAAATCGTTTGCTGTTTTAGAATTTTGAAAAGAATTTGAGTAGATTCAAGTGCGTGTAACTGTTTTTGCAGCATTTTACACCGATACAAATAGAGACCCAGCCCATAGCTAGCAACAGTTGTTCCTTCTCCCAGTTCAAGTTAGCTTGGAACTCATCAAAACAACAGCCAACAGTCGCCTTCTGTTAATTGATGGATAGGTGTTAGGTTTTCTTCATAATTTAAACAGTTTTTTTTTTTTTTTTTTTTTTTTTTTTTTTTTTTTTTTATTCAAAACTGTGGGGTTCGGTTTATTTTTACAAAAAAGTACACCTCAATCAATTTAAATGCCTCAAAAGTAAAATTTCATAAAGAATTCGACTGGAGCAATGTTTGCCAATCAACAGTAGACGACTGTTTGCTGATGTTTTGTTGAGCCCCGAACCAAAATGGACCCAGGTGAGTTGCCGCACTTTCATAAGAAGGAAGGAAGCATAGCGTGTGCATTGTACTATGTCTCTATTTGTCTATGATTTTACAGTCCAATCCACGCTCAAACTTTCCTGCGACAAAAATTTGCAACAGACTTATTATATCCATTTAGATATGGAGATAGTGCTCGGAAGAATCGTTCCCTGAAAAGATTCGATACATACAATCCTCGACTCTCATCGCTTCCTATAAAAATGAGTCGTCCATTCGATTCATGTCATATTATAAAACTCATGTAAAGACACGATTCAATCGATCAACATCAAAATTCAGCGGAACAAATTGATTTAACCTTTTCTACACCACGCCTGAGTGTATTTCTTTTCGTAAATACAATCTCACACAGTTCGTGCACTCTCAATTCCTAATGATATTTCAAGAGCAACTCGATATTGTTGACATTTTTAAAGAAAATATTTTGTCGAGCGCCTTCAATGAGGTGAGTAGGCAAAATCGACTCCGCCGAGTAGGAATATTTAACTACCCACTAAAGTTTAGGGAGCTAACATTGAAACATATTTAGTACTTGGCCTGATTGTAAAAGAGTTAAGATCTTACGACCAAAAACAAGAGTTGTCCACAATGAACGATTCCTCCAAGCACTAAACGAAGGGAAGGTCACATTTATTTAGACAGGGATTGCAGCCGGGACCGCTCTGGCGACGACCGCGGTCGGGAGATCCCTCTGAACGACAGCGTTGAAACCGTTGATAGGGTCAGCAAAGTAGTTGACGGTCCTTCGGCTACCGTCGGGTTCGATCAAACTGTAGGACCCTTTGACGACATCACCTTCTCGGGTCTCTTCTTGGACCTTTGAATCCCCAGTAAGGGCATCCTGAACATTGTAGGCAAACTGATACTGAGGATAAGCATCGGCGAACTCCAATTTGGCTGGAATGGCAGTTTTAACGACCGGCACCGCTGGAGCCACAGGGACGGGGGCCACAGGAACGGGAGCCACTGGAGCTACGGCGAAGGGGGCTGTCCTCAAGGGAAGGGCCGGACCCGCTGGAGCGAATGGAGCTGCAAAAGCGGCGTAAGGGGAGGAGAAAGCTACTCCTTGAGGATAGGCAGCCGGGATGACGGCGGACAAGTATGTTTTCATCATGCATAGGAAAAGACACAAAGCCTGCAATCAGAAATGAATTCAATAGATTAAATAATAAATAACCACTTTGGTTGAACTCACGCATTTTGAGCAACAATGCTTATAGCTATATATAGAGGGGCTTGAAAATGTTATTTTTCATATCCCAAAGTGTGGCAGCATGGATAAACGATCTGATTCTGGTTTTGTTTGCCTCATTTTTACGTTAAATCAATAGTTGTGTAATTAATTCAGTGGAAATTGGTTTTAAATGAAAGAGCAAGTATTTTTGAGTGGCTATCATGACAGAACATGTGAAAAAAGACTTGTCGAAATTACCATCTGCATTGCTGATTTCGGAGTCTGCAATCAAGTATGGTAAATTTTACCATCATATGGAAAATGCAACGTACCTGAGGTGAAATGTCCCAAAAGGTTATCTTAATTTATCACGAGGTACGTTGCATTTACCATGATGGTAAAATTTACCGTCCTTGGTAGCAGACTCCAAAATCAGCCGTGCAGATGGTAAATGTTGCAAGTATTTTCTTTCCTGTGAATAAATTCTGATACAATCACTCAGGTGAGAAAACGTCGCTTGTTTTTGTCAAGAGCCAGTTTCTTTATCGTGCAAATCTTTCCAAAAGAAACAGTTAAATCAATTTCTTTATTCATATAGATACGCTAAAACTTTTGCACTTTCGTTTAAAACTGACGTCAAATGAATTTGTCACAATCATTTTTTAAAACATTAAAGTTTAAAAAATGGGGAGGGGGGCAAACCACCCAAGCCCGCGAGAAAATGTCAAAAAGAAATTCCCACCATCATGGTCTCAGTGGAATAAAATTGCATAGGTCCAGCGTCGACGCTTCTACGCAACCCGCATTACTCGTCAAAACAACGCAATCTTCCATTTATTTTCTTTCGTTCTTTCAAACTCGAAAAAAATTCGGGCTACGTGTGATGCTGGTTGCGTTAACTCGAGGACGCAGGTGTCAGGACCTAAACCGCTGCTTGAACCTTATAATCGATCGTCTGGAATCAATGTAATGGTAATCGATTATCGGGAGGAAAGTCACTCGAATCTAATAAGTACGAGTAATTGGTTTTTCTTTCGGGGCTATAAGCAGATGGCATATTTTTTTCGTGATCGAAAAAGTAAAGCAGAAGAGTTCGGCATTCAATCTTGGCCTTTGAAAAATAATGGAAAATTTCATAACTTCGCGGTTCATTTTGAAACATTATTTTCTGGTCCGCCATCTTGAGAGGGCCCGAAACAAAACCCACCTACCCACCCACAAACCCCCAGAAAACTACCTTGAAAGCAATGCGAAAGACTGAGACAGAGATATGTCCGCCATCTTGAAAAGTCAGCGGAAGAGACTACAAAAAAGTTTTCCATTGGCTGATTCGTTCTGCGATTGTATTATTCAGTGGCGTAGCGTATCCTTTGGCAACGTTGTATTTTGTTCATTTAAACCAATGTAAAAGGCCGAATACGAAAATGTTCACCGAACTCCCAGTACTTCGATCTTTTTCATTGGTTTAAATGGACGAACTGCAACGTTGCCACATTGCACGCTACGTCACTGGTTATTCTGTACTTTTACAATATCTTAAAGTTTTTGTAAAAATGCAAAGAGAAATCAAAGCGCGGCTGACAAAAACCATAATCTGAGGGCGAACATTAAGTGTAGGATGCCAATTTTCGTCACTAGAGCGCTACCGCACGTTCGATTAAAGTAAAAGTTCGGTCCAAGGTCCTTAAGGAGGGGGGCTTTGGGGGCTTAAGTCCCCCCACTTTTTTGGAAAAGGGCTAAAAAAAGGAAGGTTTTAATTAACACCTCAAGCCCCCCCCCCACACACACACACACACATTTTCATATAGGGCACAAGAAAAGTGGGAACAAAACAAACAAACAAAAGTCATCACATTTTCCAAGCCCCTCTCCCTCTACTTTTGAACCCACGGACCGCCATACTGTTTATAATTAAGTAAACGGAATGTCAGATACCGCAGACAATCAGCTGAAGAATAGCTCTGCAAAATATTTCGTCAATTTCTGTGAAGGCAAGACTGAAAGTATCAAAAAAAGGAATTTCGATATACTTCGATTTTTGTAGTAGAATCGATTTGGGTTCCAAGATACTTTCTGTTTTTCCGTTTTTAGATACTTTTCGCAGCCTTATTTTCAAAGTTATTGGCGAGATACTTTACCGAAACATTCTTTGGATGCGATTATCTTGTACCTGACTATCTGCATTTTTCTTCAAATTTTTTTGATAGAAAAATTACTTTTGGCTTGTTTTTTTACTTTAATCGAAAGAAACCGGCTCTTAACGCTCAAGATTCGTCTTAATACATTGCAAAGGGTTCGTTGTGCGAACTTTTGCTACAACATTTTTTAGCTCTAATTCTAACGTGAAATGATGCAAAAACAAAATTTGCGCGCGTACAATTAAAATATGAATAATATTTATTCTTAAATTCACGAACAACAAACAAAAGAGCGACGTTAAAAACAGGTTGTTTTTCGCCCATTTCTGGAGTACTCGCGGATCTTTTCGAAACATATCTCAAAATAATGATACCTTATGATGGTTGTCTAATACCGTGGTGAAAATATGTTTGTTGAATATTTCACGGTATTTGGCTATCATAAAGTTTCATTTTAGACATTTTTCGGGTAGATCCGTGAGTACGTACTCTGAAAGTGACGAAACTTATTAACTTTATAGCAAAACTTTATAGCGTCGCTCGTTCACTTTCTGCATGTCAGTATGTCACCAATGTATAATATCAGCCTGGTATCTTTTCGCTTTGGATACTATTTATATTTATGAATGAATGTTCGGAATTTATGAATGAATGTTAGCAATTCAATGTTCAGGCACCGTTATTTATGCATCTTTCTACAATAGAATTGCACGCTCAAAGTGAGTGCGGCAAAATTCCAAAACAGACTCATTCCCAATACATATTGTATACTTTGCACACTTGTTGCTGTTTTTGATTTTTTACTTGAGGTTTCTCTTGAATCCCCCCCCCCCCCCAGTTTTATGTTATTAATATTAATATTTTTTTTATACCTCATTTTCATAAAATGACAGTTATTATTGTTCATAATATGAAGTAAGACGTCTCTTTTATTTATGATAGTAATAGTAAAAAAATTAATGAAAAAAGAAAAAAAAAACTTGAAGTCTTATTCCCTAGTAATCCCTACACTGATGGGCTACAATTTTAATAGAAGTTACCTACCCGAATACACACGGAGAAAAAAGACTGGTAGAATTTACCATCTGCATAGCTGATTTTGGCATCTGCTAGTAAGTATGGTAAATTTCACCATAATATGGTAAATGCAACGTATCTTGTGGTAAATTAAGGTAACAAGTTGGTACATTTTACCACAATCTGGTGAAATTGACCATACTTGATAGCAGAGTCCAAAATCAGCTATGCAGATGCTAAATTCTACCAGTCTTTTTTTTCCGTGCAAAAAGCATAAATTCAAAAAACATTTGTTTATTATCAGTATGATTCGAATTATTGATGGAATTGATAATTTCAACGATTACTTACTGCGATCGAGCCCATGGTGATAATCCAATTAAATTCCTTCGGCAAAAAAAGCACTGAACACTTGAACAAACTCAGGTTCAAAACAAAGTCACAGTCAATTATGGTGTACAAAAAAGGATGAGTTCGTTTTATAGACAAAGTATCTAGCGTGCCCCCTCCGATTCCGAGGAGCTGACCAAAACATTACTAGAATATTGATGACCATTGTCTTGCAATCCAATCTAATATTATTCAATCTGCGAATACTTCGACGCAACCGGGACAGCCCGGCCGCCGGCCGAGACTTGACCTTGATATGAATTTCGTGGTGCTGCTGAAGATCCCTGATCACTTCTAGGCAATAATTTGATTAAAATTGAAAGAAACTTGTCTTCTGGTTGAAGTGGGTTAGAAATGTTCAGATTTAGGCCTTCGCATTTCTGAGATCGTCAAAAAGTGGCCAAAAAACCAGCAAATACAGTTCTCTTCTCAATTAATGTATCATTTAACTTTTTTTTTTTTTTTTATTTTTTATTCACAGAGGACGCTTTTAACAAGAAATTTAAACTTATAAATGCCAAGTTTTAAAATAGTTTTGAAATAAGCTGGAAAGGTAAAAAAATGATAATTTTTGAATACTCTTTACCGTCCACTTTTTATCCAAAATGTCCACTTTTTTCGATCTTTGTCTATAGTGCGGTCTATCTGAAATCCAGTGGCAGCTCGTGCAATTTTGCAACAATGCTTTCTCCCCATTTGATTTCAGTATAGCAGTCGATTTGATAGCGAAGCAATGCTTCTCCGAACTTCGATTCTTGTATATGTATTCAAATGGAGGAAGAACATTGTTGCTAAGTAGTACGAGCCGCAACTGGAGGGCCTCCAGTGGTCTAAAGGCCGAAATATTGACATGATTTTCTACTGCTGATATGAGTTAATGACGTTTTATTTAAATGGAGACCTTATGGATACTAGTGATTCTTACCGCACTTTCGCTCAGTTTAAAGCTGAGTTATGTTTTTCGCACGATTTTGCTGCCGGAAAAAGGGGTACGAATTCCTGGGGTTTTATACACCACCACCCTCCCCCCTCCGGATGACAAACAGGAAAAGAATCTTCAAAATTCACCCACAAAGTCGTAAATGCATTTTTTTAAAATCCTAACATTTGAACAGGCCGCTCGCAATGTCTAAATCAATCAACAAGCAACTGCTAGTCATTAACAATAAATGCTGTCACCGAATACACAATTGCGCTGAACAACTCACTTCACAGCGTGGAGAGGAACCAAAGATAATATAACATTCAAGAGGAAGTTTAAAGGTGCAATGGGGTTCTTGCAAACTGTAACTTGTCCATTAAAATGTGTAAGTTAGAAAAGGATAGGAAAGGGGAATCAATCCCCTCTTCCTATCCTTTTTCTACCTGTATACATTCGGATGAGTAAAAAGATAGATAGAATGATTTCTAGTTACGCTACTGACGGGGGTACCCAAGACAAATTAATTTTTCCTCCTTTCATCATAACAGTTTGAAATTCTTGCAGTTGAATGATAGACATCTCAAAAGGAAATTCTGAAATTATCGGTCAGCGGGTTGCATACCTGGCCCTAAAAATAACATTTCACGTCAATTTCTTATCGACGCCGTTTAATTTTTCTTTATGTTCTGGTTTGAAAAATTTGTATACGCTTACGAAAAGAAAACGTTGGTATGTTGACAAAACAAGACGAAATGTTGCTCGACTCTGAAAGAACCGTTTTCAATTTTCATTCAGAGGTGGCCAGGCCGCGGAGAGACCCTCTTGTGAAGGAAATTTTTGAAGTTCTACGGAGAGAAATGTGACAAATTGAATAATCCGTTTACATTTCCAGAATCTTATTGGTTTGATTCGCAAAAAAATTAGATAGTCCTATATTCTACTGAACGTTTCCGTCCCATGGATGAAGATTTTCGTCCATGTCTTTATACTATCATTGCAGTCATGCTTACAGGACACTGGGGCCCGATCAAGTTGGAACTCGACATCTAGCTGCTGCTGTCAATCATGGATAAAACATTGAAAATCCTGTTAGTACATAGATTTTCAAATTTTCATGAGTGAATTCCATTGTGAATTCAGTGGCGATAGCGATCGTTTGTAAATTTTCCCAACACACGTTAGAAAGGAAAATAATTACACGACTAAATGAGATTTACGGATTGTTTGTCATCCCTAAAAAAATCTCACTAAATCTCCTGTAAAATCTTGAAGATTGTCAAAATTAAAAGGAATGAGCGAGATTCGAACCTCTGACCTCTAACAAAACTATATTCCGCGCATGCGCGCGCTACCGCATGCGCCATGCCGGCACATGTGCATAGTGCTCGAAAATATAATATATAGGGCAAACACAATGGCACTTGGTAGTTCAGACTTCCGCTGCTAGGTGTCTCGCCTGTTTATGACCACCGTTGAGCAAGACAGCACAAATCGCCGAAGTTTCTGTCATCTGTGTCATCCCAACTTTTTTTCACGGCTCTCTGCGTATCGTAAAAACCGAACTCGACCTAGTTCAACCGATGAGCACCGATTAACCTCAAGTGAAGCTTCAGCCACACTAGAGCTTGACTTGAGGGTTAGGTGAGCAAAAAGTGAGGTTATGCTAATTCAAATCAAATCCGACTTTTCGCCGACATGATCGGGGCCCAGGTCAAGAAAATAGTGACAAGTATTTTATAAAGAGATTATTATTTTTGATGCTATTCGGAACCCCACCCCCCTACCCCCAATGATGCTACTGGAAAGAGACAAAGACCCAAAATATTGTTCAAGACGGACAGTCCCGCATGCAGATGATTGGTGAGCACTTGCGGCCATTTAAAACCCCACCTAATAGCTTAACCCAACCGGGGACCGTCCCACTATGGTCTGTTTCAGTATCTTCTTTCCGGATAAACACAAATATCGATGAAAGCAATACATGATAAGATTTCGTCGGGCGCCTTCAATTAGTCGTATGGGCAATTCCAACTCCTCCGAGATCGTCAATAAATGGCCAAAAATCGAAAGTAAATTTCTCATCAATTTATCATCATTAAACTTTCAAGATCAATTTAAACCATAGAAAACTCTTTGTTAAAAGTAATTTTAACCTCGCAATGTCACAGGAAAGTTTCATAATAAGCATAAAAGTTAAAAAATTATGATTTTCATGTCATTTTTGCACTGATTTATGGCCATTGTTTAACGACCTTATACCATAGTGCCTACTTCCCGAACATTTTTTGGGACCAGCCTTTCAAAAATCCTAAATCCTCATATTATGACCTTGATTGACAACCCTTCAAAAAATAATAATAATAATGCGCTGTCATTGCCGGTTGCTGGAGGGTGAAGGGATTAAGGATCGTAAGTGGGTCAACATTGGGAGAGATATATTAAAAAAAAAAAAAAAAAAAAAAAAAAAAAAAACCGAATTAAAGCACGTAATCGATGGATCGAAAGTTATGGCAAGCTGAGTGGCGCAGGCGAGCGCGTCTCCCTCGTATTATTGGATGAAGGCGTCACCCGATATTGCTCAAGTGGCACGCGATGAACGTGCCAAACACGACCTATTCGTTTAACTCTCTTAACGACCAAAACAACGGGCCCGCGCGCGATAGCTTGATCCGCCATTGCGCAACCGAAAAATGAGCATCTTATTGGATCACTCGTCTATTATTTGAGCCACTATTTTTTGCGCCTCCTTCCGTTCGAATTAAATCATTAGATGAAACGGGTCCGTCATGTTGGCGCGAACTTTTCAGACACCTGAAATTTGATAAAAGAGTCCGTCGCGTACAACGAGCTATAGAAATATAGAGAGGCTGATGCATTTTATAAGTCCTATATCTCAAAGTGTGCCATCATGGGCAATCTGAATCTGGTTTGTTTGCCTCACTTTTTTTGTAACCTTGAATTAAAAGTTTTAATTAATCCAGAAGAAATTGGTTTTAAACGAAAGTGCAAGTGTTTAAGAGTGGCTATCTGGACACAGAATTTTAATACAACTATCCAGGTGAGAAAATTGAGCTTGTTTCCGTTATGTGTCAGTTTCTTTATCGTGCAAACCCTTCCAGAAGAAACAGTTTATATCGATTTCTGTGACCAGATAGTCAATATTTTACACTTCCTCTTCCGTTTACAACCAATTTCTATGATGCAATTGTCACAACTTTTTTTTTTTTCTCTCTCTCTCTTTTTAAATTTAAAGATAAAAAAATAAGAGGCAAACAAACCGAGCCTGTGAGAAAAACGTCCATAAAGAGATTTCTATCATGACTACTTTCGTGAAGTTTCAATATCACGACCCACGAATCCTCTCTATCGCTGTGGCGCCTGTGGCTCGTTGGTTGCGTATTTTCACGACGGCATGGCAGTATAACGCATTGGTTTTGGTGTATCTCCGAAACCGATAGACTCAGTGGCGCCATTTGCCCCCCCAAGGATTTTCAATTTGGCCGAATAATCAAGTCAGAGAGACTTTTTTGAAGATGTGCGGCCCCAAAAAAAAAAAAAAAGTTATCAAAATTTTTGGAGGGCCTTCCCCTCCCCCCTCCCAAGGAAAATCTGAAATGGCGCCCCTGAAGAAACTTGGGAAAAAACCAAAAACACATTTGTTCTTTAGCTAATCAGGATCTGTAATTTTCTTTTTAAAAAATATAGATTTGATTTATGAAAATTAGTCGGGGACACAAATAATGTCAGACGGAGACTCCGAGAGGTAGGCTTTTCGCAATACTTATTTCAACGAATTCAATCATAGCAGGAAGCCTACATACAAGCCACAATCTAAGAAGTCAAATGACACTCTTTTTGTCCCAGACTGCACTGGTAATATCAAATTTCAAAAGTTTTGATTACTAAGAATGCGCTTAGAGGGCAGCGGCGGCTCGTGCAATCTAGCAACCGTGTTTTCTTGCTCTGGCATTAAAACCTGTGTAAATGAATCGATTTTTAATTAAGGTATGTCGCTACACCTAGAATTGATTAATTGGTTATTTAACATAGGTTTAAATGGAGAACAACCGATGTTGTCAAATTTCACAAGCCTCGCGCCAATGATTGTTGGTAAAAAATTGTTTTGATTATACATACGAAGATTGACCACTGCCAAAACCATCGAGTTTGATGGTTCATCATAATATGATTAATCCAAGATTTTAATCACCTCTTTGATGAAAATATGACAAACGAGTGAAAAAGAAAAACAAAATTGAATAACATACCAAAGAAATTAAGGAAGTAGCAGACGCATTTTTATTTAATTATAATATTGCTGTTTACATTTATGATCAACAAAGTCGCAAATAAATAAAATCAAAATATCTCGTGAGAAAAAATTGGTTCGTAAGTGATTCTGCTACGTAGTTTTAGTGCACGTCGAAGAAAAAGCTTGAAGAGAAAGAATGACTAGAAAAGGGCTAAGAGAGAAGAAAGGAAACAAAGATACTTTAACAATGAGTGAGGAGAAAGCGACAGAAGAGGAAAAAATTGTAGGAACTATAGAGAGCAGATCAGAAAATTTTGAAAAATCTTTGCCTTTGACTTTCGATGGAGAGTCAAGTTTGGCTGGAGTGTGGAAAGATAGGGAAAAATTGAGCTTTAAGGTGAATCTTCAGTATTTAGTGCCCATTTCTACCACCAGAGCGCAACCATTAATAAATGTCTCTTTATACACACCAAAAAATAATTTGTACTTAAGAAGACGGAGATTCGGGTACTAGATAATCATCTGAAAAATGTCTCTGAAAAATATCTCGTCAATGACTTTAAAATTAAGGCTGGAAATACCAAGTAATAAATAGATTCCAGTAGCAAAATGATATATATTCCATTTTCTGGCAATTTCAGCCTTATATTAGAAGTTAGGGACGAGAGTTCTGCTGAGACATTTTGCAGATGATTACCTGGCTTTCTGCTTCGTAAGTAGAAATTACTTATGACACGTAATTTGACATTAATCGAACGTTAGCTGGTGGCATAAACCGGCACTGAACGCATAGAAAATTCACCTTAATATTTCGAAGAAAAACGTACGAGTACGTTTCGAGAGGGAATTTTTAGGAAGTTTTTAGACGTAATAGGAAAAGACTGCGATTGAGATCAACTATAATATATTTTAAGAACTGCTGAATAAATAACGAATAGTGAAGCGATTTGACACAAAACAGCGTGACGTAACATGGTGAAAAAAAAATAATGTTTAGTCATAAGGTCGAGACTGTTTGACACTCTTAAAAATGTTAAAAGATCAGGTCAGACGTCGAACCTTAAACAAATAAGTCTTCAGGTTTGCAAACAAGCCATAATAGTTTTGACCGTAAGAAACTATGCTGACTTTTAAAGAGGAACTTTTGAGACATTTTGGTTCATGAGAGGTGTCTATTCTTTTTCTATGCTCCCAGAAAACGCTTCCACACATTCCAATACGCACTTTTGCGTAACTCTAGCTAGATGTAAATATGCTGTTGTTTTCATCAGCTAATAAATCGATCGATCGATCCATTTTTGTGACAGGTACGCTGTTTTAGAAAGACTACATCGATTAATCGAATATTGTGCTGATGGAACTTCTCTACAGGGTTGCCTATCTGCGTAAATTAAATGGAATTCTTAAATTCAACGGCGATTCCACCGGTGAACAAAACGATTGAACTTTCCAGTGAAGCAATCAGTATCACATAAAAAGTCCTATGATCTGCGTAGTATAATTTTCCACCGTTGGAATCATCGTTGAAAAATAATGGAATTCCCAAATTGATTCGGTGATTCCACCGGTGAACAAAAATACGAAACAGGCCAATTCAGCAATATGATATCATAGGATAATACTATAATTAGTAATCTTTTCGTCCACCGATGGAAACACATACCGAAAGAAAAGTTCTCGTAGAAGCGATTAGAATTCTAAAAAAAAGTTTATTAAAAAAAATTCTAACATTTTTGGACGAGAATTCTGGTATTTGCAACAAAAATTCTGGATTTTTCGACTAGAAATTCTAGCATTTTTCACCAGATCAATCCAAATAATTATGGTCAATAACCTCAGAATTTTTAGTCCCAAATACTAGAATTTCTAGTATAATGCCGTAACTCTCGTCAGAAATGCCAGAAAGCTATTTAAAACTTTTAAGTTTGAGTTCTGGCTATTTTTTTCAGAACTTTTCTTTGGTTGCAATCGAATTTGGCAAAACGTTAGCCCCGTTTCTCTAAAGTCCAAAGCAGTTGCTGATTCCGGGCGATAAAAGTAAGCGAGAGACACCCCTCACGATAACACCGAAACGCTCGGCTTTAAGATAGGGATAATTGTGGGTGAAGGGGATGAGGGGAAGCTCAGTGATGACCTGAATGGAGATGGAAATAGGCTGTCGAATGTCCATCGTGGTGTTCGTCGTGGTGGTGGTGTACTGGTTCGGGGGCGTGGTACCCGTGGTGGACGTGCTTTCGGTCGACGTGAGCGTTGAATCCGTGCTTGTGATCAGCGTTGTATTTGACCGTCCTCACGTGACCGTCCGGCTCGACGAGGCTGTAGCTGCCGTGGACGGAGTCACCGTGTCGAGACTCGTGCTGACTGTGGATGTCACCGGTGTGATGATCGTGGACGCTGTAGCCGAAGCTGTAGTGCGCAGGCTCGTGGTGATCATAATGATCGTCATGACCTCCGAAAACCCAACCGACAAGAAGGGACAGGCTCATCAATACGAGGGCGGTCTGAAAAGGATCGGAAAAAGTAAGTATCGCTGGTGATGAAAGGAAGCAGACAGAGCTGCCGTTTTTCGAATAATCAATGGTATTTTTCAATTCACCGATGATTCCACCGTTTGAGAAAAGATTACACAGTTCAGTTCAGTGTATGACTGTACTGCGCGAAAAAACCCTGATCTGTAATCTTTTCTCAATCGTTGCAATCGCTGTTTAATTATTAAAATATCCGAAAGTTTTTTAAAGTCATCGACGACTCCTCCGGTTGAGAAGAGATTACAGATGTGAGTATTTTCGTGCATTACAGTCATACACTGAATAGAGCTGTGTAATCTTTTCTCAACCGGTGGAATCATCGGTGAATTGACAAATGTTATTAATTATACGCAAAACGGCAGCTCTGGAAGCAGAGCTGGCGTACCGTGTATATTTAAGGTGATTCATCAGCGTTTAGTACCGATTTCTGCCACCAGAGCGCTTCCGTTTGATTAATGTCAAATTACAGGCCGAAAGTAATTTATATTTGAAAAAAAAACGGAAAGTCAGTTACTAGACAATCATCTGAAGAACGCCTCTGCAAAATATCTCGTAAATAACTTCAAAAATAAGGCTGAAAGTATCAAAAAATGAAATGTAGCATTTCAATTCAAGAATCTATTTGCAATATTCCATTTATTCGTACTTTCAGCCTCCTTTTTGAAGTTATTGACGAGATATTTTGCAGCTAGACGTTCTTCAGATGATTATCTAGTAACTAACACTCCGTTTTTTCAAATACTAATTACTTTCGGCCTGTATAATTTGGCATTAATCGAACGGCAGCGCTCTGGTGGCAGAAATCGGCACTAAACGCTGAAGAATCATGGCATTTTCCAAATCATCGATGATTCCTCCGGTTGAGAAAAGACTACTCAGTTCAGTTCATGACTGGAATGCACGAAAATAATCGCATCTGTAATTTTTTCTCAACCGGTGGAGTTGTTGATGACTTCTAAAAACTTGCTGATATTTTAATAATCAACGACGATGAATGATTACAGATGCGCGTATCCACGTGCATTATTGTCATAAACTGAACTGTGTAATATTCTTTCAACCGGTGGAATCATCGGTGAATTAAAAAAATTTCGTTAAATATACACGAACGGCAGCACTAAAAGAAAGTCGAAAAGGGCGGGGCTGAAACAACAGAGAGTGCTTTAGCAAATTGATCAGTAACGTATAGACAGTATAATCTGTAGAGTCGTTACATGTTATGAGTTGAGACAAGTAAAACCAAAGGCGCCGCGCCATTGACTGCGTTTTTGCACATTTGTTTATATTCTGTCGAGGACCGTTGTTGTGTGTTGGTCCAATGCAAAGATTACGGCGCCGAAGAGTTTCTGGCGGTGTAATCTTTCACTCTTTCCGTTGATCGACAGATTCTTTGGGGAATTACACAGCCATTCTTGAGGTGCACCATGATTAAAATTAAACAAGTTCATCAAAAATTAACTCTTTTATCTATAAAGTACCGTTGGACCTCTTCGTTTGCAAACAAATGTGCAAAAACTCATCAAATGGCAGTGCCCGGCAGTCGGGCACTTCCCGTAGAGCCTAAAACGCATAACCAATCAGAAACTCACTACCTTCTTGTCAACTCTCTACATAAGAGACTCTAGGGTTGTTCGGTGGATGCAAAATCAGGGCAAGCAATACATATTAAGAAAAGTATTCACTGTATTCAGAGACTATTCTTGAAAAAAATATTGATGTTCTTGTATAAATAGCACATTTATGAGGTAATTTTCAATAATTAAAAAAAATCTAAGGATTGCCTGCCTTGATTTTGGTACCAAGTATCGCACGCCACTGGAATTAATAAGTCGATCCGAATGAGGCTCTTGAAAGTTGCTACTGTGGGCAAATGGACTATCAATGGGGCTGTTGCGCGTTTTTCCCTCAGGCGATTTCAGGGTCTATTTGGAAGCAAAAACCTCATAAAATAATAATGGTAGCACTAAAAACTTACAAAATCTACTTCGGAACTCATAAAATGTTTTAAAACGCGAGAGCAAAATGGCGGTTTTAGGCACTAATGATAGGAGATTCTCGTCTTAATTATGTCAGTCTTTCTACGCTGGGAAGGAAGATTTACAAAGTAACTATATATATGTAGTCACCAAAGGAGTGATTAACAGCTGATACATGGAATCGTGACACTTTGTGACACCGGCGCCAAAGGAAAAGTCGTCTCTTATTGATCACTTCTTGATTAAGTGACACTAGTGACAGTATTATTAGATGGGAATCCCCCATTACTTGCCCAACATCGTCATTACAATCGTGCGTTTAAAAGCATTTTATTGAGTCGAGGAATGGAATTCGCAAACTTTTAGTGCTCTCATTGTTATTTTTAGAGGTCAAATCTGAATTGACCCTTAACTCACCTGCAGCAAAAGTGTGCAACAGCCCCATTTCAATGTAAAATGTTGCATGAATAACGTTGAGACCATTTAAAATGTTTAAAATTCACTCCTCGTAGAGAAAATTCGGTTCAAAGTTCAGATAGACCACCCAACACCCTCCCTGTATGCACTACGTACGTTTAGAACGCAACAAACATAATACATTGAATTAAGTGCCGCTTTTCTCGTTTAATACGCAGAACAGAACTTTTTTGTTGATATCACCTTTCCTCGCGACAAATCTGTATGAACTAACCTTCAAATTTACTGTTTGGAAAATAAATGCAACAATCCTCTTGTCTCAATTTGTAGGTTATGTCTTTTGTTTGCGGGGGTGCGAAACGTACGTAGAGCAATAGAGCATGCATACACGGAGGGTAAATCATCTGAACTTTGAGTTAAGTTTTCTCTGTAGGAGTGAGTTTTGGACTTTTTTCAGTGGCATTAGATTTAATTTTTCTTTCATCATGAGATTACCGGCTTTTCAGCTTACTATGGACAATAATACGGTTTCATAGTACGAAGTAAAAGGTTAGCTAACAATCACATTATACAGTGGCGAAGCGTGCAATTTGGCAACGTCGCTGTTCATCTGTTTAAACTCATTAAAAAGATCGAACTATTGGGTGTTCGGTGAATGTCGCATTCGATCTTTTACATGGGTTTTAATGGACAGAATACAACGTTGCCAAATTGCCCGCTACGCCAATGAATCACAACGATGCTTTCATCGGTCGCAATCAGCTGTATGACAAAACTCGAGTAGCGTTTCAGAACCATCTCACTCACTCCTCAATGACTCTCATGCATCTCCATCTCTTTCTATACACGATTTTAGCGATGAAAGTGAAATAGTAGCACATGAAGGTTACGTGAAAGAGACCGTTTGGACCGTTCAACGAACTTTTTCACCGGAAGACGTCATCACTAAATCCGTCTGTAGTAAAATCTGATTGCTGTTTGCCTAGGCTTGCGATCTCCCTACGACACATACATGCATGTTTTTCCACGATGAGTGAATTTAAGGCTTCTTTAATGGATTCATCACCCCCTCCCCCCAGATTTACAGAAGAATTTATGATTCATTTTACCACCGAAAACTTCCTTGCAAGAACTTTGCAGCATTAATGAAAACCAGTGGCGGCTCGTGCAATATGGCAACCGTACTTTTTTTCTCCATTTAAACTCGTGTAAAAAATTGGTACTAAAAGAGGCAGCTTGCCTCACCAAGAATCGATTATTTACGTTTGCCAGATTGCATCGAGCCGCCACCGATGCATACTTTCAGCATTGTGATTGTGGTTTGCACGAGGGAGCCGAGCGGCCAAACGCTGCAAGAGGGGCAGAAAGGACCAGTATAACCAAATTTGGCGGGAAATTCAAAATTTGTAAAGTAAGTTAAATGGGAAAATGCGAATAATTGTATGGAAAGTGACAGTCATGGAAAGGATGCCGATTCAAAAAAAAAAAACGGGGGGGGGGGAGGAGAAAGTTTTCTAGTTTCAAAAAAATTATTGATTTAATCTGTTATCTCCGTTAAAATGGAAAATGAATTCTGCAATACGAAATTTCGTCAATCAATTCAGTTGATTTAAACGCTTTTTCATCCGTTTCGTGCAAATTTTTGAAACTGTCACACTTACAAAACACTATTTCGTAATCAAACTCATCACAACTACGTTTTTAAAACACGG
Organism: Trialeurodes vaporariorum; assembly: GCA_011764245.1. Lineage (NCBI taxonomy): Eukaryota > Metazoa > Arthropoda > Insecta > Hemiptera > Aleyrodidae > Trialeurodes > Trialeurodes vaporariorum. Next base: position 28,695,404 of record VMOF01000220.1, read on the forward strand.
ATGGTTAACATCAATAAAATGATCGATGCCGTGAAAATAATAGCCTCCATTTTGCCCCTTCCGTTAATAGCTGCCACAAAGTGGCATCCCTTATTGGACTTTTTGAGTGAGAAGCGGGAAATTTAAAATCGACCGCTCGGGAACCCATTTCACAAAAAAAAAAAAAAAAAAAAAAAAAAAAAAAAAAAAAAAAAAAAAAAAAAAAAAAATGTATCTAAGCTGATCAGTATCCTGACTTTCAAAATTCGATCTCCTCACTTGAACAGGCTAGGCAGCAGGAGGGCTTTATAAAAAATATATCCTTGGAAAATGAAAACGTCGCACTCACTTGGGAGAAATACATTGCGCTATAAAATTCGAATCGGAGAAGAAAGAAAGAAGATAACCAACGAGACACTGGCACACACGCACGGTACAACTGATGAGAAACGTCTGATGCTGTTCAAATGTGATAGATCAGTATTTATAATAAACCTAATAATTAAGTCCAGATAAGAGAGAAAATGATGCGGCCGCACTACCATCCTGCCCCTGCGTGCAATTTCATTCAGTAAAATTTTACCCGCCATCCCCCCTACCCCCTCTCACTACAGGTAAGGTACTCAATGAAGTGAACTCTTTCTTTCAACCGTGACTGACCACTGACCATCTTGAAGAGGGGGAGGGGCGGCTTCACTGTAGTTAGATCTGAGGGGGAAAATGGACGAGTAATGATCCTGTAACTATCGCCTGTAGATCTTCTTGATGTTATGGTAACAGTACAGCAGCCGAAGAGGGGCTAGTGTAGCGGCTGCTTAAGGAGATCACACCACGATTTTGGTCCGCAGACTTTAGTTTTTCTGGTTTTCATTGAAATAAAATTAGCAAGTCCTCTGGTCAAGTTTAATTAGAGACTAAGTTTAAGAGTTTGTAATGAGTATCGTAGCTTGAATGAATGTATCTTTAACTTCCATTTAGGCAGTTTCTGGTCAGGTACGTGCTTCTGGATATGATAGAAGCGGTTTTAAAAAATCGTCGTCTCTCAACCACACCAATAAAAAACTTTTTTTCTCTTTTCTTTTAAATGGAAAAAAAAGTCTTTTACTCAAAAGTAAGTTTCTGAACCTAAACCATCAATTTTTTTTTCAAGACATCAAAATAAAAACTGTGCATTTATAGTTTTTCCTCAAGAGGGCAAATCTGTTTGGAAAAACGTTATAAAGTTTTTGAAGTGTCGTGTTTTTCCTTTTAGGAGCCTTTTTCTCAGAGGCTACTGAATTTACCTTCACTATGAGAGAATTCTTTTTTTAATCCAAGGTGTATTTCGTTTGTGTTAAAGAAACTGCACAGTGAAATATTGACTTAGGGGAAATTCCTTTAACCCAAGAAAAATTTCTGCAGCTACAAGTAAACGATTCCTTGTTGTGACAGTGAAGTTCTCCTTTATGCTACAGAACTTTACTTAGCGCGAGGAAAACTGTCATAAGTAAACGTGTTTCCTTGTTTTCGAAGAAGAAGCGATTGCTCTCAGTGCAGACAAAGAAACTGAAAGAAGAGAAAAAAGACAGATAAGGTAGGATTCTTAAAATATGGTCAAAAATATAATTGGGTTCTGACATCTGATTGAACTTACCTTCATTGAAGCATCTCAAGTGTTCCTCTACCTTTTCGTCCATTAGCCGACCTCCGATTATCAAAACCTCCACAGCACTTCTAAATAAATCATTAAATCATTCATAAATCATGATCGCAAAATTCTGGTAATTTTGAGAAAACTCTCTGGCTTTGAATAATATCTGCCTTCTCGATCAGACTAAATCCGTTCAGGAATAACATTATTTCTATTCCTGCGCATGGACCATTTATTTATTCGCGCTGCCGCGCAGTTTGGCTACGATGTTTTTCCTCCATTTGATTCCATGTAAAACAATCGATTCGACAGTGAAGTAGCACTTTACCAACGGTCAATTATTGTTGTTCGTAGATTCAAATGGAGGAAAAACACTGTTGCCAAATTGCAACAGCCACCACTATGGTGCCACGTTTCCGGAAACAATTTCCTATCATATAATCATTAATCAGTATCAGTTGACGGGAGAATCTGGTTTCATTTTAATTCTAGGATCCTTTTTCAAGCATGGTTTTATACACGATGACTATAAAAAAGGACCCTCCCAGCATTTTTCAAAATTGGATAATAAACATTTTCCACGGGAAACAAGGGAGAATAATAAACTATGACGACTTTCTTTTCTTTAGCAACTACTTACGATTTGGCACATTTAGGCGTAAGTAAAGGAACATCTTTTGGTTAACACATCAAAAAACGACGATATTTTTTTTTTTTTTTTTTTTTAATGGGTCTAACTCCTTAGGTGGGTCTTTTTTTTAAGTCACCCTGTTAAGTGTTTAAGTTTCATTATGGTCTTGGAAATACGAGTACGGCCCAAAATACCTACATTGTTTTAAGTAGACATTTCCACGTTGTGACGTCCAAACACACAATTTTTTGCAACTTTACACGTATCTATCTCTGAATCTGAGACACATAAGAAGAAACCAAAGGCACCTTTGTTCTCAGTTCATCGAGTACTTTCGTTTTCTTTTTAAAAATACAAAATTGCAGACCCTTGCAACTGCCTCACTCTACGAGCTGTCACTGAGAAGTTATACACTCTTCCATTCGTCTGTAGTAGAAATTTGCAGAAGGCTCACCACAGATCCAGCAAAATTATAGTCAACTTTAACGCAAGTACTATAAGACATGTACAAAATGAATCTTAAAGTCAAGGACAGGATCTTCTATTTTCCATAGCCAGTCGGACGGTAAACGAGACACTACTTAGTCTGCTTGTCAGTGATCTTTCACGAGCATCAATCTAATAACTGGTTGTAAAGAAAGTGAGTGATTCTTCAACAGAATACCCACGGGTCAAAAATAATGGCGAGGCGTGCTTTCTGACAACTATGCACTTCGTGAAAAAAAATGAGAAAAATCGAGCTGTTGGGTGTTCGGTAAACCACTTCTCGTTCGATCTTCTTCGTTGGTATGAATGGATGAAATGAAACTTCATTGTCATACTGTGCGCTACGGTATTTAGATAAATTCAGTCTTAGGTCATTTAGAGTGCAATTTAGAAACTATCCTTGAGAACTCCTTCGCTTGGCTTGGACTTTAACTGAGTCCTCCGCAGAGGCAGTCTCAGGAAAAATCCGTAAACAGCGTTTTGAATTTCTTCGCAGTATAGTTGAATCGCTTACCACGTAAAAACTTCTTCAAAGAGGGAAATAACCAAAATTCGCATGGAGCGAGATCAGGACTGTACCGGGGGGGGGGGGACCAAGGTCCATAAAATATAGGGTCAGGCCGGTAGCGCCAACTCGGGAAATCCAATGTTTGGGAACCCATACCCCCATTTACTTTAACATTCTTCCCGAGTTCGCCGCCATCTTGGATCAACAGTTTCAAATAGAGAAGTGGCTCCCAAAGTCCCAAACTGTGAAAAGCTACCGGCCAGACCTTGTATATTATATGGACCTTGGGTGGGACTGCCTAACGAGGAATTTCGGAAGACCTTCGTCGAGAAATGGCCCGAGCGCATTCAACGATACATGGACGTCAATGGCGACTACTTCGAAAAAGATCGGGATGTTGAATCTTCAGATGAGAAGAGATTAGTTCTCAATGATCACGTATTACTGTAAAGGTATGCTATCCTCAATTGTAGAAGTACATAGAAATCTCTAAGATGAAATTGTTAAGTTGAGAAATAAAGTTATTTTGAGCTCAAAAATCTCGTAGGGTTTTTTTTTACACACCCCTGAAAAATTGCTGTAACTCTCCGAATTTTCAACCAAATTAGCTAAACTAGGGCTCGTTGACAAGCTAATACTATGAGCTACAATCCCTCATAAACCGCATTTCGATATGTTTAGTAGTTTCCAAAATACAGAACAACTGACAGTTGTTTTGGGACAGCCTTTGTATTATTCAAAAGCACGGTTTCAAACGACGGAGGTTTCTGGTATGATGAGCATCACGTCCAACTTACAATTTACATGCCTAAGAGAGAGATTTGCCGCCCGGGTCCGAGTTGTCGTAATTACATTCCGGCGATCCTGATTTATTTTTTGAAAAACACTAAAAAAATAAAAATGAAATAGAATAAAAGGAAGTAATTTTAAAAATAAACAAACAAAAATGTCCGTCAATTTTTCCGAGTTTGTAACGAACAAAACTTTGAGACTTATGAAACAGTTTGACGGCGTGTCAAGTTAGTTGTGATGCGTGCAATTTGGCAATGTTGAAATTGCTTCATTTGAAACTGCAAAAAAAGGTCGATTATTGTTCGAGGGTGTTTACAGCATATCCAATTGTTCGATCTTTTTCAAGAGTTTGAGTGGACAAAATACAAGGTTTGAACAAAAGGTCGTCAGATTTTGCATTGTGAGTCTAACGGGAAATCTGGTGATTTTTCCGGACAGTTTGACAGCCTTGGTGGAAGGCTCAATGAGTTCTTCCTTTCTTCGTCGATTACCAACGGCCCTGATGTTTGCTAGCACTGCTACTTATTGCTTATTACTGGTATATTACAAAGATGTTGATATCAGTTTCCATAGGCGGGTCTAACAATCAGGCGACTGCGCATTCCTCCCATTTAAATGCATGATAAAAAATCGATTCTGGAAGAGACTATAGCCCCCGTGACTAATCGATTAATTCTCATGCAATCAAATGGTAAACATATGCTGCTGCCAGATTGCTGGATCCGCCTAACTTCAACCTTGAAAACGAACGATTCGGGAGACTTTAACGCGGAGGTATAAACGTTTCCCAGCATTCTCGGTAGACGTCGTTTTAGAAGTATAGGCGCATCTAAACCGACGATCTTTGGCATTTTCCAACGGGATTTCTCAAATTACAAAATACAAGTTATTAAAAATCAAATTCATTAAAAACGACTCAAATGCGTATGTTTCGTCAGTCCGGCAAGGTTCCAAATTTTGACAAAACTGATTACACCTTAGCAAATGGTCGTCGATTGATTACTATTGAAAAAACCTCCTCGGGCAATTCATCCTATGAGAACTCTAATGAGCGGCATAGAAATCATGTTATAAAAGAGTCAGACAAAGTTCCTTGAAGCATTGTTGCAAGATTGTAGTTTGTAAAACAATCAAAGATTCCCCAAGCTGTCCAAAGTATATTCACACATTAATTAAGATTTAACCCTCCGTTGGTCACACGTGTTTTGCAACGTGGTTGTCTAATGAGCGCAGCCCCCGTTTTAACGAGCATAGCAAGCCTTTTCCCGTTAAATCACCCCCCAACCCCCCCCCCCATTTTTTTTCAACAATATTCTTCTAATAGTGATATTTTATAGCTCAACTATTTTTGTAATGTCGTCTGGTATTAAGGACAAGTTGTAATATAGTTTTGCCCTACCGCGACCAATTTTTTTATTGTATTTGTTTTAATCAATTTATTTAATGAAAGCTTTGTAATGTACCTACACATCTTACACTTTAATCTATTTTTTTATACAATCATTTAATTAATTTTATTATGTTTGAGTCTGATTGTTCGATGTGTACAGTTCGTCATACTAACCTCCCCTTGATCTAAATCTACATCAAGCCAATTTGCAATTGCCCAAGCGTTCTCTCAGGGTTTATTTTTCATTGATAACCAATAAAAAGAAAACCAATAAAATTGTTGACCACAAATTTAAAATGTCAGCATTTTTGTGTGTAAAAATTTACAAAGTGGTCACAGGGTGAGCGAGGTGTGTTCCCCCAAAATTTGACCCCCTCTGATGAACTCACCAGTGGTTTTTTTTATTATTTATTTATTACGCCATCCGTCTTTATTTTGTATGTACTTGTTTTTGTTTGGTATGTCCATCCGTATATCTGTAACCGATGCTCTGAAGGTATGAAATAATGACAAGGCCAGTGTCGTCAAGTTTGGCAGAACATTAAAACAAATTACATGGAGTTGAATGGGAAAATGCGTATGATTACACGTAAAACGGCAGCTCTGGGCGAGGCTCAAGATTCTTTGAGCGCTCTATTCTAATTACTTCATTTATCGCCGTTTATTAGATCTGCCAACTACGCTCCGAAGGTATGAAATAATAATGAGGCTCATAAAAACTGGGTCATATTATCATCGATAAGTGTGCGAAGTGCACGCGCTTTGATTCCTATTTCCGGTTTAGGTTTTGCGCTCAGGTGGGGAGAAATGTGGAGCATGATTAGTAGCGGGGGACGGGGGGTGGCAGCGGAGGGGATTCAACGCGATTGCACAATTGTGCAGAACGGTATGGAAGAGGGGACAGACGGGACGGGACAACGTCACGTCAGCCTACAAAGCGGACGACAAAATGCAAAGATTATACAATATTTGCAAGAGCAAAGAAACTGGATGAGCACACCTAGTATTGGTACCAATCACTGAGACTTCCTATTTCAATGAGTATCCTGCAAGCTCCCCCCTTCTCCCCCCGAACCTGTGCGCTCTTTGATTAATATCTCTTCGTTTGTGTGATCCCTGGATGAGCACCTGAGTAATTGAGGCGGCGGAGAATTTTTACGATGTTATGCAGATGTAACGCTGCGCCGCGCCGCCGTTGCTCCACACACGTCACACGTCAAGCACCAGCGGTGCGTCTAGGAACTGCATATCTCTTTCTCTCCCTGTGCTCGTTAAAATGCATGTGTTAAAAAAGGACAGGGATATGGGCGAAAGTCACGTGACGGATCCTCTTCCATCCTTTTCTAACACACGTCTTCCAATAGACGGAGGGAGAGGGAGGGAGAGGGAGGGAGAGGGAGAGAGAGAGAGAGAGAGAGAGAGAGAGAGAGAGAGAGAGAGAGAGAAGAATTGCTTGATACGCTTCTGCTTTACACGTCAAGCACGATTATGATCTGTTACTATGAGTGTAACACTGATCTGAATGTTTACTCTACTTGAAAAGAGAAAAAGACAAGATTAAAATGACTTGTTTTTAAAGGATGCACTGATACTAGTTTCGAAAATCAGGTTTAAAACTCGATTTGCCAGTTACTTCGATGATATGTTCGGGATACGAGAACTATGCACGCCTGAGTTGCTAGAGTTTCGACAACAAATTCGATTGGTGTCATAGTGGAACCTGGAGGAAAAATCATATTTTCACAATGGGACAGTTGCAAGGGTCTGAAATGTTGTGTTTTTTAGAAAGAAAATTATTGTATTTAATGAGCTGAGAACAATGGTGTCTTTGGTTTTGACCTAAGTGTCCCAGTTTTGGAGATACACACATGTAAAGTTGTAAAAAATCGTGGGTGTAGTGACGTCACTACGCAGAATTCCCATTTAATTCAATGTATCATGGGCCAAAATCTCATCTTCGGAACAATGGGACTTAATTAGAAACTAAAGGCATCATTGTTCTCAGCTCATCAAGTACTTTCATTTTTTACATGAAGAATACAAAAATGCAGACCCTCACAACTGCCCCATTTCAACACATTCCATCAGGGTGCAGGGGGACATTGTCCCGCGTAAGTTTCTCGGCATAAAATAAGATAAATACACCAAATGTGAATATTGTGAGCACGGCTAAAATGGCCCGAATATGAGACCACGGGTGAAATAACATTACAAAAAATAAAAAATTAGCAAGGAAATATCGTCAAACCAACTAGGGCTTATCTTGCGAGTGTACTAAAGCAATCCCAGCAATTTTGATGAGATTTGTTTTATTTTTGTTTTTATTTGACATAGAATACTATCTTACCTGTACTCACATTTGAGCCAATCTTTATTGTGAACAATTAGTCAAAAATCGTTTCTTTATTTCCTTTCCCTTATTATGATAGCATTCCATGACTTGCACGAATACATGTTTACGGAAAAAGCCACACCTCGACCACTAAAATTAGTGGTGGTTGTTATTAGTAAAAATACGTCTGGGTTATCCTATATGGTACACATCAGAGGCGTAACTTAGAGGAGGAATCAGGGGATCAATATCCCCCAAAACCTCTGAGGAACCGAAGACCGAGGGATAGCATTAATCGATCGAAATATATGCCCCCCCCCCCCAAGTCACTTTCAAAGCCCTGTCGATTTTGACTCCCACAAATTCTGATTCATCATCCCCCCGAACGAAACTCAAGTTATGGAACAAAGACATGATCTAAAGAATACTCATAGATTAGCCAGTTCATTCAAATCTTAAAGTAAACTAACGCATCTAAAAAAAAAAAGGTGACTCAAATACCAAAAGAAACTCAATAAACTTGAAAATAATTTAATAAACAGTGAAATACAAAAACAAATGAAAATGACAGGAACTTTGTTCATGAAAATCAATGACTTTTATGAGAACGCTCAACGATATGAAGGTTTGGAGGGGGGAAGGGTAAGGGGGGGGGGTGATCGAAAAAAAAAAATAATTTAATATTCAGAAACAGTACATTCCAGAGTCTTTGCTCAGAAAACAGGAACTCCAATGCCCGATCCGCACTTTTCAAGATGGACGACTTAACCTACATAGGAGACGGTCTGGTACCTTGGATAGGCGGGGTATGCAGGGTATGCGAGCTTAGGGTACACCACGGGGGATACAACTGGGGCGTGGACAGCGGTGACGGCTGGGGCGTGGACCGCGGTGACGGTTGGAGCATGGTAAGCGGTCACTGCTGGGGACACGACGGTGGGTGCGTGGACTGCGGTCACTGCAGGGGTCACGACGGCGGGTGCGTGGTGGACGGTAGTGATAGCCGGGGCGGCACGGACAGTGGCGACTGCAGGAGCGTGGACTGTGGTCAGGACCGGGGCACGGTAAGCGGTGGATGTGATGGTTGGTGCGTGGTAGATCGCTGGGGCGGCACCGAAAGTCGAGTAGCTCAACGGGGCGGCATAGGGTCTGTATCCACCGTTGAAGACGTTGGTGTAGTCCACGCTGCGGGTGAAACCGTCGGCTCCCAAAACGTGGTATCTCTTGCTGTCCAAACTGAGTGGCCTTGGGGGGAGGAATCCGGGGGTGAAAGAGAATCCTGCGGGGTTCAAGGTTCCGAAGGAAGCTGAGTTGAAGCCGGGTGTGGAGCTGAAGCTGGGAGCAGAGTCAAAGCTTGGAGCCGAGTTGAAGCCGGAAGCCGAGTTGAAGCCTGAGGCCGAGTTGAAGCCGGCGAAGGGATTCGGAGACTGTTGGGCATCCTGCGAGGATCCGGGTTGGTCTTGACCTTGAGCTTGACCTTGTTGTTGACCTTGTTGCTGATCATCCTCGTCAGAGGCTCCCGAGTCCTGCTGAGACGCGCCCTGCGCTCCGAAAGCTGGCTGCTGATCTTGTTGATCCTGCTGATCCTGTTGATCTTGCTGTTGTTGTTGAGGCTGTTGTTGCAGTTGTTGGAATTGTTGGAATGTTTGCAATGGTTGTGGTTGCTGCTGCTGTTGGCCGTAAGAGGGCGCGTCGTTCCCTGGTTGTTGTTGTTGCTGCTGTTGTTGTTGTTGGTTGTTTTGGCAGTTGGCCACGGCGCATACGGCCAACAATAGAGCGATCTGTTGTAAATTAAAGAAATGAGAAAAGGCTATTAGAATAATATAAACTTCAGTGATGGCCTTTTGAAGGCAACGGGTCTACAGCAAACATCTTGACCCAGTGTATATTTGAAATGTATCTCAGAGAGGCAGAAATACCACGTTTTTAACTAACCGCTGATACCACAAATTGACCAAAAAATTACATAGTTTAGTGCAGTTTATAACTGTAATGTATGAAACTACAGGCATCTGTAATATTTTCTCAATCGGTGGAACCAACATTATAACTGTTAAAATATCCTAAAATTCTTAAACGTCGGTGACGGAGAAGATGCCACCGGTTGAGAAAAGATTACAATCATAAATTGATCTTAACTGAGTAATATTTTTATCAACTGGTGAAATTATCGCGGTGAAAAATGACAGCAAATAAATACAAACAACAGCAGCTCTGCACAGAGAATCGGCAATATGGTTTTTTCTGGACATAAAAAGTTTTTGGTTTTTGCTTTATAAAAACGTGTCAATTTTGCTATTACTTGCAAAAACCATATTCTTAGATTCGTTTAAGCAGCAAGATTTATAGTTATACTCATGTTTTGTTATACTGTCATACAATGTCTATAATCTTGATTTTTGAGACTGAAATGATGTTCGGAAAATTCCATAGCTATAAATTAAGGGAGGCATTTTCAGAACCATGTTAATAAAAAGAAAGAAAAAGTATTATTTAGACTTCAAAAAGGCGCTCCCGAAATCCAGCACGCAATTTTTGAAACACCCTGTTTACCAACCAAACTCATGCTCACTTCTGCGCATTATACCCATTATCATTGTATTTCATTTTTCTCTCACTTTTTTCGTTCCCCTCATATTTGAATATTTGGATGAAAATACAAAATCGCGACTGGAGCTTGAAAAGTGAATGAAGTCCATGGGGGACTTTGTTCGGAGGAGACCACTCGACGGACGTTGATGGAGAGAATAATCATTAATAGACATAAGAGTGCCTCGCGCGTAGAAAGTAGAGGAACTGGTTTGTATACGATTTAACCGAGCTAGTTGAGATAGTGTGCGCTGCAAAATGCGACTGTCCTCACTCACATTCACACTATTCACAGTGTGCACGCGTATCTGGTAATCTGTATCTTATTAGTAATAGTACAATTAAGTAAAATCATAAATATTTCAGTGAAATGAAATTACAGGAGAGGAGAGGCAACTTTTGTGACGCTGCGTCGCTGCTGTATATGCTGTGCCGATGTTGTTCGCGGCACGACCGACGCGACGCGACGCGATCAAGACGCATCACAAACGTTCGGACAACACTCAACGACTCAACTCAACATTCAACCGTCATCACAACTCAAGTTACATCCGATTGGCGTTGCCAATTCGGAAAATTTCGTGAAAATTTTATGGAAACAATTAAAATTATTATATTTTGACCAAGACTTCAAAGAATGTCGTGTATATTTCATGGCGTTTTTCAAGTCAACGATGATTTCACCGGTTGAGGAAAAATTCCACATTTCAGCTTCATTCATGACTGAAATGTAAGAAAATACTGTGGTCTATAATCTTTTCTCAATCTGTGGAATCGTCGTTAAATTATTATTACCGCAAGTTTTTGTAAAATGAAAGACGATTCCACCACTTCCACCAGTTGAGATATGATTACCTTTTTATCATTGTATTTCCGTCCTTTCATAGCCATAAACTGAACTGAATTGTGAAATATTTTCTCAATCGGAGGAATCATCGGTGAATGGGGCAGTTGCAATGGTATGAAATGTTGTGTTTTTTATAAGGAAAATGATAGTGCTTGATGAGCTGAGAACAGCGGTGCCTTTGGTTGTTTCCTAAGTGTCCCACTTTTGGAGATCCAACACGTGTAAAGTTGTAAAAAATCGTGTACGTAGTGACGTAGTGACGTCACTACGCGGAATTCCCATTTAAAACAATGTATTTTGGGCCAAAATCTCATCTCCGGAACAATGGGACTTCATTAGAAACCAAATCTATCTTTTTTCTCAGCTCATCAAGTACATTAATTTTCCTTATAAATATCACAACATTTCAGACCCTTGCAACTGCCCCATTGGGGAGTACTTCGGCAAAAGAGCGGATAAAACAGAGGGTCTGCTCATGCTAAAAAGTCCTGAATTCAAAATGTTTTTGCGTGTGATTCTCATAAGGAAAAAATCTCTGAATTACCTAACAATCAGAGTGTACAGTCTAATCATTAACTGATTAAAAAAACCAAAGTTTTACAAAATCTCATACAATCACCTTTTGAAATCAGGTTTTTGCAGCACGAGCACACCCTTTGTTTTATCCGCCCTTTCACCGAAGTACTCCTCAATTGAAAGATGACATTTGAATATACGAAAAAAAAGGCAGCTCTGAGAGGCAACGACGGCTCGTGCGATTTTGCAACCCTGTTTTCCTCCATTTTGTTTCAATGTAAAACAACCGAGTTGACAGTGAATCAACAGCTATTGATTTTTGTACATAGATTCAAATGAAGAAAAAACGTTGTTGCCAAATTGCACGGTACATAATGTATACTTGGGAATTCTAGGGAAACTTAACACTCCCCCCCCTCCCTTGGTTTATAAATATCTCAATTCGATCGAGAGGAACACAGCGCTACCGAGTACAAAGTACGGACTTGGGGTGACGTCACAAGAGTCTTGAAGTCTATCGCTTTCCATGTAAAAGTTGCATTAAGTATAAGCTTACTAAGGTATTAATAAGCAAATTATTTTTTTTGATGGGAAATTTTATTGGTTTTATAATGGTATAAAGTGGATTTTAAAAATTAAAATTGAAGAACAAAGGTTCGTTCAACTTTAAAGTTATTGTGCTATTCAGAGCCACTTATCGCATTACCTATTGCACGCTCTATAAGCCATTCCAATCTGATTGAAATGACAAAAGTAAATTAAAAGTCGTAAGACTGAAAAGTGAACAGTGAATACTATAAACCATATACTGGTATTTATGGAAGAAAGAATCGATTAATCCCATTCGTTTAAACGGCTTTACGTTACCTTGTATAAGTAAGATTTGGAATCGTTCGTTTCAGACCGAATGACTCCCAAGTCTTGTTTACATGATAATAACGTGCGATGCCGATTAAACCAATGGGATTAATCGTTTGTAGCTATCTCGTTTCCTCTCATGGCATTCAAAATATCGAAATCAGCGAGCAGTGAACTGTGCAATATTTTGGTCCATCGATGGAATCATCGCACTACGGTCTGAGATCGTCAAAAAGTGGCCAAAAAATCAGAGAGTAAATTTCAGTAGCGGCTCGTGCAATTTGACAATAATGTTATCCCTCCATTTGATTGTATGTAAAACAATCGATTCGAAAGTGAAGCAGCGCATCACAAGCATTCGATTATTGAACATAGATTCAAATAGAGCTAGCGAAGACATTGTTGCCAAATAGCACGAGCCGCCTCTGGTAAATTTGTCTTATAATCATAAATTCATCATTTCTGATTTTGTAATACCAATTTTAACTGCAGAAAACACTTTCAAGAAGTAATTCAAACCTAGAGATGTGTCACCTGAAAGTTTTAAATTAAGTTTAAAAGGTCGAAATCGATGATTTTTGCCACCTTTTTTTCAATGATTTTTGAACACTTTTTTTTCGATCTCAAACCACAGTGCATCGTTCATTGGGTCTGATGCGTACTTTAGCAACAGTAATATGGCACATTGATTGCAACGATTGCCTCAAAAATAACGACGCTTACGAAAAAAATTAAAAAATATCTACTCAATACCTCAGAAAATCACTTTCATTTTGAACAACTCGCGCCACACACTGAACTATTCCTACCGAAATATAATACTCGTAATACTACAGACGGAACCACAGCATTTATGTGAACATCATTTTAACCTCAAAGTGTTGGGTTTTTCATTTGAATACGTACATACATATGAAATATCGCCCGCATTTGCTACCTTGTTTTTTCTGAAGAGCAGAAAAGTATAACATAATGGGGCTGTTGAACATGTTTGCTATAAGCAATTAAATAGTCGATTCTGAGGGCCGATCATTTACTTCATCGTTAAACCGATCGATAAGACTGTCAATGAGTGATTCTATTGGTCGAATATTGTAAAACTTGGCTGTTGCTATGGTAACCATCGTTATAGTGTCCGTTTTTTAAAGGTTACTCATAAATAGCCTTTATAAAACAAGACTCTTAACGATGGTTACCAAAGCAACAGCCCAGTTTTACAATTTTCGACCAATAGCATCACTCGTAGACAGTTTTATCGATCGGTTTAACGATGAAGTAAATGATCGGCCCTCAGGTGTAAAAACCCCAAAAACTAACGATAGCTGCACTAAAAACTTCCGAAATCTACTCCTAAACTCAATAAACGCTTTTATTTGCGAGGAAATGGTGGCTGAGGGCAGTCATAATTTGAGATTCCTATTAATTTCGTCACTCTCTCTATGCTGACAAGGATGATTCATAGCGTAATTAGTCACCAGAGTAGTGATCCACATTCCACATCCGATGACATCTAGTGACTCCGGTGTCAAATGAAAGTCGTCTCTTATTGGTCACTTCTTGATGGAGTTACAGTATTGTTAGATGGGAATCTCCCATTATTACTACCCTCAGCTACCAGTACGCCCTCGCAAACAAAAGCTTGTATTGAGTTCAGGAGTGGATTTCGGAAGTTTTTAGTGCTGCCATCGTTATTTTTGGAGGTTTTTACACCAGAATTGACTATTAAATCGCTTATAGCAAAAGTGTGCAACAGCTCCATTCAAGGATTGTATGACTGTGTGTATCTCCAATTAAACGTACGACGTTTGTAAGATCAATGATCATAACTGTTTATCCATGTTAACGTAAACCTGGTAGTTCCGTCTATACGACATTATACCGGTGCGAATGGAGTTCACGCTCGGGGATTTCAGAATGAAAGTAATTCCATGCGTTAATGAATGAATTTTGAAAGATTTTAATGAATTCATCGCTATTTTCGCAGAATTTTTAACCAGAAAAAATGGTGCCATATATTGCTGTGGCAAATGTGCGAAAGAGCTCAATTGAAAAATGACATTAAATATAAACAAAACGGCAGCTCTGATCGGAAATATAAATAATGATCAATTAATAAATTAATTAGTTAATTGTGAAAAGAAAAAAAAGCAGTGGGGGCACACTTAAAAAAAAACAAAAAAACAAAACAAAAAAAAAAACGACAACAAAAATAACAAACTATTACATACCTTTAGAGAAAACATGATGCCCGAACGATGAGATGTAATCCTTCGGATAAAAAAGTTCGAATGAGGACGAACGGTAGGTGTCAACAAGCTTATATTCCTTCGCAGATGACTTCAAAGCCAAAATCACACAGATCACAACAATAATCTCGAGGAATGCTCATAAATTACATGTGACCGAGGATAGAGCTGGATTTAAATAATAATAGGCGGGAGATGAGTTCTCCTCGATAATTAGAGGCAGATCGATATTTTGAGTAGCGGGACGGACGGACGGGTACCGGGGGACCCATATCGATTAGTCATTGCGTCCGGATATTCGTCAGGGGTTCCTAAAAGTTGCTCACGCTGAGACAGAATTTGAACCGGCCGGCGATCCATGCGCCAAATGGCTAATTTTCGCGACGAATATATCCAACGAAATTACAAAATCAGTGCCAACGTACGCATGACAACAGTGGATGACACGGAACTGGATCGTGTTTTTCGAAATTTTTCGGTGTTTTCAGTCATCGATGGCATCAATTCGATTTTGAATTCATGTCCCGAGGTGAATTCGAAATCGAATTGATGCCATCGATGCCCCGAAAACACATCTACAAACACAATTGAGTTTCCTCAAATATGTAGTTAGGTTGGTATTGTTTATGATATTCGATCGCGAAAATTTGCCGAAAGGGAGAACGACGTTGGTGCCGAGTCAAACGATCGAAAGAAAGGAAAAACAATTGTCGAAATCGTAAAATGTCGAGAAATGGGCGTTTTCCCGCACGCCAATCAAATTTAGGGGCCTACAACCCGACTCCCGGTTCATTTGATTTCAAATTCGTGCTCATGCATTTTGAATGTGCAGTTTTTTGTTTTACGACTCTTTTTCGTGAGAGTTAAGAGTTTTCGAAAATTGGTTCGAAATCGAACTTCGATCTCCAATACTTCAAAACGGGGAAAAAATATCGATTTCCGGTTTAGGCCAAAATACTAAGAATTTGATGCCTTTCAAATGAGGTATCATGAGATAGAAGTTGCCATTTACAAACATTAGGATTAAGGGGCACTCCCTGAAAATCCCCCAGGATCTTAATTTTGGATTATGCGACAGTAATTACAAATGAAACTTCAGGTCCGAATTACTAGAGAACCGATTTTTCCGATTTTTTTTTCATGGTCATCCTTTCGAGAAAATCACAGAGAGCAGGGCCCAATAAATGTACGGTACAAACGGGCCACTTCTATCTCATGATACCTCATCATGAGATAGAAGTTGCCATTTACAAACATTAGGATTAAGGGGCACCCCCTGAAAATCCCCCAGGATCTTAATTTTGGATTATGCGACAGTAATTACAAATGAAACTTCAGGTCCGAATTACTAGAGAACCAATTTTTCCGATTTTTTTTCATGGTCATCCTTTCGAGAAAATCACAGAGAGCAGGGCCCAATAAATGTACGGTACAAACGGGCCTTAGGTCGTACCTAAAAATGGCGATTCTAACCTCACATTTCTTTAACGGCACATCGGAATGTTGGGTGCGCGCCCAGCTTTACGTTACTTGGGGCGGGTCTAGAGCCTCTCTAACCCACCCTAAATGCTACTTTGAGGTTAGTTTTGTGGTTGCGCCATTTTAAAACGGTCCGATGCGGTCCGTTGGCTGGTGGCCGATGCTTGTTGAAGTACTTAGGGCGGAATTGGGGCTGACTTGGGGCCGAGGACCGTGTGACCGTACATTTATTGGTCCCAGGACCCAAAGAATGTTTGGGACAGACGATCCTCGACCCACAGTCCGCCCCCATGGACATCAACAAGCATTAGTCACCCCTCAACCGACTGCATCGGACCATCAAAAAAGGGCGGCACCACAAGCTATCCTCAAAATAAGTATTACCATGGACATAAACGAACGAATTGTATAGCACTTGGGGGAGTCGCGGAGGCTCTAGACCGACCTCAGCGTTGGGAGCGCTCCCAATATTCCGATGTTCCGTTAAAGAAATATGATATTAGAATCACCATTCTTAGCTAAAACCCAAAACCCATCCTTCCCGATTATTTTTTGGGTTCAGAGGTTGCGTGAATAGTATTCATTGAATACCTGAATACCTTGTAGGAAGTTGCGATGAGATGCAACTTCCCTACGGTGACCCTTGACTCACTCATTTTACCACCATCTTAGAATTCGGTTTAGAGGAGCATTTTGATTTTTCAGATATTGGAACTTTCTGATGATCCAAAAGAAGTTATGTTTAAGCGATTTTACACCAAAATAGACAAACTTCATAGCAGCAGACATTTTTTCAACCAGGATCATCTCTGTTTAGAATTATCACCATTTCTATTTGGAGACTATATTTAATTCTTTGCACAGCCAATATGTTGCCATTTACTGCAGAAATTATCCAAACTTTATATGTTGAGTTAAATGGGAAATTCGGTTTAATTCTTCCATTAATGACAACACTGCGCACTGCCGCTTTTGCTAGAACTTTTTTACAGTAATTTTTTTTTTTTTTTTTTTTTTTTTAATTTTTAATTTTCTATTTTTTATTTTTTATTTTTTATTTTTTATTTTTTTATTTTTCATTTTTTATTTTTTATATTTTTATTTTTTTATATTTTATTTTTTTATTTTTTAAGGCAGCCTGGCAACCTCGAAGCGGGACGTGGTTCTGCAAAGAATGAGCGAAGGTCTCGTTTAGCATGGATCCATGGTGTTCAGGTGTTGGGTACCCGTTTTTGTGACTTTTCGAGTTGATCGTAACTGGGCGGGCGAGCGGCAAGCCGATCCGCGATCGCCGCCGCTTGTCAACGTGCTAACGTGTGAGTGAGATCAGTTCCGAAAGAGATGGGTGAGATGGAAGAGAGAAGAGGATGCGATCAGCGACTGAAGTGTCGTAAATGTCATTTTTTTTATGAAGATATGAGTCAGAGCACTACACCGAACATGCACGCACAGAACGACCCAACGCGCAACGCTCCACACCGCACATTGGGTATACATGACCGATTTGATGGAAAAAATCAAAACACTTGAAATCAATTGACATTTTTGCTCGCGTATGATTTCAGGGAATTCACGGTCACATGTCAAGTTTTTTTTTTTTTTTTTAAACATTGACCTTTAAAACCTTTGCTAGTATTGGTTAAAATTCATAGGAATCCACAGTTAATGCTGCCAAAGCAAGGGTTTGCAAAATACCAGTTACAGATAATCCACTAAGACAATTTTCCCTGTTAATGTAACAGGCATTCCGTTCAGGAAAGTATTAAACAGAATTTTTGTTAAAGTAACCAGAATCCCGGTTATATTTACCGCAATTCTTGTTACATTAGCAGGAATTCCGGTTACTTAAATAATAATTCCTTTTACCACTTTCCTAAACAGTGAACGAGATTCTGGTTATTGCAACAGAAAATTCTTCTCAGTGATGTCGAAGTACTTACATTCTCCTGCCCGCTGAAAATCTTTACTAAAAAAGGTTTCGAGTTTAAAAAAAATTATTTAATTACTACCCAAAAATGTATAAAAAAATGTATAAAAAATGTACACTGTAAATTGAATTGAGCGGAAAAGTATGTTTTTTTGCCAAACATGACAGCACTTATTTTAGGACATTTTAGACGTAATAATCGGCCAGTTCTGCCCATTGTGCGTTTCGCACGGCTGTGTAATGGTTCACTCAACATCGCGCTCAAGTGTATACGAGGACAAGATGTATCGTCCCAGACGATATCCTCACCTTTCAAAACTTACGATTACGGACCAACAATTAATTCAGCAGTTCTATTTTTATTCTTAATAGGTTACTTATAATTTAATGGTAGCCAGCGCTTTGCAAATCACTATAGATGTGCAATTTGAATGGGGGTTTTGGAACGATTACTTCCTAGAAAAATAGAAGGTTGATAGAGTTCATCAGACGTAGCAATGCAGTGAAACTTGAAAGTGCCTCGAAAAAGGTTCATTGTCATTTGCCAGTACTGAAGTTCTGAGAGCAGTGGCGCGTGCAATCTGGCAACATTACATCCTGTCCATCCGAGCCATTTTCAGAATTTTACCAAATTTTGACCTTTGCCACCTTCCCCCAGCTTGACGATTTTCGGACCTGACAACACCCCCCCCCCCCAAATATTCCTGAAAACGCCACGGATCGGATGCCCATGCAAAACATCTAATGTGAGGGAGTTTACAGTGCATCCCATACTTCGACCTTTTTCGAGGGTTTACATGGACCAAATGCAATATTGTCAGATTGTAATAATAAACGTAAACGTTTGGACAGCCAAGAATGCACGTGGAGTGCAGAAGGTTGCTTTGATTACACATGGATTCGCTATACTTATTTCAAATTTTCTACACACCAAACTTTTTATAGTTTGTATTTTATTTTGATCCGATCTGACGCTTTATGGGGTTAGTCTAATTGATGTCTATGGTGCGTTTCTTGGTTTTTTTTTTTTTTTTTTTTTTTTTTACCCAGCCCGCGTAAAGTATGGTTCAGACGCAGACGAGCCTGATGCTGTCTGGTTTTCAATAACTTCATCCGGTCAATAATAAACGCCAGATCATTCTCAAAAACACGCTTCATCTGAAAGCGAAACTTCCTCCGTGAAGAATAGATAATCATAGGTTACCGGTTTAAATGAGGAAAACGAGAAAATAGAACGATAAAATTGCTAATTCCGGTAGCTGTGCGTCATGAAAAACTAGATCCTATTCTGTAGGATCAACAAACACATTAGAGCAAATTATGAATACGAGAATTAGTGGAATAATAAAATTTGTTCGTGACCTAAAGAGAGAGAGAGAGAGAGAGAGAGAGAGAGAATGGACCGGCAAGAGATGGATCTTGGAGCGTTGTTGCCAAACTGCTAGTTAGGAATGTCCACATTTTGTGGTAAGCAAGATACATTTTTCAATCCTGCTGTTCTTTGCAGAAAGTGGTTTGAGTCCCATTTCCGGACAAATTCCACAAATTCTGAATCCAACATAAATGCAATAATTAGAGTATTTTCAAAAACTGTATAAAAAATCCAACGTTGTCGGATGTTCGGTTTTAGACCGTTAGTTTCCCATAATGAACGTAAAATATACGGGGCTTTTAACCTCAAATATGATAACACTGCAAAAATTGATCAATGCAAGAAAATGGTGTCTGTCGAAAAAGTCCCAAATGGAATACGGTATACAAACGGTCTTTGGTGTTGAGTTCAAGTCGGGCGCGAGTTGCAAAGCCCTGCTTCTAATTGGTTGATACCTGATGTAAAAACGGAAAGGACCGTCTGTCCTGTCTCTTGATGGATGTTAGAGAGTACCGACACGAGCTCAACGATTTTTGATTGGTCATTGGTTTTAGGACTTCACAACACAGCCGAGCAGAAGTCAAATACATTGAAGGCTCCTCTCCAACGAGTCAATGAAGGGAAAGAGGAGAAGAATGCCGGCAAACGCACTGGTCCACCGATTGTCCATTGTCAAACTTAACCTTCGAATTCGTTCAGGCGGTCGACTCCTTGCAAATACATATGCATAAATGACAAATGTCCTATATACGTACGTCGTACTCCCTAACAAAACTTTCCATCAATCAAGGGACTTATCTCGTACTCTATTTGGGCTAAGGTGCACTAGCGGAAAAAATGATAAAGGAGAAGGGTATGCAATACGCAATGCACAAGATACTATAAAACTACGTTAAAGAATGTCAGACGACTCCTCGAAGTAGGCTTCCCGCAAATCTTATCTTATGAATTTAACCATTACAGGTGACCTACCTGCCAACATCAAAGGAGTAGTCTGACGTCTTCTTTTTTTATTTGTCCTTAATTTTACATTCAAAGATCAAAAATTGGAGATTTAACTGATCAAAGTTAATGAATGACAGTTGCAATTGAGTACCCTTCAACGAGGGCTGCAATGAGACATCGAAGGGGGAAAATGAAAAAGATAGAATAATAATTAAGATGACGACATCTCGTACCGGTAATACACTAATGAAGCGCTCAGCCTTGCAAGTTGAAGACGATTGCTAAAAATCAAAAAAGGCAGACATGGTGTCGAAGGTTCGTGCGTGAATTAGCATCAATTGACCGTCAAGATAAATCGCTTAATACACTGCTCATGAGACGGATTTTTCAGGTAAAATTGACCTATTCAAATCTGAGCTTCACCTGGCTGTGGAGCATTGTTGACTGCCCAAACGTGGCCAGTACTCATTCAAACATCGCGAGACACGCTTCAAAATTTAACGATTGGACCAACTCAACGTGTGAGCATTTTAAGTGCAAACCAATACATCTGAATTAGAGGTTTCCTGCTCACAGTTATGTACTCAACCTTTTGAAAAGCGGGACTTATACCTTAAAATAAAATTTGGCGACTTTTCACCAGAAATAATAGGACATGTTGAATAAAAGTAATTTCACTTAAATGTCTGCCCTTTAGGGACTATTTCCACTTTTTTCGGAGGAAAAAAGCTATAGGACCTTTTGAATGCAGGTAATTTCGCTCAAGTTTTTGCCCTGCATCTATTTCGACATTTTCGGTGAAAAAAAACCAGAGTATTTTGATTAACGGTAATTTTGCTCAAAAAAATGTCTATACCCTTAGCACGTTGACTGCCGCGCCGTGCCGGTCGTATGTGGCCGGCCGCCCCTCCCGGAGGCCAGCGCTCGTTAGTAGAATCTTACGTTTGATTCATATGAGGCAAATGAACCACCGAGCTGACCTGTTATTTTCTCTCTCAGTATCCATTTTTTATATCCGTTGTTTGTGCAACTCCTCCATTTTATTGAACTGTGTAGTGTTATTGTATTGAATTGAATATTATTCAAATGCACTATGCGTTACTTCAAAATGATATTGCCTTTTGTATATTTTAATGTATGTTTTCATAGGTCGGAAAAGAAAATTATTCAAAGGTTCCACAAGATCCAAGAATAGTCTCCAATTTTATCTGGCTGAAAACCATTAAAGTTGAGGGCTTAACATCAGCATAACATTTGGCAATACTATAAGATCGGAAACTTTTCCCCTCCGTGATACATACTGGAGTATTATTCCACGTATTGACAATCTGTACACGATTAACATGAATAAGGAATCAGTCGAATCGATGCGCACTATACCTGAAGTAAGAAACAACGGAACCGGTAAAGAAGAATCGCAATCGATTTCTTTAGATCTGGCCTGATTTCAAGGCCAGATTTCGAATTTGAACAAGGCTTGTGTTTAATGTTCTGTCTGATATTATCTCATTTCATTCGCAACTGAAATACTGATTGTAAGACGCGTGCGGGGGACCACACAGTGGCTCAGTAAAAAAAAAAAAAAAAAAAAAAAAAAAAAAAAAAAAAAAAAAAAAAAACTGAATACAATGATGACAATAACAGGAAATTAATACAATATACCATAGGCACTCAACAACACGTAAGATGACTTGTAAAAGAAGAGTCGGAAAGAAGTATCAAATGTATGTACAAGAAATGGCACAGATCCTGCGTCGACGATCTGACGCAACCCGCATTACCTTTAATAAACACTACTGTTTTAGTGAAAAGCGGGATATTCAAAATTGACCGATCAGGCGTACATTTAAAAAAGCTTATCCTAGATTTTTAATTTGTCGCTTATCACTAAAGCAGTCTATAGAATTTATAATTTTAAGATGAAATGCGAAAGGGACCAAAAAATAGACTTTATTGTACCGAAAAAGTTGAAACTTTATACTTACTAAAGACCGAAAAATAACAAGAAATATCTCAGCTGATGTGGTGTTGTCTAGTTTCTTTGAACGGAACCTGAAATCTATCTTTATCGTTCTGACGCACTGGAAAAACAAAGTTTATGTACAGCCGAAGCAGCTTTTTAAAATAGCTTCGTGGAGCAAAAGCTCAAGCTGTAGGTACCGGAGAAAGTTGCAGGTCTACCAAAGCACTACTTCTTTAGAGTGACAACCTCTTTTTTTTGCTTCGGCTCTACCGAATTAGTGCTTCAGAACAACCGCAACTTTCTCCGGTAGAGCTAGGACTTTTTCTCTGCGAAGCTATTTCAAAAAGCTGCTCCGGTTCTACTCAAACTTTGTTTTTTCAGTGACGTTCTTTGAAACTTGACTGCAGTCATGCAAAATAATTCTTATTGGCTTATCAGCTGGCTGAAAAAACAAAATTAGACACCCCTTTAGTCAAGAAATGAAACGCGGGGGTAGAGCCTGGATATCTGGATTTCTAGTGCGCAATCCAACTTTAAGTTTTAGATCTCCAGAGCCTACGAGCATTGCCCGTTGCTCAGGATTTAATCGTGACGCTGTATCTCGATATTTTGACAATGTTGCATCTGTATGCTTCAAGTACAATTTTCACACTCGTCCAAACGACATTTACAATATGGATGAAACTGGAGTCCATACTGCAGCCACAGAATAATACAATCAGAACGAAAACTCTGTCGAATTTTGAAGCAAATTCATTTCGCGTCCGCCATGTTGGGATATAGGATGTTTACATCTGGATTCGCGCTCGAAAGGAGAAATATAGGACATAATCCGCGAAGTTTTCATTCTGAAATGCCAATAGAATAACGTGAGGGCGGAAACTAACTTAAGATTTCTTTCCAGAATTTACAGAAATAAATGAGTTTCAAAACAAATCACACCCGTCCGCCATGTTGGGATATAGGACCACAGCGTTGCCTTTTGGTGCCGTTAAATTCCAAACTTGCTTCCATTGGTTCTTATGGGAGTTTCCGTTCTGATTGTGTTATTCTGTGCTTCAGCGTCCTATCCACCTAAAGTTTTATCCGTCAAGGGGAAGCGTCAGGTTGGGGTCATCGCTTCAGCTGAAAGAGGAGAGCTAACTAATATAATTGGTTGTGTTGTGTTAATGCTTCCAAAACTTACTTGCCACCGTGTTTCATTTTTGGCAAAAGAAAAAAAGTGACGCACCTTCGCATGCAAGATGCTCCTGACCTATCCATGGGGTGGTGTTCGGATAGCGGTTGGATCAAAAATTACATTTTCTACGAATGGCTCGAATTTTTCATTGAAAAATCACACACTTTTAAGAATCGTTCGATTCATTTAAATATTCCTTTGTCTGTTATTGATTTATCTCAATTTCTTTTTTATAATTTTTATTACTGAGCAGTTATGACTCAAAAATGTTAAGACTCTTTGATTGTCAATTAAAAAGTTGTGTTCAAATGTGTGCCGGTCCTTCGGTACAACACTATTTTTTTCCCTTTTTTTGTTTTCATTTCGTTTCTGTCGGCGGTTCGCCCAGCAGCGCGCGGTAGCGGCTGGCGGGCGAACGGCGGGTGGTATTCGGCCCCCTTGCAGTGAGTCCGTGAGGTGCTGCTGCCTGGCGAAGTTTTGGGTGAACTAATTGCGCGTCGATGTGTACTGTTGCGTAATAGGAGTGTGAATTTCGAGTTATTTCAGTCCAGCTGATTCACATTCGCCGTTTTTCTTGTGGGACACGCTTATTTTTTGTCTTTTGTCTCGTTCTCTCTTACCGTTATTTCGGAAAGTATATTTTGTTAAGGACGGCGATCATGGAGATTCCACGGGATCGGATGAATTGAAACCTTTTATTTTATCCCCGTAATTGGGTAAGTTCCTTTTTTGACTTTTTATTTTTCATCTTTTGTGAGTACTTTTGGGAGTTCAACTACTCGTGCTAAATTTTCCTACCATACCTCGTACCTTGCATTTTTCTATTATGTTTCAGTTGAACAGTGAGTTGTATCATCCCTTTTCCTTTTGATCTTTCTTGATTATTTGATCTCGTTTCCTTGTTTCTCCTTGTAATTTTTTCCTTAAACCTGAGTTATGCCGAGCCTATAAATTTTCTTAAGTCAAGCTCCATTTCCTAACCTCACCTCATGAGAAGCGAAATTTTTATCATGTATTGTTTGGGCGCGGGGAGAGGAGAATCGGTGCGCGCGATCAGTCGCGGTCCCAGTAAGCTCGGCTCACTGATTGAGCTTTCAACTCCGAGTAGTTCACGTCCATCACCGTGGGATCGCGCTGATTCCAGTCAGCTTGGATTCTTCTTTGCGTCGCGCCCCCGCATGCTCTTCGGTTGGACCCCGAATTTCGGGTTAAGTGCACCAAACGCGAGGGAATCTGAACCTTCTTCACAAAGTTTAGTTTTCCGTTAAATCATAGTTTTCTCCCTCCTAACTGCCTTTCCCTTTGACATCCTCGCTTTCCCCACCCTTCCTGTGTTTAATGCCAACCTTTTCCTTTTCTTTCTTCGCAAGTTCTGATCATTGGATTTTGACCAATCTACATTGCCATCGTAAGTACAAAGGGTGTCCCAAAAGTAAGTGGACTGACGCTGTCATTTCAAAACTATTCAACCTAGAGACTTGATCTTGGTCTTATTTTAAAGATCAAATCATTTTCTATCGATTAAAACCAAGATCAGTTCATTTCATTGAAAATTAAAAAAGTTATGACGGTTTTTGTGAAGGGTGAACGAGCGCCGCCTATAGGTTTTTGACAAAAAAAAATTATTACCAATTATTATTAATCTTCTACTCCGCTATCCCCCGACTCCACCTAAATTTCCGGTTGCTTCTCAAAGTATTTTCCGCCCCTTTCCAGACATTTGTGCTTTCTTTCCTCCCATTTTCTAAGAAATGTCTTTTCAAATTCTTCTCCTGGAATTTTTTTAGGGTTTTTTGAACTGCTGTCTTGATTTCAGCCTTAGTCTCAAATCTTCGTCCACGAAGATCCCTTTTCAATGTTGGAAACAGCCAGAAGTCGCATGGTGCGAGATCTGGACTGTACGGTCGATGTCTCAACAGTTCAATATACCCTTCTTCTCTAAAAATTCACGGGTAAAATTTGATTTATGCGGCCGCAAAATCCCCAGCATACTGCGCGCGCGTACCGAACAGTGAACAGGTGCTGATTGCGGTGAGATTGCTCCTGATTTTTCCCGCGAATTGTCCGTCTTATCTCGTTACCTAGACAACGACTGAAGCCGGCAGATGGTCACACATGTATGCCACGTCGCTTAAGGTATTGGCAAGTAGTTTCAAGTGAAAAAAGTTCACTGGAAATGTATAAGATATGAGAAGAAAACAATTCAACAATTATTGTCAAAACCTATAGGCGGCGCGCGTTCACCCTTCACAAAAACCGTCATAACTTTTTCAATTTTTAATGAAATGAACTGATCTTGGTCTTAATCGATAGAAAATGATTTGATCTTTAAAATAAGACCAAGATCAAGTCTCTACGTTGAATGGTTTTGAAATGACAGCATCAGTCCACTTACTTTTGGGACACCCTTTGTATTAATTACTACTTCAGAGATGCTAATTCCTCAAGGAGAATCCATCATCCATCGATGTATCGTTTTTTAATAAAAACGCGCTTCTCGCTCTGTAATCTTAGTTCGCTTCGCTTCACTTCCTTTCATTAACTTCACTTAAAATTAATTTTCTTTATTTTCCGCGTCTTAATTTAGAACCGCTTTTTCTTTCTCGCTTTTTGTATCATCGCTTTCCGCATTTAGAATCGCTTTTTGTTCTCGCGCTCTTTTTTGCTAGGTCGCTGCTCTAATCGCCTACGCGTTTTTATTTTCAATATTAAATTCATAATTAATCTCCCTGTCGTACCCTAATTCGTTAGGATGCCCCACGGCGAGCGTCGCCAGGGAGGAGTTTCCAAAATCCTTTAAAATATTTTGTTCCGCGGTTTTTTTTGGTTTCATTTCATTTCTTGAGTTTTTATTTTAGTTTATTTTTGTTTCATTTAATCGCCCGCGCGAAAACATGTATTTTCAGCTTTTTCTCAGCTCAGACAACGTGCATCCATTTTACTATTATCAAAATTTGTGATCCTTTCGAATCCAGTAGACATGTATCTTTTTTGACATATTTTGGTGTCAATTTTCTTTGTAGCATGTTCCTTCTGAGTACGGTTACCAAAAAGTCCTTGGCCGTGTGCCACACTTTTCTTAGTATCTTTGCTGGCTCGGGGTCATTTATTTTTCTTATCATTTGTATATTTTATCCGAGCTTTAAACTTTGTCGGCGTCAGTGCACTTTTTCACCTTTTACTGTGTGTAAATTTTCTCTATAATCACTGCGCCGAAGAGTGGGCACGCGGCAAGTAATTCATTCGTATTTCTTAGTTATTTTCTGAACCGTGGGGATTCTTTTTTATTATTCATAGGGTTCCGGAGTTGGAGTCCTAAATCTATTTCTTGCACTGTGGCTGAATGTACTCCTGGTAATTCTTGGTATCTGGTTGCATTCTGATCTTGGCCCCACGTCTGAACAGCTGACGCTTGAACAGACTGAGTCCTTTCTTATACTTTTTGGCTTTTTCTATCTGCCTCGCAAAAGCACATATGGTGGTATACGTTTAGTTCTCTATTTTTTTTGGAAGAACACGGGATTCCGACTCCGACTTAGTGCCGATGGCCACACCACACCATCACAAATAATTATCCAAGTGTCTTCCAAGGATTTTCTCAACGGCGAATTATTTTCTTTTTCTTTCTTGGAGACCTTTTATTACCGTTCTTGCTGGAATCATTTTGAACCTTCTTTATAATATTGTATTTCCTATGTTGTAATTTTTGGTATGGCAATGAAAGTGAGTGTGAGTGTGTTTTGTTTTGTAATTTCTAATGAAACTTATCTGTGATATATTCCTTGAGACCTGATTATAAATTTTGAATATTGAGATTTCATGTGTAACTTTGGAGCCACCGAGCCCCACGATTATATGATCATTATTACCATGCAAATTGTTTTCCGTTGTTTATTTATGATGTGTACTTTGTGCGCTGCCTCCCTCTTAACTTCCTAAATTCACCTTCCCATAACAACTATTGAATATAAGTGGGAGAGCAATGTAACAAATGACAAAAATCAACTCTTTAATTCTTGTTTCCATTTTGCCCTCCGCTTTCTACTTTGCCCTCCGCTTCCCACTTAGCCCTCGACCATTTTCCACTTTGCCCGCACACTGCCGGCAAAGTGGGAAATCTCACATTTTTTTAATTCTAATTATTGTGATAGTTTTTCAGGTTAAATTTGTTTCATTTTGCATGAAATTTGATAGAACATATCCTAACGTGTATGCTTGCAAAATTTGAAAGCTAAAAAACAAAATTTCAAGTATTTTTCGGCTGTTTACGAAACCTTTTCCACTTTGCCCTGCGTTCCTCAATATTATCTAAAACAAAGGTCCCCAGACTTTTTCTTGCGCGGACCCCCAACAATCCAACATAGACTTACAAGAGAAGGGGGTCCGCAAACCTCAGCGCGGTCCCCCTGTCCAAAATAAAGAGAAAAATGCGTAAAAATACCATTGCTTTCCGCATCATCTCACTTTTTACGAACATACATTCACTCCATAACATTTTACAACTTATAGTTTTAGTTTAATTTCATACGGCAAAAAAAACAGTAATAATTATAATAATAATAATGAGTAATAAATAACAGCAAATTTCGAACTCTTGATTTTTGAATTTTTTCTTTCAGGAACATTTTATTTCATTTTTTCTATCGAGAAGAAGTCGAGGTAATGAAAAGCAGAAGATCTAAAGCGTTTCGGCCGTTATGAATGGACTTTTTCCGTGCAATAATTTAAATTCGAAACTTTCAGGAGACAAACAAAAACTGAAATTTATCATGTCCGGTAAATTCCGTGAAACGAACCAGTGTGTGGTGCATCATGATACTAGAGTTCAAGAGCGACCAGTGGAGCGGAGTCGCTCGCCAAATCCACCAGATAGCACGGCGGGCTATGCAAAATGACAAAACGCAACAACCGGACATCTAATCAATCGAGGAAGGATACTGCTTCAAAATCAAAGTCATTAAGTAACCATATAAGTAAAGCTACCGAAGTGGTTCTTCTGGATGATATTATACAGAAAGGAACAGACTATACCTAGGATATCAATGGGGCGGTTCAAGTATTACCATTTTTGACAGGTTAATTGAATAAAATTGACTTTATAGCTGAGGGATATCCCATCTTCATCCTTCGTTCTGTACAAAAACCATTACGTTGAAGCTTTGGGGTGGAATTCAGAGACTCGACAAAAAAACTTCCTTGAGTTAGCCTTGGATTGAGAATTTCTTCTTGGAAAAAGTGAATCCAAAATGCATCATTTGTTGAAGCCACGCTCCATGCTCTTCATTCCTTATACATTGTTTCAATGGAGAAATCTCAAGGAATTCTCGAGCCGAGACCATCTCAAGGTGGTTTTTCCGTTGAGTGTCTGAATTGCACCCTCAGTGTTTAGTGCTACTTTTTGTCGCCATCCGACTAAGGGCCGATTTGATCAAAGACTTCTAATACTATCTAGACTGGACATAACGCCTGCCCATTGAAGCCGATCAGTATGCAACCACGATTACAGTATGTGCTAAGATTTTCGGAAATACATTGATTTAAATGGGAAATTGTTTTTTTTTTAAAAAAAATTAATTAAAAATACTAAAAAAAAAAAAAATATTTTCCCATAAAACTTGGTACCGTTTGAAAGCTCATGATGTGCAGATTTCGGTTCGGGCCGTTTATATTTGTTATTTTTGAACGAGAAACATTCTACAGAAGCTCAAAGAATTTTCTTCATTTCTACGGGGTGTTTCATCGGCGTGGACCCGAAGTGACTGCGCGTATGCGCATAGCACCTGTTTCCTCGTCTCGCGTCTCGTGCTCCCGCAGTTGGCGAAGAAGTCCAAGAAGTCTCAAATCGAAATCACTAACCTTGCAACGCTTTTCTTTTGAATGCTAGAATTTTACTTGCCGTTTAGCTCGTTTCCTTCATTTATTATGGAGTTTCTTTTTTTCAATTGCTGTGTGTGTTGTTAATGCCCTGCAGTTATATTATAAACATTTGCTTTTAATGTTACAATGGTTAACTGTTGTTCGTACGGCTGTTCGCACACGACTGGAAGAAATCAAACCAAACCGACATCTTGCCGTTCAGCTCGTTTCCCTCATTTATTATGGAGTTTCTTTTTTTCAATTGCTGTGTGTGTTGTTAACGCCTTGCAATAATATTAGCCTCATTTATGCGAGACATCTCAACCCGGGTTGAGTCAACCTGGGTTCACCAACCTGGGTTCACTCCAGAGTGTTTATGCCGCACGTCCAACTCGAGTTCAACCTCGCTCCAAACTCCGTGGTGTTTATGCGACTGAACTGAACCCGAGTTCACGTTCGTTGTTGGTGAGAATCGGTGATCATCGGAAAGAGGTTATGTAAGCTTCTCTTGTTTACGTTGACGCCACTTTTAGGCCGCGTGTATTCCGACTTCTTTCTGTTGTTCGAGCACGTTGCGTTTTCGTATTTCTATACTTAATAGTACTATTATTATTAATTATTAAAAAAGTTTTTTTTTTAAACTACTCCCTCCTCCCATTATCCCGTTGTTTTTATTAATTATTATTGATAATAATGGAGCCACAGCCTCCTGTGCCCGTGGATCCGATTGTAATTGGTGCAGTTATACAGGGTGTCAATTAAAAAAGGAGCCAGGCCCAATATCTCAAAAACGGCTCCGAATTTCGAAAAACGCTGAAACACGTGTTCGATTATTTCGAGGGGGACATCTTTTGAGGGGGTACCCAATTTCGGGCCCCCCCCCTGGAGGGCCCCAGGGGGGTCAAGTCCCATATTTCAAATAAGGACCCCCATTTTTTATTTGATAATCGAAAAGAGGGTAAAATTCTAAGACTTTTGGCGCAAACCGAAAGTCGATATCGTTTTTTTTGTTCGATATATCGAAGGTCAAAGTTCGATATGGACCCATCTTCAGAAATTCGTAACTTTCCTTTCAATAGTCCAAATTTCAAAAACTTTGGGTCTAAAATGCTCTACAGAGCAAGCACTTTTCAGAAAAAAATTCAATTTTAACAGAAATTTGGTCAAAATTTGGTTTTAAAGCCCCCAAACATTTTTAACGTTTTTGGCCCCCACGGGGGGCTATCGGAAAAATTCTGAGAGACGACCCCTATCGAGTGATACATCAATCGAAAAGGCGTAACAAACTGAGCATTTTGGCGCAAACCGGAGGTCCATATCGTTTTTCATATTCGAGATATCGAATGTCAAATGTCGATTTACAGAATGCGATATCTCGAATATGAAAAACGATATGGACCTCCGGTTTGCGCCAAAATGCTCAGTTTGTTACGCCTTTTCGATTGATGTATCACTCGATAGGGGTCGTCTCTCAGAATTTTTCTGATAGCCCCCCGTGGGGGCCAAAAACGTTAAAAATGTTTGGGGGCTTTAAAACCAAATTTTGATTAAATTTCTGTTAAAATTGAATTTTTTTCTGAAAAGTGCTTGCTCTGTAGAGCATTTTAGACCCAAAGTTTTTGAAATTTGGATTATTGAAAGGAAAGTTACGAATTTCTGAAGATGGGTCCATATCGAACTTTGACCTTCGATACATCGAACACGAAAAACGATATCGACTTTCGGTTTGCGCCAAAAGTCTTAGAATTTTACCCTCTTTTCGATTATCAAATAAAAAATGGGGGTCCTTATTTGAAATATGGGACTTGACCCCCCTGGGGCCCTCCAGGGGGGGGGCCCGAAATTGGGTACCCCCTCAAAAGATGTCCCCCTCGAAATAATCGAACACGTGTTTCAGCGTTTTTCGAAATTCGGAGCCGTTTTCGAGATATTAAGCCTGGCTCCTTTTTTAATTGACACCCTGTATGTAATTTTTTAGTTTCTGCCTATACAGTAATTTCCCAGCAACAGCAAAGAACGAGAAATTTGATTGCCACCCAAACTAGACTCACGATGTTGCGAATTAGAAGGAGGTAAGTCGTGTGTTGCCACTTCATCATTAAATATTTTATTTACATTTACTATTCTTATTGTTATTCATAAATTTTTATATCTATTATTATTTTTCTGCAATGAATCAAGGACGTTTGTGTCTCGGTATCATCGTAATAATCTTTTCCGCAGTTCTATGTCAACGTGCTTCAGCATCAAGGGGCCACTGTACGTTTTGCATAATTTAGAGTTTCTTCACTTGCTAACTTCTACCCGTAAATTGCTCTATTCCCAGTAAGGTTTACATCAATAGAAAAGTAAAGCTGCCTGATGCAGTTTTATGAATGCCGGTACCTCCTGCAAATTTTGTCAAGTACGCCTCAGCCCTCTCATGCGAAACCTCGCACACCTTTGTGTTGTATATTTGTGGCCTATAGCTTGTTCAAGAAAAGATTGGATTCAACAATTCTACAGCTTTCATGAGAACATAAGCTTCAAACCTCAGATAAGGCAACCGGATTGGTTAGGAGCAGTAATAAAGAAGCTGATGTTTTCATTATTCAAACCTTGTGTTGTCAAGTCCAATCATTATTATTATTATTATTATTATTATTATATTGTATGAACGTGTGTTTTTCACCAGTCTAGCTGGGTACGTACGCTCTCTTCACGGGGGCAAACAATGCTCCTAGTTAAAGAGAGGATTAGGGTATGGCCGGTTAGAATTTTGTCTGAATCGAAAAATTTGATAGTCACAGCAGCTAATAAAGAGGTACGTAACCGGGGCAGGAAGTAAGTCGTGCGACGCCTGTCCAGAGGTTACGTTTAGCGAAGATTAATGGGTTGAGAGTTAAAGTGGGTAGGGAACAGGTTGTTTTCTTGCATTCTTTAATTTGCGGGCATTCTTATTTTAGCTTTTTGATTAAGGACTTTTCTAATTATTCTGGCAGTCCCGAGAACTGCCGCTTTCTGAGCTGCAATGAGCGAATGTTTTCCGGGGAAAACATTATTATTATTAATATTCTTGGGATAGGCTATAGTTACTTTGGTGTTTTCGCTGTTCAGAAAAGAGGACAGTTCAAGTCTGCAAATCATGGGGGAAGGCTCTAGTTTGTCATTTGGATTTTATTTGCCTCTGCAGCGCCAGCTCTGTTCACAGATAAGAAAGTATTTGAGGAAGCCATTTGAGTCCTCAGCCATATTACCAAAGTAAATTAGGAATGGAGCTCAAAAATTACTGCGCTATTTTCCAATTAGCAGGGGGTAATTTACTTTATGCCCTTTCCTAACCGAGGAACAGTCGCAAGCCATTAATCCTTTTTTCTTCTTCAGCATGATACAGTTTGCAATCAATAACAACTTATTTTGAATTATATTTCGTTTCATTTCAGGAGGAGGATGCTGATGTTCGAGTACCTTCAGACAAGCCAGTACGTCATTCAAACTGCACTTTCCCCATGCGTTATTAGACCGAGATTTAGGTCGATTTGTGCCAAAACACGATCCAGTCAATGGTGGGATTATGAAGTT
Source organism: Trialeurodes vaporariorum (assembly GCA_011764245.1). Classification (NCBI taxonomy): domain Eukaryota; kingdom Metazoa; phylum Arthropoda; class Insecta; order Hemiptera; family Aleyrodidae; genus Trialeurodes; species Trialeurodes vaporariorum. The sequence continues at coordinate 28,728,491 of VMOF01000220.1, forward strand.
TTACAACTTTGGGACCATGTCCAATGGGTGGAAAGTTTTCACATGGGTAGATGTACTTTCATGAAGCTGTGCCGCAATCTCGAGCCTCTTTTACAACCTCATCCGGATGCGTTTGGGACAGTTCTCTCCGTCCAACAGAAAGTAGCGATGTCTTTGTACTACCTATCAAGTTGCAATGAATACAGCAAAACTGGACATCCTTTTGGAGTCCACAAGATTACTGTTCACTGCGTTCTTAGAGAATTTTGTCATGCAGTCAACACAATCCTTATGCCACAGTTGATCAAATTTCCGAATGCAGTGGAATGCAGCGAGATTGCTTTTGCATTCCAAAAGAAGTGCAAGATACCTCAGATCATTGGTGCCATTGATGGCACACATATCCCGGTCATTGCTCCTCATGAAGGTTTCAGAGATTACGTGAACAGAAAAGGATGGCCCTCTGTTGTGTTGCAAGCAACTGTCGATCACCGAGGACTGTAAGTATATTCGTTCTTCTACTTCTATTACAGTTTTCCGAAGCAACGTAAGGGCTCTGCCCTGTAGCTACGACCAGAGCTGGGAAAATGGGTGTTGTATTTGTAATCAGTGGTTTTTCAGAGGGTGATGTCAAGTTAATCAGAGCTAACTTATGAAAAATCAGTCATCGTATTTACTGTATTACAACTAGGTCCGATTGGACTGATCCCAAAGTTTATTTTTCTTTGTATTTGTAAATATTGCATTTAATTACCACCCAACCGTCTGACGATTACCTAATACCATGTATGCCCTCACTCACTTATTACTAGCCCAACACTGTCTGCTATGCAGCCGCCACTATTTGTCAAACCTATTCTTGGCTCCTTCAACTTCTTGCGATTTTCTCACTCAGCAAGAACTGATACTTATCAGTCTTCATCCTACGATTTTGGATTCTGGCGGTCGCACCAAAAAAATTGATCCTTAGTTTTCGGGAGGAGAATTGTATTTAAATCTAACAAGTAGAAAAGCAGCTGCCGGACATTCATGAGAGGTACATTTGGCAAATCGCTCGCAAAAAAATTTCCCTGCTTCAATTACACATCAATTTTAATATTATGCCCTGCAGAATCCAAATTTCCCTGCTTCAATTACGCACCAGTTTTACTATTATGCCCTGCAGAATCCAAATTTCAAGTCAGAAACTCATAATCGGTTTGCTATGAAACATATCTTCCTTTTATATTTCTCATGCTATCTATTTACCCTTCAATTGCTACCATTATAAACATTTGCTTTTGATGTTATAATGGTTATCTGTTGTTCGTGCGGCTGTTCGCACAGGACTGGAAGAAATCAGACCAAACCGACATCTTGCCGTTCAGCTCGTTTCCCTCATTTATTATGGAGTTTCTTTTTTTCAATTGCTGTGTGTGTTGTTAATGCCCTGCAGTAATATTATAAACACTTGCTTTTAATGTTATAATGGTTAACTGTTGTTCGTACGGCTGTTCTCACAAGACTGGAAGAAATCAAACCAAACCGACATCTTGCCGTTCAGCTCGTTTCCCTCATTTATTATGGAGTTTCTTTTTTTCAATTACTGTATGTGTTGTTAATGCCCTGCAGTAATATTATAAAAATTTACTTTTAATGTTATAATGGTTAACTGTTGTTCGTACGGCTGTTCTCACAAGACTGGAAGAAATCAAACCAAACCGACATCTTGCCGTTCAGCTCGTTTCCCTCATTTATCATGGAGTTTCTTTTTTTCAATTGCTATGTGTGTTGTTAATGCCTTGTAGTAATATTATAAACATTTGCTTTTATTGTTATAATGGTGAACTGTTGTGTGTACGGCTGTTCGCACAGGACTGGAAGAAATCAAACCAAACCGACATCTCAAACCAATTTTGAAATAAAACATGCGAGAAATTTAAAGTTCTTCAGGTAAGTTATTTCCTCATTTATTTTCAGATGATCAAATGATACAAATATCTCTCACCAGTCACTCAAGGATTTAAGGAGATGCACTGTAAACCACAGAAACCTCATCTTGTATTATTGTTTGGTTTCACCTTTGCAGAAGTAAAGAGCAGAGTCTTTGCCATCACTAATTTCTTTGCTGACCGAGCACAGCGCTTTCATAGAGTTGTTGCATGTACCCACAAATTTTCATTCTTTCCGGTAGTCATTTGATGATTAGTATATTTTGAATGAAACGTAACCAGAATTGCTTCAACCGCTTCAAGTTTGTGGCACCAAAATCACTTTCTAGATCGCAGGCTTACTTTAGGCCCATCTACACCTTGCTATTTATCCCCCTAACCTATCCTAACCTAGGTTTAGGCGTTATTGCTCAGATCGCATCCAATTCAACTCGAATATTTTGAAAATTAAAAATATGTTAAAAAATTATTTCTAATTGCGGAGAGGGTCACAACCCTACATATTGTGAACACAGGAATAAAACTAGGTATTTGCATTTGGCACAAGCACGACCGACCAGAAGCTTTGACAATCCACGATGCCATTGGTGAGGCAATAATTCAAAAGAAAAATGCGCCTGCACCTTGTACATCTACAAAAAGACTTGCAAGCAAGTCAATTTGCGCAGAATGCATGCGCAGTGAGTTTTAGCAACGATGTCAACAATGTGGCAGCATAATCTAAGCACCGAATAATAACGGAATAAATTGAGCTCAGTATGTCCACATCTGCTCGATAATTACAATTTCTGCCCCAACTTTTTGATTATGTGTATAATTTCTAGATAACTTCTGACCGCTTAATTCCTGCCGTAATCCAAAATTTCAACATTGTCAAAACTATTTTTGGTGGTCATAAATCGCCAGATCTCACAGATCTTCAATTTGGTTTTTTATCTACCTTGAAGTCTTCATAAATGTTCTTCTTTTCACCTTCTTCCTCAGAAAAAGCAACCAAAACCAAAACTTGGCATGACGCATGTGTCAATGAAAGAAAAACATTGATTGAATTTCAAAAAGATTATTACAAAACCATGATGAAGCAAAACGAAGAACGGCATGCAGCTGAAATGGAATTCTGGAAAATGAAAAAAGAATTTTTGAAAGCGGAGCACATTGCTGTCCTAAACAGAATCGCCAAGGGTGATCATTAAAAATGATAAACTGTGAAGTTCCCTGTGTCTGTCCTACATTTTGGACTTTGTAAGGTTACCCTTCATATTATTCCTTACATTTTGAAACGAAGATACATGTTTTTTAGTTTTACCTTCCATGTGTCTATAAATAGTTCCCCCTTTATACCAATTTTCCCTTTGATTCTCAGTTTTTTGCAGCCAAATAGCAAGTAATTCTGTGATTTCTGTGACCTGTGTAAATAGTTACCTCTTTATACGCATGTTCGCCTGTGATTTGCAGTAATTTGCAACCAATGTGCAAGCCATTTAGTGAATTATAAGTGCCTGAGTCAAAAGTTACCTCTTCATACACATTTCGCCTTTGGTTCTCAGTTCTTTGCAGCCAAATAGCAAGGAATTGTACCATTTCTGTGTACCCCCCGTGTAAATAGTTACCTCTTTATACGCATTTTCGCCCGTGATTTGACGCAGTAATTTGCAAGCCACTTAGAGAATTGTAAGTGCCTGAGTCAAAAGTTACCTCTTCATACACATTTTGCCTTTGGTTCTCAATTCTTTGCAGCAGTTCTGCAATTCTGTCATTTATGTGTGCCTTTGTAAATAGTTACCTCTTTATACGCATTTTCCCTGGGAATCTCAGTACTTTGCAACCAATTTGCATGTCATTTAGGGCCGCTTTTAAGACCGTCTGTTAAACGTTTAGAAGGTGGATGTTCTCGTTTAGCGGGCGAATTGCGAAATTAAGACTGTCAGTACATCGTTTAACCGCTAGTTAAAATAGAGGGTAGATTTTGTGCCTGTTAAAATTTAGCAAGTGGATGTTCAGGCATTCGGACCAATCAGAGCGGGCGCGGAGTGCCGATGAAAGCCGAGATGAGCCGAGAGCTCCCGAAGTGCCGAGTCAGCCAAGCGCCATTGCTACTTTTAGGTTATGTCCAAGGCACTACCATCTCCAGTCGGCAGAGCGCGCTCTGAAGGTCATTTGATAGTCGGCTCTGATTGGCTGAATCCTGTTGAATCACTGAAATTATGCATAACGGCTAGTACAGTGCTGACTGACAGTCAACTGGCGGTCGTAAGAGAGAACTGCTTGTTAAACTGTCTGTAATGTATAACTGTCAGTCAGTTTAACATCCATATTTCACGAATATCTTAAAAGCAGCCCTTAGTGACTTGCTACCTCCCGCTATGTTAACAGAAGGTTGGCCTGGCAGTTCACTACAACAGCAGGTTCATCTGCCTGTCGTCTGAACTGGCAGTCGAGCTCGCGAGAACAATGGATATCGGTTATAACATGAGGTTTAACAAGAGGTCTTAAAAGTGACGACTGGCAGTCCTGCATATTAGTCACCTGTTATACCTTTGACAGACGAATGACTGCAGGCCTTAAAAGCGGCCCTAATGTCAAATTACAGGCCGAAAGTAATTTATCTTCAAGGAAACGGAATGTTGTGTATATTCGAGTTCAAAAGTAAAACTGTCCTAAAAGTAAAATGCAATGAATTTAAGATTTTAATTTAAGATATTTAATAAATTAGTTGAACGATTTAAAACAGAAATTCGTGTTAGAGAAAGTCAAAGATTGAAGAAAGGAAGAATGAAGCGTCCAACATTTGAAACTACCAGCTAAGGAAAGAGGGGGTGGGGAAGGGAAGGGGGCATAGCCGTAGCCAGGATATTGTCCACTAGGGGGCTTCGCCCCCTTGCCGCGGCCCGTTCCCCAGAGGCGCTTCGCGCCAACAATTCGGTGCTGCGCGCCGTCTTTTACCATTATATAAAATTGAGAAAAGATTAGGGGAGATATAGTCTGTCCCACGAACGATGATCGGTCTGGTTTTTACACGCTGGCAACGCTGCTGACCCCAGGGGGGTGATCACGGAGGATCGTTTCGTTTTGGTATCGTTATCGTTATCGTTTGCATTAAATCAAATTGGCTTGCTTCTGCGCAACTCGATCGCGCAGGTGATCCCCTCCTCACCTCTTCCTACTTCAAACGATCGAGATTACGACAGCCTCCGACTCATCGCTTTCTTTCGTCCGTTTCAATCGTTACGAGGGGCTCAAAACGATTCGATCAGTTGAGCCACCCGTAAGGTTACACGTAAACGATAACGATAACGATACCAAAACGAAACGATCTTCCGTGATCACCCCCCTGGACCCGAAGAGGGATTGGGAGCCGCCCGCACTCGAAACCGAGCGACACGGACACAAAGCGGCGGCTCAACTCAGGTACTGAATCTGAGGCAAGTCGCCCTCTCTGAACATAAATCGCGCATCCCCTCTCTATCCTACCTACAAAATTTGAATTTTGTCCCTTCAAAAGTCTTGTTCGTTTAAATCGGAGCGCTTCAAAGAGCTTCAAATTCTGATCACAGCGATATAAAACTTAAGGTGCTACGATGATTTTTGAATGATCCAAAGGATGATTAAAGTTCCAACAACGGATCATCTGTTAATGTGTAAAACTTCAATGAATAAAAAGCAAATTTTTTTCCCCCCGATCCAAAATTTTAATTTCATTTTGTCATAAGTGAACAGGCGCTTTCACTCTGATGAAAGTGATACCTAACAAGCCGTGTATGAATGAACGTGTTGATAAGCAGATGAGCCCCCTCGCCGATCTAGTAGCAGAAGAACACGTGGAGCAGTTTTCGATTCACCTGGGTGCAACAGACTCTGATGAGGAGAGTGATGATGACTTTATGGACGCAAGTGACGAAGAGGACGATTATGATATCTTCGAATCAGCGCCGAGTCAAGACGTTCCTATCGTAGATGAAGAATTTGGAATCCAACCCTTACCCACGGAATGATAATAATGCGACTTCGAATTTCAACTAGACCATTTCCTCTTAATGAACAATTTATTTTTATATCATGTCGATTCATAACAATCAGTCGCAAAATTTATTTGTATATGAAACTATATGAATTACCAACTACCATTTGATAATTTCAACACTATAAATAATGTGTCAAGTATTCATGGCTACCATTTTGCGGTTCTTTGATCGTATTGTAAAGATTACAGTTTAGAGCATTCACGTGTATTTTAGCTTCATTACTCAACTGAATTCTGTACTCTTCGTGTCAAACAGTAAAATCATTCTTAAGTTACAAAATTTGCCAATGTTTTTTAGACTAAACGATGATTTTACCGATTGACACAAATATAACGCAATTCAGGTGAGTAAGATAGCTGTAACACAGGAGAAGACTCGTAACTGTAATCTTTTTATTCACCGATGGAATCACCGTTGAACTTTAAAATATCATCCAAGATCCGCGAAATAGCAGCGATGCAAATATTGTCTTGCTTCTCCTATCTACATTCAACAACAACATTCAACAACATTCTGATTTAATCGTATAAAAAGAAAAAAGAAAATGTGGATTAACCATACAGATTCATTTTTATTTTCATTAATATAATTGATACATTTTTCTTTATATTGTCTTCTCGCATCTATTTTTCGAGCATCTAGCGTTTCGGCGGTCTCAGCGGTTCACATTTTTGAGGGGTTTTTTAGAGGGTCTAATTGTGAGTGACACACTACCCCCAACGGATTGGGGTGCCTTTTGAAGCTTTTTCCCTTCCTAAAGAGGAAGAAGAAAAAAAGGGGGACAAATTAAGATTTATTTCGTTATCACTTTATTTGCTTACATTTTTATTTTTTACGTTTTGTATTTTTATAACATCATTTTCGCTCGTTTTTGTCTTATTCATTTTCACAACTCTTCGGCATGTTCATACAAAGCTTGTTGGGTATCACTTTCATCAGAATGAAAGTGCCTGTTCGAATATATACCAAAATAAAATCAAAATTTTGAAACATACAGAAAATGTGACTGTTTTTTCATTGAATCGAAGAACTCATAATTGTCTACTCCGTCCTTGGCATTTAATCATCCTTTTGAACCCTTGAAAATCATCTTAGCGCCTTGAATTTTATATCACTACGATCAGAATTAGAAGCTCTTTCGAGTACACTCATTGGAATGAGTAAAATTCGCCCAGAGAAAAAATTCAAATTCTGTAGGTAGGATACAAAGAGGGTTACACGTAAGGTAAACAAGAGAATGCGGAGTGCGAGCAAACAATAACCCAACTCTCACCTATTCCGACCGTCGGCTCGCTGCTCGGGCTCGTGCGGTGTTGTCATTTACATTTTTTTTATTCATATTTTTCCCGAGCAAACCGATCATCGTTCGTGGGACAGACTATAGGTCAGTCGGCCATAGCCCATAAGCGCAAATTTTCCCAATCGAGAGCCCAAAAGCGCAAATTTGACAGCTGAAAAGCGCCAATTTTCAAAGCCCAAAAGCGCAAATTGTATCGAAATGCGATTCGATAAATATACATCGAATATCGAGCGGAGAAATAAGAGATAGATAACGTGGGGGGGGGGGGGCACAGAAATGTGAAATAATTGAAGTTGCTTACCGCTGTATCTTGTTGATTGTGGTGTATCGCAAAAAATTCTTAGACTTCACAGGTCGGCGTCAAAGTATTAAAATCCGTTTATATCCGTTTCGCTTGACATTTCATCCCAATTTTTTTTTAAGAAATTAAGGATAGAAATTTTATTAGTTATCAGTTCATTATGTGTGCTTTGCAGGAAAGCTGATTTTTCTGCTTCTTTTTTGCATTTGGGAGGAGGTGTTTCGATGCTATTTATTTTCACATAAGTCTCTGCCTGGACATCTTTGAGCACTTCAATAAAGTAGTTACGGTTAGAAGTTAGAAGTTAGTTAAAGTTAGATAACATAAACTCGCACCGTACTCGCGCTGAGCTTATATGTATAATCAGCCGCGCGCTTCCCAATGTTTCGGCCAAACGCAGTTGCCACATATCCTTATTCGATAAATCGAAAATGCGACTCATATCGATCGCGCAAAACAAACCTATCGAATCGATAGCCCAAAAGCGCAAAAAGGATAATTTGCGCTTTTGGGCTCTCACTTTGAGAAATTTGCGCTTATGGGTTTCACCGAGGTCAGTCACGCAAGAAAAAAGAGAAGTGACCAGTTCGAAGACTGCGGGATGGGGGGTAGATTCAAGGGTTCACCCCGCTTATCGGGCTGGGCGGAGCGGAGGAGTGGGGAGGCTTTGGCTCTGCCGTACATCTTGGCTCATTTACCCCCCGTCGGCGTCGCCACGTCAGCAATTAGTCACGGCACTTCCGGGCGCACACACAAAAATGCCAGAAAATGAAAAAATCGAAGGTTTTGAGAGAAATGGGGGAAAAAATCGAGTTTTCGGTCAGCTACTCGTTAGATTTTTATATTATGTAAGGATGTTTCTCTCAGCTCATTTGAATGCATGTGTTAGAAAAAGGATGATTATAGGGGCTGTCACGTGATTTCAGCCCCTGTTTCGGTCCTTTTCCCAAAATCCCAACACATGCTGAACGCATGTTTTTGAACAATGGACTAAGAGAGAGAAGGGAAATATTCTGCCTCCGGCTGTGGAAGGGGATGCAGTGGTGCACGCCACTTAGAACTCTTTGGTACGCTGACACTTGACGGATCATCAAACACTCTGGCTTCATGTAACAAGACGAGGAGAACGCGATTCAATACACATATGACATACGTTGATAAAGTTAATGATTTTTTTACTGCTATTCAAACTAGTTTCTAATTGGTTTGGAACCAGAGTATTTTGATTAAAGGTAATTTTGCTCAAAAAAATGTCTATACCCTTAGCACGTTGACTGCCGCGCCGCGGCGCCGTGGCGGTCGTATGTGGCCGGCCGCCCCTCCCGGAGGCCAGCGCTCGTTAGTAGAATCTTACGTTTGATTCATATGAGGCAAATGAACCACCGAGCTGACCTGTTATTTTCTCTCTCAATATCCATTTTCTATATCCGTTGTTCGTGCAACTCCTCCATTTTATTGAACTGTGTAGTGTTATTGTATTGAATTGAATATTATTCAAATGCACTATGCCTTACTTCAAAATGGTATTGCCTTTTGTATATTTTAATGTACGTTTTCATAGGTCGGAAAATAAAATTATTCGAAGGTTCCACAAGATCGAAGAATAGTCTCCAACTTTATAGGGCTGAAAATCATTAAAGTTGAGGGCTCAACATCAGCATAACATCTGGCAATACTATAAGATCGGAAACTTTTCCCCTCCGCGATACATACTGGAGTATTATTCCACGTATTGACAATCTGTACACGATTGACATGAATAAGGAATCAGTCGAATCGATGCGCACTATACCCGAAGTAAAAAACAACGGAACCGGTAAAGAAGAATCGCAATCGATTTCTTTAGATCTGGCCCGATTTCAAGGCCAGATTTTGAATTTGAACAAGGCTTGTGTTTAATGTTCTGTCTGATATCATCTCATTTCATTCGCAACTGAAATACTGATTGTAGGACGCGTGCGGGGGACCACACAGTGGTTCAGTAAAAAAAAAAAAAAAAAAAAAAAAAAAAAAAAAAAAATGAATACAATGATGACAATAACGGGAAATGAATATAATATACCATAGGCACTCAGTAACACGTAAGATGACTTGTAAAAGAAGAGACGGAATTCTTTCCGTTTCTCAAATGTATGCACAAGAAATGGCACAGATCCTGCGTCGACGATCTGACGCAACCCGCATTATCTATAATAAACACTACTGGCTCTGGAGATCTAAAACTTAAAGTTGGATTGCGCACTAGGAATCCAGATATCCACGCTCTACCTGCGCGTTTCTTTTCTCGACTAAAGGGGTGTCTAATTTTGTTTTTTTCATATATCGGCTTAACATTTCTTATACTTTTCGGCTTTTTATATCTGCCTCGCATGAGTACATATGGTGGTATACGTTTAGTTCTCTATTTTTTTTTTTTTTGGGAGAACACGGGATTCTGACTCCGACTTAGTGCCGATGGTCTCACCACACCATCACAAATAATTATCCAAGTGTGTTCCAAGGATTTTCTCAACGGCGAATTATTTTCTTTTTCTTTTTTGGAGACTTTTTATTACCGTTCTTGCTGGAATCACGTTGAATCTTCTTTATAATATTGTATTTCCTATGTTGTAATTTTTTTATGAGTATGAATGTGAGTGTGAGTGTGTTTTGTGTTGTATTTCTAATCAAACTTATTTGTGATATATTCCTTGAGATCTGATTATAAATTTTGAATATTGAGATTTCGTGTGTAACTTTAGAGCCACCGAGCTCCACGATTATATGATTATTATTAACATGCAAATTGTTTTCCGTTGTTTATTTATAATGTGTATTTTGTGCGCTGCCTCCCTCTCAACTTCCTAAATTTACTTTCCCATAACAACTATTGAATATAAGTGGGAGTGCAATGTAACAAATGATAAAAATCAACTCTTAATTCTTGTTTCCATTTTGCCCTCCGCTTTCCACTTTGCCCGCACACTGCGGGCAAAGTGGAAAATCTCACATTTTTTTTTCTAATTTTTTGATAGTTTTTCAGGTTAAATTTGTTTCATTTTGCATGAAATTTGATAGAATATATCCTAACGTGTATGCTTGCAAAATTTGGAAGCTAAAAAACAAAATTTCAAGTATTTTTCGGCGATTTAAGAAACCTTCTCCACTTTGCCCTCCGTTCCTCTATATGATCTAAAACAATTAAAGGTCCCCAGACTTTTTCTTGCGTGGACCCCCGACATAGACTTACAAGAGAAGGGGGTCCGCAAACCTCACATTTGCCTCTGTTTTTGGGAGTGAAGCAGTTCACTTACTGTGCAAGTGGCATGTAGAACGTGCGTGGGGCACTAATATTACCAGAAAAATTAAAGACCCTGAATTAGGAGCGGAAGTCTCCAAAAGTTTGTACCTCATTTTACGCGAAACAAACCTGGATAAATTTAATGAAATGATTGACAATTTTTTTACTAACTTTAATGATCGTTGCCCTTCTTTTTATGAGTACTTTTCAACATATTTTGTCAAACGAAGTGAATTGTGGGCCATGTGTCACCGTAATTTTCCTCATGGGCGGACAGATACTACAATGTTTGTCGAATCATTTCACAATAAACTAAAAACATGCTATTTAAATCGTAAATTTAACCGCAGCATTGATGACCTAATCAATGTCTTACTGAAAGTAGACAAAGATTTACATTTAGCCCTACTTTACAGAAGAATGACTGAAGAAGCCCCCTTAGGAAAAAAGAACCAAAAAAAAAACTGTCGGCATTTCAAAGGTTTGCGTATCTTAGATGAAGATGTATCAGTTATTTCCCCTAAAATTTTTGAGGTGAAATCTCAAACAGTTAAAGATGTTGTGTACACTGTCGAGTCCTTTTCTGATATACATATGTAATGATCCCGATGTTTGCTTTATTAACTGTACCAAAGATCCATGTCATTTTGTTCGTTGTCACATGTATAAGTGTTCTTATCAAGATATAAATGCTCTGTGCAAGCACATTCACAAGGTGCATTCGTTGAATGTTGTCAAAACTGAAGATGATGTTGTAGATGATTCCACAGAAAGTTCTCCTCTAGAACCATGCTTTTATGATCCTCCAATTAAGGACAGTCCTCTGTTGCAAAATAATGAAAAGTTAATCTCATCCTGCCAAGGGCAATTAGATGAACTTCGATCATTATTAAAAAATGACAAAATCCATACTCTGTTACCCCATTTAGAAAAAACTCTAAAATTACTTGTCTCAAAATGTAAAGCTCTAAACACCAGTGATACCTCATTACCTCCTCCGCCTACCATGGACCACACACCTGTTGCAGCGAACCAAAATTTAAAAACTCAGCAAACTTTCTTTAGAACAACAAAAAAGAAATGTAAAGCAAGGGCTGCCTTCAAATTATTTGTCTCTGAAGAAGAGAAAGGTTTGGTTCGGCAGTCCCTCTTGAACGCTAATACTTCTCTAACTTTTACAGGCACTCTCAAAAACTCTGACTCTATCACTAAAGTGTTATTCTACCAAAGACCTTATGATATTAAACTGTACCACATTAAATCTCTAGATTACAACTTATCTCAAAATGACTATGAACTTATTAAAAAAACGGTCCCAGACTTCATCAAAGGCTGGCTTTATGATTGTATCATCTTTGCTTTTCTAGTAGAAATTTCTGCCACGGATAAAAAAGTGAAAATTATGGACCCATGTATCAGTCAGAGTATTAACATTTCCTCTCGAGACGATTTGAAAAATGTAAACATAAGTGATTGTGAAAAAAATTTTGTTCCATGCAACCCTACAAACACCCATTGGATTCTTTTAGTCATTTATCCTAAGACACTAGTCATCGAAATCAACGATCCCCTTTCTGGTGTTGATATCTCAAATAAATACCACCAATTCATTGGCCATTGGGCCAAAGCTCTATCCAAAAACACCGATTTAGAAATAGATAATTACTGTAAGTGGCGAGTCTGTGTACCTAAACACACGCTACAATCCGATGGATATCACTGTGGTGTTTTCGTATCTTGGTACGGTGAACAGATCATGAATAATCTGCCGACAAATGAAGTATTTCAACCAGAAAAATATAGAATGTACATGTATGAGGTCCTGCAAAAGAAATTTATGAAAAATTCTCCATTTTTTATCTCTTTGTCAAACAATAACTCTCCTGAGTTATTACAGAAGGGATTATATCTTCGTGTCTTACAATTTTTTCCAAAAAAGAAACAACTTTTCATCCATGTGGGTTCTTTTTCACTGATTCAAGCGTTCATTGGATCTCGCCTTCAATTATCTCTTTATGAAACTGTGATTTTTTTTAATTTATTGTCATTAACTTGATTATTCCGAGTCTGTTTTGATTATTTGCGTGAGTCCGTGTGAATGAGGCAGATAGACAGATTCTTACAACCACTCTTATTCACTAAGCTTAGGTATGGCAGAATGAATTTCATAATTTATGGCTTTAAATCTAACTCAATTTTGCTCGTTTTGAGTTCGAAAAATCCATAAAAAAACTGTGCAGGTGCTGACTTTCTTGGAGTGAGTGTTTTTTCTTGGTTTTTTATGAAAATGCCAAAAACACAACTTTTCCTAAAAGTGACAAGTGGTGCCGCCATACTTTGGATTCAAATCTGGAAAAATTATGCAAAGAATCTCCTTGGACAATCAAGAGCACTAAAGTGAGTCCGTGACAAAAATGGAGATCTTTCAATCCTTTTGGCGGTGCCACCACTCCTTTTTTGACATTTTGTTTTTTTTGGTTGATTTGTTTGGGATGACAGACGATTATACTATTTGCTGGATTGTCACAGAGCTCTTCATTAAACTAGAAACTAATATAATAGTTGCTAAATTTCTGCTATATCTAGTCAATAACAAGCTTTCAACGAATATTTGATTTATCTTCTCTCCATTCCCTCTGTTATTGGAACTGAGGTTTTCTCATCCTCTGAATTGGATTAAACTCAGCCGAAATTTCTCAATTTCACCAGAAAAGGAGGCTATTATTGGTAACTCTCGGATCAAAGGTGACAAACAATCAAAACAAGTGATTATTTGACTCCAACTATTTCAAAAATGCCGCCGAAATGGCGGCGCCATCTTGGATATCAACAGGCATCTGATGCACCGAGTATGCACCAATTGGTGCGTACTTGGAGTGATCTGGACAGGCAACGCTGAGCACTCACAATCAGTCTTCAGTCGGAGCAACTCGACGAATGACTGCAGGCCTTAAAAGCGGCCCTAATGTCAAATTACAGGCCGAAAGTAATTTATCTTCAAGGAAACGGAATGTTGTGTATATTCGAGTTCAAACGTAAAACTGTCCTAAAAGTAAACTGCAATGAATTTAAGATTTTAATTTAAGATATTTAATAAATTAGTTGAACGATTTGAAACAGAAATGCATGTCAGAGAAAGTCAAAGATTGGAGAAAGGAAGAATGAAGCGTCCAACATTTGAAACTACCAGCTTAGGAAAGAGGGGGTGGGGGAGGGAAGGGGGCATAGCCGTAGCCAGGATATTGTCTATGTCTTTCTCAGCTCATTTGAATGAATGTGTTATAAAAGGATGATTATAGGGCTGTCACGTGATTTCAGCCCCTGTTTCGGTCCTTTTCCCAAAATCCCAACACATGCTGAACGCATGTTTTTAAACAACGGACTAAGAGAGAGAGAAGGGAAATATTCTGGCTCCGGCTGTGGAAGGAGATGCAGTGGTGCACGCCACTTAGAACTCTTTGATACGCTGACACTTGACGGATCATCAAACACTCTGGCTTCATGTAAGAAGACGAGGAGAACGCGATTCAATACACATATGACATACGTTGACAAAGTTAATGATTTTTTTACTGCTATTCAAACTAGTTTCTAATTGGTTTGAACGAGTTGAGGGGGTATCAGGAATCACTAACAATACTAACTAATAAAAAATCCCTTTCTCATTTTTAGATGATATGCAATGAAGAGTTTTTCTTGCTAAAAAAAATGATGCCCGGTCAGTTCAAACTTGAGAAAGACAAAGCGGTCAAACCAGCATTTTCAGTTTTCTGCCCGGCGAGAATCCATGCGATCATATAATTTGTGCGTCAAGTCCCGCGTGGCGCGGCGCGGCGTCCACGTCGCGTCGGTCCTGTCATGCGGATTGCATTGCTGCCAGCTCAGGCGAATCTCAAAAATACAACTTTGGATTCCCTCGCTTTCCTTTCTTTTCTCAACGATTTCAATGAAGTCAACGAGCCAACAAGCCAGTGGCGGGTCCTGAAATGCGATATATCGACGTCGACTCCATTTAAAACTGTAGAAAAGTATCGATTTCTCGGGGGTTCAATTGCACCCCCTGAAGATCGATACTTTTCTATAGTTTTAAATGGAGTTGACATCGATGTATCGAATTTCACCAGCCGCCACTGCAACAAGCTATAACTGTAGAGGGGCGACGCTCTACATTACGCTCTCTTCATTAATCCAAAACCAAAGTGAATCAGGACGGGCAGAACTTCATGCACGGAAAAAAATAACAGGTAGATTTTACCATCTGCAGAGTTGATTTTGGAGTCAGCTGTCATTTAAGTAGTGTAAATTTTACTAAATGGTGGTAAAATGAACCAAAAAGTTATAATTTTCCATAATGTACGTTGCATTTACCATCTACTTGATAGCTGACTCCAAAATCAACGCAAATGGTGGATTCTACCAGTCTTTTTTCCCGTGTAGTTTGCCTCTTATTTTGTAACCTAAAATTAAAAGTTGTGGTCAGTTCTGTAGAAACTGTCCATTTAAACGGAAGTGAAATTGTTATAGAATGGCTATCTGCAGTGGCGGCTCACCAGAAGAGGCACAGGAGGCAGCGTCTCACCTGGTTCAGAAAAGGGAATGAAAGGAAATGCAAACCATCCTTAAAATCGCAACGAAAACTTTCGATTCGACCCATTTTCAAAACAGCATGACGATTTGCAATTTCAGAATTTAAAGAACTAAGAGTCTAAAATACTCAAAAAATCAAGTCCTTTGCAGAAAAAATACACGTTTAACAAAAATTAAGCCGAAACTGGTCTATTTTAGAGCCCCAAATATTTTTAAATTTTTTGCCCTCCACAGAGGGCTATCTGAAAAATTCCGTGAGACGACCCCTATCGAGTGATACATCTATCAAAGAAGCATAACAAATTGAGCATTTTTGATTTTTTTTTGGCTTTATTCTCTTGTCATTATTTCATTAGAGAATAAACAGCAATAAATACATATACACACAAAAACATATTGAAATAATTAAAGATGGTTTTATTCTGTTCATGGCCAGAAGACAACATCGATTTGTAACCTCCATGCTCTATGATCACTCAGATTTGCACTGTAATTTTTGTCAATAGCCAACTTTTGAGGATTCCAAGCAACAGACCAAATCATTTTGGTGATCGAATGAGCAAAAAGGCATTCAATGGCGTCGCGTCGCCCAGAGAGCCGAAAACCCTTTGACTGTCAAAGGTTGAATGCCCTCTTGTCTTAACTCTCTGTATACATCGAAACTCTACGTAAAGCAACGTCTGCAACGTGCGGCAACAAGGGCGCAGTGTTGAGAATGTATAAAAGAAACCGCACTGCTGCGTGGCCGGCGCGTGCGGCGCGGCGCTGGCGACGACTCCGACGACGTAAATCGAGTAACCAACAATTATAGTTCAGCAGTAATTATATTATCGTATCGTTCATACAGGTTATGCTTCTGTTACCATCATCATCTGATAACGTATGCACGACTTATGCCTATGCCTCCTTTACGCAACCTGTTACGTTTCCCACCGCAAGAGCCATCAGAAATATACAAAGGAGTCCGCGGTGAGCGAAACTGTGGGCGAAAGGTTTTTCGTCGAGAGCTTTTTTGTTTCACGCTGATTTTCAAAAAGCCACTAGGCTAAGAACTCAACTTCCTCATAAATTGTTTTAAGAACTGTTTGATAACGCCCTAATTTGTGTGTGTGTGTGTGTGTTTAAACCCTTCTGGCAAGATATTGAAAGTCATAAACATTGAAATCCAATAATAAGCGTAGCCAGGGTGTCAAAAGAGGAAAACTTTTGAAAAGTGCTGACGAAATGCAAAAATTGTTTAGTTGGTTTTTTTTTTGTTTTTTTTTTATTGTTTGTAGTTAAAATTCAACCCAGAAAAGCCGCACTTTGAGGTGAATTTCTTCTGTTGATTTCCGTAGTTTGTAGGTAGGAATGACACATTTCTTGATTGGTAGCGACCATATGAGTCCACATTAATGAAAGCCGCTGTTGCGTTGCTACACCTGTTTTTCAAGCAAAAAAAGTTGGGGGGCTTTTGGGGCATGGAAACAAAGGGGAGGGAGGGCTTAGCCCTCCAGCCCCCTTCCATCCGAGCCCCACACAAGCTACACCCATTAATCAATGTCATAAGCCACCAAAGTCATTGGGTTATGCGAACTAACCGAACGTCATAAAGCTGGTGAACATCCTAAAAATGTTTTTAAGGCAATTCCAGGGTAGGTTAAATTCGGAATATTGGCAACACATCGCGCTTCTTGAAAAGTCGAAATTATTGGCCACAATTGGTGAATATTTACGCAAAAGGCACACATTTGAAGATCGTTGGCACTTGCGAGCATACCTTAGGAAGATTCTCTGACATTTTCAAGCTGAAACACTCTTAAATATAAACCCGGGATATTAGAAATAAGAAAACTCCCATAAGCCTCAATAAGTGCGAGTTAGGTTTCAAAGTTTTTGACGATATATTTTACAGAAATATTTTTGAGATGCTTATGTAGTGGCTGAACAGAAAAAACCGTAATTAACTCATTTTTGTCAAAGTGACGCATCCGATACTTTTCCTGGCAATTAAATGTTGACATTACATTCACTTGCCACTGAATGGCAAAAACTCCATATTTATATGTAAAAAAAACCTACCAAAATTAAACATAAAAGAGTTTACTGTGACTCAAACAATTGAACAATAAAATTCAATCTATTGGGTGACAAATTGAAATAAAATTTGAGGTTTCATCTATATGTATATAGCCATTTAAGTGCGCGCGCACACGCGGCTCAAACTTATAGGCACGAACATCCTTAGCTAACCTACCTCGTAGATTAGATCCACACACGCCTTACAGTTGAGTAGGAAAGGGGGAGGTGGGAGGGGGACAAGGTCGTGGATTTTGTTCAACGAAGCACTTTGTAATATCTAATTGTAAGTGTTCAGAAATTGCATTAACAGTCTGGAGAAGATTCAATTCAAGTTTTGGCACTGTTAAGCGGGTGCACGCCCAATATTGCGAACGACAATGACTTTCCAACGTTCGTGCATTTATAATATACATACATATAAAAGTAGACAACAGACTGTCAAAATGAAAGTAACATATTCTGCAGTCTACACTCTACATACTCAACACTCGCCTTTCATTCTCGTTGGAATATCTTGTAATGTTTTCGATGACTCACATCAATTGAGGCCATTTCCGGAAAGGTCCATAAAACTAAAAGCGCGCTCCTCAGACAAAATTCTCTATTAAATCACAATGCTGATTTCGCAGTGAGAGCACATCCGTTGTTTAATGGGCCCTTTTTGCAGAAATTAAAATAAATGGGGTACAGAAAAACGGTTCAACCGTAAAAGAGAAAAGTACGGTTACTTCTTCTTCATACCGGTCACCTTTTCTTATAAAAAAAGGGGATAATTCATTACAGACGAATGGTGCGAAGTCAATGGTTAGCCAGCAATGCACTCATCGGCCACAAATCAGCTGTGAGAAACGTTCCAAAACTATATTTTTTTTTCAATCTCTCGTGACCCTCATGCATGGCTATTTCTTTCTCTAGCGACAAAATTGGTATACCTTAGGAGACACCCAAAGATCTGTTGTTACCAAAACAAAAAATGAAGTCTCATCTGAAGGACAAGATGAGAAAACTGATTCTATAGTTCCTCATCCCTAACTGTTGATGAAAATACTGCGTAAGTTGGAGCGTTGACTTGGCAACAGAACGTTTGTTTTCATTTTCAGCGATCACCAAATCATCAATGAAGGTGTGCATCAGTCATCAGTGAATGCTTAAAGAAATAATCATTAATATGAACAAAATGGTAATTTTTATTTTTTTTATTTTTTTATTTTTATTTTTTTATGAAGAAAATGATTACTTTTCAACCGGTTTCATGTCTGATGTGCCTAAGTGCTGCCGCAAGGCCTTGGAATGTCACAAATTGTCGAAGTAATTGCGGAAAAGCAAATTCCCAAATTTTCAAGATTGAACGAAAAGGATGTTCATTCGTATTGAAATCCTCGAGTTAGTGCGAAAATGATTTGGCCAGAAACGACGCTTTTTACTATAAATATTTTACGCAATTTCAAGAAAAGAAAAGAACTGTAGAATAAAATCGGTAATTTTATGCACAAATACAGCAATCCTATATTCTACCTTTATTTCGATTATGACAGTTTACCAAGTAATGTTGCTAAGTAGTGAAAAATTAAACAAAACAAAAAAATGGCAGAAATGGAAGTGGGCGGAAAAGATAAACACTCAAAACCATCTATTCCACTTGTCTGGCAAGTATTGACTTCTTCCGATGGAGGAATAACTTTTTCCAAATTCCAGTTCACCCTATCCTACTCATCTCAAAAGTGAAAATCGCAAGCTCAGCGACTCTGTCACTCTGCTCTGGTCGGGGAAACATCAGGATTGCCCAGAGAGTATAAAGTGCCTTCAAATAAACGACACGCAAATCGCACTGCACTCGATCAAGTCGAGTTGAATGCTCTGCGTTTGCATGGCTACAAATTGCAAGGTGAGCAGGCGCACCAGACGAGTGTATCGCATCTTTTCTTCGCGACTTGTAAAGAAACGGACTGCGGCGAGGCGAGACTACGGTTATAGATCTCGAAATTCACCTGCAACGATTTTCGGATTCTGATTTTCGTATCATCTGCAACGATTTTCGGATTCAGGAACGTCTCGGCCACACTTACTTCTCGCAGTTTGCAATTTGGCAACTGTGTAATTCTACCATTTAAACTGATGTAAAACAATCGATTCTTGACGAGGCGAATAGCCTCCGCGAGAATCGATGTTTATCATGCGTTTAAACCAAAGAGCTATGGTAACTATCCCAAAGTGAGGCAGCATGGGCGATCTGATTTTGGTTTGTTTGCCTAATTTTTTTTAAGACTTTAAATCATAAATTGGTTAATGGTCAGTTGTGCCTGCCACCAGACTAGGGAGGTCGGCTCATTTGAAAGTTTCAAATTGGTTTTTCGATGCGTCAAAGTAGGAAATAAATAAAACCAAGATATATTTGATTCTTGCCAACACATGGATAGTTAATCTGATTAAATATAATTTGTCACTGAAATATTACTTTGACTTCTTGAAATAACTCGGAATATTTATGCAGATTTTACAAATACACCCTTCTATCGACAATCAACTACATTGAAAGTAGATAAGCCTATGGTTTTTTGTTTATTTCAGTGGTTAATTTCATAAATTATTATTGCAGTTAAAGTGTAATTACTTAAACAATCATAAGCTCTGCTGTTCTGTTAAACATATTTGTCAAAGACCAACATCCCGAATGCGCCTAAAGCTTTCAATCAGTGGCGTAGCGTGCAATTTGGCAACGTTGTAATGTGTCCATTTAAATCCATGTAAAAGGTCGAATGCGAATGTGTTCACCGAACACCCAATAGTTCGATCTCTTTAATTGATTTAAATGGACACATTACAACGTTGCCAAATGGCACGCTACGCCACTGCTTTCAATGGTGCGTTGCGCGACGCTCACGAGTAAACGACACACATCTTATCCCAATTATTTATTCAACAGATATACAGGGTGTTACGATTCCTGAAGTTTTCAGGGTGTAGGTATTTTACAAGCCAAAATCAATTGAGGTGACCTGTGAGCATGCATTCAAACATGAACCTCCTTCAAATTACAGCAGTTTCAACTGTGTAACTGGAGAGAACACATACATATACCTCTACAGGGTGCATAGCAAAAGTTTCCTCTAGAATTTTTTCAGCAACGGCTAGACATACAAGTCTAATATAATTAATAAGGACACCCAACGCCCATCAGAAAAGTTGTTCCCCTGAATACCATTAGCCACGTCATGTCTGTATCCATTCTCCGATATCTACAGCAGTTGTTGCAATAAAAGTCCAGTGGATACATATATTTTCAAAAACCATGTATGAAAAATAATATGAACGGTACCTATATCACAGAATACTCTAATCAGAACGGAAACTCCCATAAGAGCCAATGGAAACAAGATTTGGAATTTATTGGCACAAACTGGCAACTGCGCCTACTCACTTCTCAAGATGGCGGATATGCTTTTTCAGGCTATACAACCAATCACAACTCGGCCAGTTGCCGAAGATCTGCCGAAGATTGCTGACGATGTTCACTTTCGAACATGGCGGCCCGAAGTAAAAAATGTTTCAAAATGAATGGGGCTATTGCACACTTTTTCTATAAGCGATTTATTAGTCGATTATGGCGTAAAAACCTCAACAAATAACGATGGCGGCACTAAAAACTTTCAAAATCCACTCCTAAACTCAATAAACGCAGTTATTTGCGCGAGCGTAATGGTGGCCGAAGGCACTGACAATGGGAGATTCCCATCTAACAATTCTGAAACTCCATCAAGAAGTGACCAATAAGAGACTACTTTCATTTGACACCGGTGCCACTAGGTGTTGCGGCACCATTCATCGGATGTGGATCATCACTCTGATGACTAATTACTCTGTGAATCATCCTTGTCAACATAGAAAGAGTGACGAAATTAAGATAGGAATCTCCCATTGTTAGTGCCTTCGGCCACCATTACGCTTGCGCAAATAACTGCGTTTATTGAGTTTAGGAGTGGATTTTGGAAGTTTTTAGTGCCGCCATCCTTATTTTTTGAGGTTTTTACGCCTCAATCGACTATTAAATCGCTTATAGCAAAAGTGTGCAATAGCCCCATTAGAGTTTCCGTTCTGATTACAGTATTCTGTGCCTATATTTACCAGTGACGAAGCGTGCAATCTGGCAACGTTAAATTTTGCCCATGCAAAATATCGATTCAAGGATGTCCACCACAGACTGAAATGTTTCCAGATTGCACTCCGCTGCTAACATCATTTTATTGGCGAATCCAGAAATTTTATCTGAGGGGCATGTGCGCGAAATTTAAAGCATCGCAGGAAGCAATAATTTTGGGCTCTTCTGATGGAAAATGCAAAATTTGGGGCTTCTGGAAGCGCCACTGCACCATTTTGTTATAGCACATATTAAACCAAATTTAAAACGACTAACAATTTTTATTTTGTTGAAAAAAACCCAACTATTTTACCGTTGAATCACCCTGTAGCGCGTGAGTTTCACCGTATTTTTGCGATGCTCAGCCAAGATCTTCGAGAAGAGGCTTCAAGGTTCGAGCACCTTTAATATTAGACAAGTTATGAGTGTCCCGCTAGCGGAATCGCAATTCTTGGACTTTGAGTATGGCTATATTTACATCGATTGAAAACCAAGGATGCGATGTTGTGATTATCTGTCTGATCGGAGCGTCCAGGGGTCTTAGCTCAATTTGGCGACCGGGTTAAATTGGAAGTATATCACAGGACAGTATAAATTGAATCCTTTACTGCAGTCGCATGCAAATCAGCAGACAAGAAACTCTAGGCGCAAGGGTTCAAGGGCAACTAACTAAGTTACAAATATGTATGATTGTATGCAGCACTTTCCTCCCACATCGTTGCCGATTCAGGCAAAAAAGATCCCACATCAATGAGATTGTCGCAAGTTTTTACTATATTAATGAATAAATTGGCTTTCAACTTTTACCTGTTCACCGCACCACTCCCCTTACGGGAAACTACCCATCAGGGCGTAACCAGAAAAAAATGCCAGGGGGGGGGGGTCATATAGAGGGGCATAAGTTACATTTTTCCCAATTTTGTCGTTATTAGTTAACTTTCCACATTTTTTCTGATGAATTTAATCGCAGTTCAAGAACGCTCCGATAAATTCCACCGGGTCATCAGAGAGAAAATCGGAGAATCAAAGAACGACTAGGAGCTTCACCGGGAGTTCTAGGACGCTCCCTGTATCGCATCAGACAAGAAGAAGCAACCGAAGAGGTTTACCAGACAAGAAGAAGCAACCGAAGAGGTTTACTACCAAAACTTTGCCTTACGTTAAAACTGGCATCAGTGGTTCATCTGCTGTCCAAACTTAAATTTATCGAATAAGTCCCTCGGCCTGCGTTGCCAGTTCACGATAGCAAGAGAAATTCCTAAACCTCGAAAATGCCAACGGGTGAATGAATGAGAGCCACTAACCCAAGAATCCTTGCAAAAAGAGAATCCATTGTTAAGAAAAGATTTAGAGAAGTAACCAACATTTGTTGCGTTTACCGGGAGGGTTCGGGTGATGCGAACTCAAATTCTTACACAGAACAAGTTACATGAGTTAAATGCATTGGCGTGAAAAAGCATTCCTGCAACATAGAAATAAGAGCATTTCGCATCGGAAACGGCAAGTCAGAAAAATCGCGCATTCGCGACATCGCACGTTTTGTCAGAAATTTGCTCGCCGAAAATCGACTCCACCAGTTTTTTCGAGGATCATTCATTTCAAGATATTTGAGGTGAGGATTCGGATACACTATGGTTGAGCTGGCTGCCGCAGCTGATTGATCATCCCAATGATCATTAAACAAACAAACAAAACAAAAAGCGGGACTTTGGACGTTCTGAGGATGCTCGAAGGACTTTTATCGACCCCCCCCCTCCCCTTGGTTTGCATTAAAAAAAAAAATCGGATCGTTAAGCCCTGGAGATTGCTTTGAAGAATGAGCAAGTCAGAGAGGTCGCAAAAACGTTCTGAGTTGGTGCTGAAATTGATAGCAAACTCTCCGAAAATTATAAATTGATTTCATCACATTGATCCGTGCTTTTCAGAGATCGGGCACAGTTTCAGCTCCAATTTCGACTATTTTTTTACCTTTCCGCCGTACACACTACACATTCTTCAAAGTTATCTTCAGGGCTCGACGAAGTCGCTCAATTTCCGAGGTTCCATTATTAACCGAACAAAGGCGAACACATTGCGTCATCTATGGTCGAATCTGGAACTATTTCGGTGAGGAATCGGAATCACGTTGATAGTCATGAGATGCCGTTTTGCGTTACCCAGTGCAGTTCAATTTATGGCTGTAATGCTCGAACATACTCTCAATTAGATCTGTAATCTTTTCTCAATCAGTGGAGTCATTACTGACTTTAAAAGAATTTGCGGATATATTTTAATCATTTTACGGCGATTCCACCGATTGAGGAAAGATTACCGATCGGAGTATTTTCGAGCATTACAATCATAAACTGACCTGAACTGTGCAATATAATCTCAACCGGTGGAACCGTGGGTTAATTGAAAAATGCCATTAAATACACACGAAATGGCAGCTCTGTTAAGAGTAGATAATATATTATGTTTATACAAGTTATTTTACAAATTCAATTAAAACAAAAAATGACGTCGACCCACTGACAACACTGCGCCTTTGACTCACGGATCCAGTTACCACGTCTGAGCTTAATATTTATTTACTCTCGGATTTCGTTCTCGTTCGATAAACTTTGTTTAATAAGTGCCTTCAAGGGCACCCTGATGATATTAAACGGTCACAAAAGTCCATATACGACCGATGCAATTTCAGACGGGTGCTCACATAAATTATTATGTTAGTCCCTCCGACAAATCATTCGGTTTTTTAAATTTTTTAACTGTCATTATTAGTGCAAGAGACTTGTAAATTTATAAGCGTGAATCCAAAATCGATCATGCTGCGATGCAAAATTTTGAATTGCATCTCTACCTTCAGAGCATGAGTTTCAAAACCACCATATGGGAAGCGCAAAGTAAAATAACACGCATAGGCGGACTTGGACCGATTTGGTGATGGACACCATCTAAATTGAACCCAAACAAATGTTCTATTTCACTCACTCTCGTGGGGTTACCCATACGAGGAAGTAAGATCCACATTTTCGAATGCAAATTCATGCTAGTAAACAGCTAGTTCTCTTGAATTTTATTCCATCATTAGATTCCACGTGCCTTAACGTATCTTTTCACTCCAACATAATTAATGAAAGATCACACGTGAATTTACAATCACAGTTATATCTAACGATTTCCTATATTTTGTCACTGTCTCGCGGTCTCTTATGACCATATCACCGCCATGACCCTCAATCATCCTAACCTCGCTTCGTATCGAAGCTTGTTCGAGGCATATAACATATGTGGTGTGGTGGTGCCGATGACCCGTATCATTTAGAGAAAACTTGTGCGTCCATAAGAAACTGTGAGTAAGACAAGGACTAGAGATAGGACTTTCTTCGATATAACTGTGATTGTAAATTAATGCGTGACATTACGAAAAATTTGTTGACGCGTAATTATACTTTCAAGGTGCGTGGAATCCAATGGTGTTAAAATATCTGCGAGAAATGGGTGTTTACTAGGATGAATTTGCCTTTGAAAAGGATCCGATTACTCACGGTAAAGCGTGTGAGAGCGAGTGAGCCAGCGCATTTGTTTGGATCTAAATAATTTTGGGACGTTGCACTATATAACTCGGTCAATTAGTTCGACGAAGCCGGGGGGGGGGGGTGCCATTTCAGATTTTCCTTGGAGGGAGGGCAAGGCAAGGCAAGGCCCTCCAAAAAATTGGATGACTTTTTTTTTATTATTTCTTTTGGCCGTGCATCTTCAAAAAAATCTCTCGGACTAGATTTTTCGGCCACATTGAAAATCCTTGATGGGGGGGGGGGGGGGCAAATGGCGCCACTGGACGAAGCCATAGAGGCTTTGTAATGAAGAACGATTTCAGAATTGACCAAGCCACTGTCCAAATTTCGGATTGCATCTCCATTTCACCTTGAACAAGAGGCTCAAAAGGACATTTTCATATGCATAAATAAATACATACCTGAGACGACTTCTGTAGGAATATAATAAGTAGTAATAATAAAGTTGCAATATTTCAATAAATATATTCACAAGGTAATCCTCTCTATTTTTTCTCGGATTGAATTTTTCCATTCACAGTTGTCTGTTTTCCTCCGACCGTTGGAGATGACTCCGGCGCCAGATTTGTGATTCCCCTCTCTCCTCTCTCTCCCCCTTCTTCCCTTCTCCCCGCCCCCTCCCCATTCTTCCCTTCACCCCGCCCCCTCCCCCCATCACGATAACACACCAGTTTTCTACTTGATTCTATTGCTCCTTCAAGAATAACTCTCGGTTTTTTGCTCCGAGAGTATTTTATTAGGAGCTTATAAGTTGTTTTGAATCAACTCCGTTACGCACAAATACCAGCTGAACCATCTTTGAAATCATTGGATAAGACTGGTCAACTGGGTGGGTAAAAGCAGGGCCGCTTTTAGTCTCTCTAAAGTGTTCATCGAAAAGTGAAGCTCTGTAACCATAAATATCCCTATCTCTGCTACATTCGATAAGCTAAAACCTCGTTCCAACTATTCTTTAAAACCAATCGAATGTATCGAGAGGTACTTGGTTATGGAACGTTACTTTTTGATGAGCCTTTTACATGGACCAATAGCGGCCCTTCTTTTATCGAGAACGAATATCGATCCAAAAAATTTGAAAACAAAGCAAAGTTGACTCACCAACCGCAAGTATTGATCCATTGCTTGTAAACGTTTGAATATTCTTACCTGCACATAGAGAAAAGTCAAAATTAAATAAATGCCGCATCTGCAAATCGTCAGATTTCGAGAATGAAATTGAGACCGAAAAGTATACATATGTTTACGTATCATCTTGCTAAAAAACTCAAACCCATGCAAGAAAATATCACGAAGAGAGAAAATGATAAAAAAAATACTTACGCATTCTTCTCTTTTCCTCTTAAAAGGGCTGGGGTGGAAATTTCTTTAAAGGGTATATGAAACTAATTGTTCTGCAAATTTGTTTGAATTTTCCCCATATTTCTTCTTTTTGATATCTCCTCTCCCTTCTCCAACAAAGAACAAACTTTGTAAAATATGAGGGAAGAGAGATTACAATATGCTACAAAATGCAATCGAAGTTTTTTGGGATGAATGAACCCATCCTGCCTCGGGAGTTTACTGAGGTCAGTGGCATAGCCATAAATTTTCCGGAGGGGGGGCTTTAAGGTATGAAACTTGTTAGGAAGAACTCTTAAAGAAAACACTAAAAATGAAATATTTTGTGGAAGCCTTTGGATGTCAAGGGAGGGAGATTTCAGACCTCCTGGATACCCCCCCCCTCCCCCGCAGAGATACGTTAGGGCATCCTTCAAGGTCGAATTAATTCGAAATGTTTCTATTCAGAAGTGCGGCCGATCTTCGAATCTATGGATCAATACTATAGATATAAAAAACCACCAGTATCCAATAAATTTGGAAACGGTAAGATATTCATTTAAACCCTCAAAAAATATGAGCCTCCTTTTCATTCGACCTTTAACAAGGCTTGAAATGAGCAAAATACATGAGTACTTGCGAACTAAACGCTTCGCCACTGATTGACGCAAAAACGGCCAGTGAAACGTGAGATGTTCCCTGAATGAAAAGTCTGAAGGAGAATTTTTCAGTTTTGATATTTTCAAGGGCTATCGAGGGCTTTAGAAAATATGAAAACTGAAAAATTTGGAATCAATTTCCTATCGAACTTTTTGAGAATTTTTTAATAATTTCAGCTAGAGCGAAGAGTGTAATTTGGCTCAATATAAACCCGTGTAAAATAATCGATAGTCAAAAGAGGTAAATGCTTTCAGAAGAATCGTTTTCGCAAAGATTTTAATGAATTTTACGGCCCAGATACCTGGACCTTCCGAATCTTTAAATATGACTGACTGATGGAAAGCTCTCGTAAATTGAGTGACAATTTATGATGTAAAGAATTAAAATTAATGAGTTCTTCGATGAAGGTTCGGATAAAACAGAAGTAGCGGTGTGGCTCGTACTATTTGGCAACCATTGTTTTAATCAGATTGAGCAGCGTTTATTAAAGCCTCATGGATGAAGATGGAAGAGAAAGGAAAGAAGAAAAGATGAGAGAGAGAGAGAGAGAGAGAGAGAGAGAGAGAGAGAGAGAGAGAGAGAGAGAGAGAGAGAGAGAGAGAGAGAGAGAGAGAGAGAGAAGAATCACATCCATGTCCTTTCGAAATGACAAGATCTGAGTCCATCAAAGCTTTGTCGCCCCGGCCGGGATTCGAACCAGGGGTCCCTGAACCATATTTTTGTCATTGGAACATGTGCAAGAGTACCGAGTTCTCAGGGATCCAGTAAATCTCTTGAATATCGATTACTTTACGTAGCTTTAAAAGGAGAGAATCCTTTGTTATTGCCACATTGCAGGAGCCACCACTAAACAAAAAGCGTGCTCGTGCTTGGAAACCTGATTTCAAAAGGTTACTGTGTGAGATTATATGAAGGGTTGGGAAACTTATGCTAGGGTTCCAGTTTTACTCATCAAAATCTCACACAGTAGTCAATAACGCTTTAAAATCAGAATTTTTGATCACGAGCACACCCTTTGTTTCATCCCGTGCTTACTGAAGTACTTCTCAATGGGGCTGTTGCACACTTTTACAATAAGCGATTTTAAAAGTCGTTCATGGTGTAAAAACCTCCAAAAATCGATGGCAGCACTAAGAACTTCCGAAATTCACTCCTAAACTCAATAAACGCTTTTATTTGCGCGAGTGTTATGGTGGCTTAGGGCAGTAATAATGGGAGATTCCCATCTAATAAGACTGTAACTCCATCAAGAAGTGACCGCAGTGCCGGTGTCACTAGATAACCGAACCTAACCTAACCTGTCATCGGATGTGGATCACTACTCTGATGACTAATTACTTTGTAAATCACCCTTGTCAGCATAGAGAGAGTGGCGAAATTAAGATAGGAATCTCCCATTATTACTGCCCTATGCCACCATAACACTCGCGCAAATAAAAGCGTTTATTGAGTTTAGGAGTGAATTTCGGAAGTTTTCAGTGCTGTCATCGTTATTTTTGGAGGGTTTTACACCAGAATCGACTATTAAGTAAATCGTTTAAAGCAAAAGTGTGCAACAGCCCCATTGCGGTGGTATCCATCAGTATCAGTAGGGCTTATAAAATAGTACTTAGATGTGCTCTTTCGAGTACATTCTCATTAAACAGCAAGTGTGATTTCTTAGAAAGAACGCACCTGGTATTTCATTACGGTGAAATCGATACATCAAGAGGAGCGAGCGGCTAAAATCACGTAATAGAGTGCTTTGGTTGCTAATCTGCAAGTGAATCACTTCGTTCTAAAAATACCAATCTGTTTTAAGGCTGTTTTAACATGAGCTTCGTAATCAATGCTTTCTCATGTATTATGGATCTTCTTAAAATTTACTTGGGTCGTTTTAGCAGAAAACTATTCAAAGTTCTGGATAGAAATAGTATAATATAGCCGAAAAGCACGTATCTAATTTTTATGAATGGCTGGTCTGCTCGTTAGCTTAACAGATATTTCAATTTCTGAATGAAATCAGTTGACAGTGCTGCCGGCCGACCACTAAAGGGCAGACACGCAATTTGTGAAAAAAAATGTGATTTATGATCTGTGTTTGTGGCCAATACACTTTTTACTTCCAACTCGAGATGCAGGTTAGGTACATTTTCGGATTGGGTTGAGCAGTTAAGTTTAATGAAATAAAAACAAGTGGTAATTCATATTTTCATAAATCATGCATTTCACGAATAACTGACAGTTCGATTCTTAAAATTAAAATAAACAATAAAGGTGATACCTGTAGGTGTAGATGAGCAATTTGACAATTTAACAATATCATTTGTTAAATTATTTTGGTAACTAAACACAACAAATTAAATAAATCACATACAACACTAAAAATAATTCGTTAGATTGTGAATTAACTTGCATTCGCCCTCTATATTTCTTTTTGAGAAGAGAAAATTCGCAGAGACGTGGTTTATTGGTGCGTCTATTCTAAAAGGAATTGAGATTGATATAAACTCCATTTAGATGATTCAGAACACTTGATCAACAGACTTGGTTAAGTATTCATGATAACGATAAGACACGATTGCAAAATGTTCGAGTCTTTTTGATGGTCCGTCTATTTTAATGCGAAGACTTTTCTTAAAAGGGAATAAACCTGTTTAATTGGTGCACCCACTGGCTACTATTAAATGACACGTAATTAAACAATAAAAACTAATTAAATGCAGTGTTGGAACAAATTTTAAAATTTAGCAAAAATCCTAGTTGACAAGAACCATATCGTAATTAGGAACGAGTTTAATCATTTAGAAAAGACCCTATTTGAAAGGTTTCGCTCAACTTCCGTATAAATTATTTGCGAGTTAAAATAAATACATTTGTTGCAACAATTAGATGTTTTTGATTTTCTTAGCTTAAATACCAGTCCGCCAAATTCATTTGTTTATTTGTTCCCGTCATGACCATTGGTGGCTCAGGCAACCTGACAACCAAGCTTTAAATCCGTGTAAGTAATCGTTTGAAAAAAAGACAGGTTGCCTCATCAAAAATCGATTATTTTACATAGGTTCAATTGGAGAAAATATGTTTTTACTGCAACACAAGCCACCACTGCGTCATTCTAACAACGGGAAGAGGACATTTTAATCGTTACCGATACCAATATACGTAATACATACATAAGTTACCATCAATTTGACGTACTGGTATTTAACACCATCACACAGGGGCTCATTTTTTTGGAGCCACTCTCACTCTCTCGCAACAAATAGTACCCAGTCCCAGTACCCAACGGTGACTCGTGCAACTTGGCAAACATGTTTTTCCTCCATATGATTCTATGAACAACAATCGATTTTCGGTGAAACATTGTTTCACTATCGAATCGATTGTATAACAGAACCAAATGGTGGGAAAACATTACTGTTAAGTTGCACAAGCCGTCACCAGTGCCATCTTTAATTCTAGACGTGTACCTCGATGGATTCATCTCAACTCAACTTTAAGTCAACGGCAGTCATGAGAGCAAGTCAACACAGGAAACCAAAACCATATCCGTTTAACCGTAGTACGTTTTGACTGGAGCATGAGCGTACGCAACAGGAGCGTGAGCAACGTAAGCCGGAGAGTGAGAGACGTAAGCGGGTGCGTGAGCGACGTAAGCCGGTGCGTGAGAGACGTAAGCCGGTGCGTGAGCGACGTAAGCCGGTGCGTGAGAGACGTAAGCGGGTGCGTGAGCAACGACTGGAGCAGGTGCGTGAGCGACAACGGCTGGGGCGTATTTGGCGACTACGGGCGCTACTTTAGCGACGACCGGGTGTCCAGCGGCGGCATCCTTGTGTACGACGGCGTTGAATCCGTTGACAGGGTCTGCGGTGTATTCGACGGTTCTTCGGCTACCGTCGGGTTCGGTGAGAGAGTAGCTTCCGCTGACGCTGTCTCCTTGACGACTTTCGTGCTGGGATTTTGAGTCGCCGGTCGATGGGTCGTTGATGTCGTATGCGTAGCTGTATGAGGGATTTGGGTCATAGTAGGGGTCCACGGGAGCGGCTACTGGTGCATGGTAAACTGGGGCTAAAGCAGGTCTCGCTGGGACGTAAACTGCTGCGGCAGCGGCCAGAAGAGTGGAGAGTGTCACCAACTGCAGAATCGGATTCAAAAATTGTATCAATTAATTAAATTACATGGAGAAAATTATTGTGTTGGAATTACGGAACGTATCATTATAAGAGCAAGAAATTCCTTCTAAATCAGTGAAATTACAAGGAGAAGATTATTTTGTTGGAATTACGGAACGTTTCATCATAAGAGCAAGAAATTCCTTCTAAAATAAACATAATACTTATTGATCCAGCGATCCATTGGAGCAAGGAGAATTCTCTAGATTCCAAAGGGAATTTCTTTTCAATGGGTCTACTGCAAACTTTTGCTACAGTGTTAAATAGTGAAGGAAGCTTCCTATGTAAAATCAATCAAAAATAACGTTGAAAACACCAGAAAGTTCCAAAATCCACTCACTAACTCAATTAATGTGTTTAGCAAAATTACAAGATGGCGATCGAATGAGCGGGTGACAATGGAGCTCTCTGTATGATGAATCATTTTTCTCAGCATAGAATGCTGCGATAAGATGGGAATCCGTATACTCATCAATCTCACCCCCCCCCCCCCCCCCCCCCCATTGTGACCCGATTAGGCGCTCAATCTCCTCCATCCCATCCCCCATTGTGACTCGCTCATTTGATCGGCATCTTTGAATCTCGTTCAATGCATTTATTGAGTTTGTGAGAGAATTTTGGAACTGTCTGACGCTCTCAATGTTATTTTCAAGTGATTTTAGAAAGGTATCGGCCCTTCACAACGCCGAAGCAAAACTTTGCAACAGACCTATGGTGAGATTGTTGAGATTTCCAGTAATCCTAAAATATTTCTTTGTTTGTTTTTAGTATGTGTATAAAAAGATTTTCCTATAAGTGTATCATTGCTCTTTTTTTTGCAGAAAAAAAAGAAAAATGGGGTACCCATTAATTTGAGTTTAATGTGGTTGATTTTTTTTCAAATGGTAAATTTTGGCAAATTTTTCTAGACATTTTTCACGAGATTAAAAATAAAGAATGTTTCTTACGATGGGGAAAAAGTGAATTTGATTTTTTTTTCGAGTATTAACCATGCAGAAATAAAAAAAAATCGAATGGTCTGGAAAATGTTTTTGAGAGGTTTTCAGAAGCACCTTTAAAAAAAAGCACTTAAAACCTAAAGATCTGTTGTGGTTTTATGAAACGAAGTGAAATCGGGAATTTCTTTACCAAAAAATTCAATCTCATAAATTCATTTTTCCCCCCGTCTTCTTTTTTCTTTAAGGAAAAGATATTAGAAATGGAGTCGTTCTCGGTTGACCCTTCAATTGTTCGCTCTTTTCAAATTATTGATGCTTGTAACGATTCCCAGACATTCGTCCAGAAAGAAAGAAATAAAATATTTCTTACGACAAGAAAAAAATGGATTCGCATTGTTTGAGAATCAAACGAATGATGTAGATATAAAAAACGTTCTCGAACCCCCCCCCCCTGAAAAAAAAAAAAAAAAAAAAAACTTTTTCAGGCTAGTTTAAGAGCACCTTCAAAAAATATTTATGAAAAGATTCATTTCAATTAGTAAACTCCCAAATATCCGTCGAGTTTTTAGATGCAAATTGAAATTTTAATGGAGATGCGTTTCTTAAGAAACAACTTTTTGGGAACATTATGTGCCCGAAGGTGTGCTATCAAAGTATAGAAAGAAAAAAAAAACATGTTTTCAATAAAATGATAGTCATATTGTTCATAAATGTCATTGATAAAAGCCATTACACAAGAATCAGTCGAAAAGTTCATCCGATTCAAATTTGCATACTAATTTTAGATTATTTTCCTGTTTGAAGCCGGAGCTAGAGAAAGACAAGAGTGTTCCCAGAGCACCTAATTCAGATTTTTTGTGGTATTAAAATTCCAAATTAAAGCCAGGAAAAATAGAAGAAAACTGTGGTGAACCAAGGAAAGGAAAAAAAAAAACCTGAGCTCCGACTATAACTTCCCCTGAAGAGTAACTTGAAACGTGTCTATACAAACCCGTCTGTCCTGTCAAAAAACGAACTCAAAAAAAAGAAACAAAAAAAAAAAGACTTGCTTCTCCGAAGAACCAAATACTGATCAAGAAGCTAGTGTCTTTTCTGACAAATAAATGTGCATCATTTGTCACAGATAAGTTCCTCGCATTGACTCAGCGCTTAACCATCTTCAACGGAGGTGTGAGAGGAATTTGGAATTTAAATTCACCGAGTGATAATTTTACCGACTGCATACCAACTAAACAAATGAGACAATAAAAACCTACTTCCCTACAGAATCCACACATCTTTGCATCCATGAAGCTCCCACGAACTATGCAGAACTACAGAGGCGAAAAACTACCATTGACAGGGCTGCCATTTTGCAAATAAATAAATAAATAAATAAATAAATAAATAAATAAATACGTTTCTCCGACCATTCTACTCAAACTAAAAGTTTTGAATGGGTCTGTTGCAAACTTTCGCTACAAAGCGTTATATGGAGGGTAAAGTAAAATCCCGTGTGAAACCACTTGAGAATAACATTGAGAGTATTATACAATTTCAAAATCCACTCACAAACTTAATAAATGCTTTTAAACCAAATTCCAAAATGGTGATCAAATGAGCAGGCGAAAATGAGGGAGTCTCGTCTAATTTCAGCCTTCTATGCTGAGAAAAGTGATTCACCAGAGAGAATGCTGCAATTGGATGGCACTCCCCTATTGTCACCTACCCTTTCGGCCGTCCTCTTGTAATTATGTTTAAAGGAGCATTAATTGAATTTGTGAGTGAATTTTGGAACTTTCTGATGCTCGCAACGTTATTTACAAGTGATTTTACGCGGAGATACACTCTCCACAACGGTATAGCGGCAGACCAATTTCCTGCCAAAGTTGGCGACACTGATCATTGACGGTCTAAGCGAAGCCTTCAAAGGCATTCACGCAATAATTCCATTTTTTCAGCACCGCGCGCAACTATAATTGTAATAAGAATATTCGGATGAGTTCCTCAAATATCAATCGAGTAACGACACTGAACAGAATAACTGAAATTTCAGGATTGAAGCTCGTGCTTTCTTTCTTTCCCTTTCGACGCAGCTGTGAATTGAATGAAATGTCGGGAGAGATTAAATAGGAGAATTATCCGTCAAAATAGGACGATAAAAAACTACTTTTCCTGGAATTAATTGGAGGGAGTAAGGAAGACAAGTGGATTTAAGCCGTGAAAATGTCACGTACTCGTAACTCGTACACTCGCATTTATAATACGTCTCACCCTTCTCGCAAGTTGGTTCAAACACTACACGATACGTCAATCGTAAATAGTTTCGCTGAAACAGACATTTCTACTGGAAGATTCATAAAATTCTTTCCTTTTTCTAAACAGAGGATTTTTTTTTTTTTTTTTTTTTTTTTTTTTTTTTAATTATCCTTACTTGGGGCTGTAGGGGTCTCTCCACCTGCGAATTTAAAAGCGCAAATTGACTGCTTGAACCAATGGGCTTCTTCGTTGTCGATACATCGGACTCGACCTATTGACTTCAAGGCATCTCATTGGCTCAATCAGTTTATTCGCGCTTTTAAATTCGCAGGTGGAGAGACCCCTTATCTCAAGGGTGGAATTTCACTCTGGGAGGCTGTGAACTACAGTTGAAAACATTGCATTCAGCCCATTTAAACCCATTGGCGGATACAGGGGGGGGGGGGCGAAGGGGGCGATCGCCCCCCCCCGTTTTGCCCAAAAAGTGGGGAAAGAGGGGAGAGGAAGGGGGAAAGCGAGAGCGAAAACAAGAAAATGGGGTCATTTAGGGGTAAAAATCCAAAATTCGCCCCCCCCGTTCGCGAGGGCTGGATCCGCCACTGTTTAAACCCGCACGAAGGGTCGAATTCGAGGTTGTTCACAAAACGCTCGATAGTTCGAATCAATCTCTTTGATGGATTTAAATGAACAAAATGCAACGTTACTTATTTGCAAGCTTCGACTTGACTCTTTTATGCTACAGATGAATGAAGTGTCAGCTATTAAGTAACAAAAATAGATACTTTTGAATAGGTTCAAATACAAGAAAAACGATACTCGATATTTCATCGGCCGCAACCACTCTGAACTTCATAGTATTAGTTCAGCGAGTTTAGCAACAGAAGTTTTTGTTCCTCTCCAAAAACCACCTCAATTTATTCACTTTCACCGAAAAGGGCCAAAACATAACCAACATCGATGCAAAATTTTAACAAGCGAAAAATTTAAGTATTTGAAAGCAAGGTTTTAAAAGGACCAAATTAAGACATATTTTAATTTTTGTTGCCGTTATGCATTTTTTCAAGTTTTTCTTTCGTCTTCATTCCGAAGTAAGCCATCTGATTGGTATATCGAACTGCATATACTCATTCTTTAAATTTCTGAAGGTACTTGATTCGTAATCCCTAAATTATTTTGGATCCTGACTCAAACTGTTTGATTGGAGGAAACCGTATTTTCACAGGAACCTTAAATGTCACTACTTGAATTGATTGCGTCGGCCGAAAAACGCATAGCCTCTCTGATTGAGTCATCTTACTCTTTGAGATTATCAAAACTAAAGCGAGTTGTACCATTTTATTCTAATGCACCAAAGCCAAATTCCAGTAAATATCAGGTCAGTGCGGTAGCACGCCAATCTTTGCGAGCCGTTTATAATCAAGCGTGGGTCGTCTTTTCGATTCAGAAGCTTCACCGCCATATCAAAGGCGGCTTACGAAATTCGATACATCAATATCTGCTCCAAATAAACCTTTTGTAGTGGCATTTGTAATGGCACCAGCGATGCTGATGTTTCATGCTTTTCGGTTTGAAAATCGAAATGTTGATTGAAATGATGATTTTTAAAAGGAAATGACGATTAGTGATGATTCTGATACGATGAGATGGCTGTATAGCTTTTTAAGGCAGATTTCCGTTTTTTTCGCTTTCACTAGATGTAGTCTCGTGTCACTTAAGGGCACCACGATCTGGAGCATGGTGGCCAAGCACGACACCAAATGACTGTTAATGACAGCGAATAAATACGGAAATCTGCTCTGGTATAGCTGCAAAAGCCATATAACACCCCAGAATCATCGAAAATTATCATTTCAATCGATATTTAAATTTTTTTAAGCCAAATAGCAAAAACATCGACAACACTGATGTCATAGTAAATTAAGGCTAATGAATGCGATATATTGATGTCTACTCCATGGTCAATCCATTGAAAAGAATCCATCCTTAGGCAGAAAAAGTTGAAGCTCCAAACATCGTTACTTTTGTAAAGCTTCGTATGGGCGGCAAACGATATTCAACAGTTCACAGCTTACTACTGCTTCACTTCTTATAGTGCATCACTGACTGAACGAATGAAAACTATAGAGCTACCGGACTAACCTGGTACATACTGAAAGTATATTTTACTATCAGGTTTTGGACGTAAATTGAAGGCTCGACAACGTTTCCGATGCACATATGATGACTGATGAGATTTCGAATTCACCGTTTCGACACCAGAACCTAAAAATCTTCCCCCACCTCGCGAAACAACAAGAGTTGCCAACGGTGAGATGGGAAACTCACCGATTATACTTAAGACCATTATACTTAAGTCAAAAGTATTTGCAGCGTTATTTGATGCCTGTTATCCCATAGGAACTATGGGAGAACAGTGGTGATCTAGAAATCTTTCAAGAGGGGCTAAAACTTACTATTTCACCAAAGGCCAAAAATTCCCCGAAAATCCCTTTGCAGCCCCTTCCGTTTCCTGCCATTGGATCCACCACTAAATAAGAAGACTGGAAACTGCTATCTCATAACACGAAGGAAAATTGAAGCCAGTTTTGATGGGACTGGGACTTCCCCAATCGGGAGTGTATTCTCGGCGCAAGCGCCCAATCTTCTTTTTTGATGTCTATGGTAGATTCACGAAAAGTTCTGAGCCTCGGGTTTGCACCCGAACCTGATGATACAATATACATTTGGACCTAGTCAAGTGCGTTTGAAGATTTGGCATGCAGCAATTCCCATCAGTATTCAAGGTTAAAAACTTTCTTCCCGAATTTTTTCGGGGTTAAAAATGAAACGTCGACAGCAATATGAACTCCTAAACTAACCCGTAAGAAAACTTAAAAATAAAAATCAACCAATCAAACAATGCCGCACTACATTCCGGGTAAGAAAACGGAGAAGAAACGAAAAGAACAAATCTATCCACATCATGAAAGAGGCTCGGAGAACTTTTCACGTCGGTGACACAACCACGAAAGCGCACTTACACCGGTGTACCTATAAACGTAATTTAAAAAAAAAATTTAAAGAACAAGAAACAATTTCCGGATTTAAAACACAGCGATTAAACAACAGCATTAAAATGTTTGCACGAGAGTTCACAAACTTACAGAAGAGAACATGTTGGATTGTTGGGTATCCTTAAAGTCGGGCAAGGGACGATCGAACAATGAATATAATTTAAGCTGGGTAGAGACAATAATCGAGAGCACAGAGACATACAAGTATATATAGGTGCACAATGCAGCGATGGTGGTGGAAAAGGGTGGAGGGGCGATCCCGTTTTTTTTTAATTTTTTTTTTCTTTATTATTATTATTAAGAGCACATGTTAACAAATACACTTTGTCCATCAAGTGCGCCGGGTAGCCAGGCACGGTACAAGGGGCAGGGGCAGCTGATCTGCTCTCTGATGGATTCAGTTCAGGGCGTGGTGTCGATGTATGACTTGAGTAGGGCTCCTTTGAGACCTCCGCGGTCCGAATGACTCACAGTGGCTTCAATCGGAGACATTATAAGGGCTCCAATAAGCGCAAGTGAAGTGTATGTATTGTATCAAAACCAGAAATACAGTCATTATTTTAAAAGATGGGCCCCATTTTAAAGGGGATTTCTTACTATAGAGATGTCGTAGGTCTAGAGATGAGATTCCGGCACAAAATCCATTGATTTAAATGGGATTTTACAGTCTATCATCAAAACCCGCACGATTTTCCGCAACTTTACATGGTTTTTTCGCCCTAAGGGAACACTCATGGAAAACCAAAGATATCCTTGTTCTCAGCTCATCGAATACTTTAGTTTAACCTATATTTTTGAGAATAATCCCGTTAAAAATGCGAGAATTCTCAAAAAAAAAAAAAAAAATAAGAACTTTCTTTCGAATCTATTAGTGTAAATTCTGGCCATTTTTAAGGAATTATTCCATCATTGCAGTAACTAAACTGTAGTTTAGCGCAATTGTCTTAATTTTGATTTGAGTTTGCTTTATGTAGGCTTTTTCTCAATTAAAAAGGCAGTGTTGGAATAGGCACTTAAAAGCTTCCAACACTTTTTCAATGGTTTATTAAACAATGGGTGTCCTATTTCGAAGAAATCAAAATCCAACCGAAAGGTTGGTTTCCACGCCTCGTGTTCTACTGACGGGGCATTCTTCCGGAGAACAACCACCTCATCAGTTTACAGCAGTGAAGTGTACCATCTGGCAACGATGCATTTGGTTCATTTGAACTCACGAAAAGTATCAAACTATCTAGGAATTGGTGATGACTAGGCCGAATTCGACCTTTTTTTATGGGTTCAAATGGACAAAATGCTACGATGCCAAATAGTACGCTTCACCACTGGTTTACAGCAGAATAAACCAATTAACAAACTACTTCAACATGATTTTAACAAAGCTGCTAATTTGTGTATATTGAATGGCATTTCTCAATTCACCGATGATTCCACTGGTTGAGAAAAAATTTCACAGTTGAGTTCAGTTTATGACTGCGCTGCTCGAAAATACTCTGATCTGTAATCTTTTCTCAATCGCTGGAATCCCGGTCAAATTATTAAAATATCCGCAAGTGTTTTGAAGTAAGAGATAACTCGCTGGTTGAGAAAATAACACAGATCAGAGTATTTCCATGCGTTAATGGTCATTAACTGAACTGACCCGCGTAATCTTTTCTCAACCGGTGGAATCGTCGATGAATTGAAAAATGTCATTAAAAACGTGCGAATAGCGGCAGATCTGATTTTTAAGGATCAGAGAGGCGTTTGGCCACAGAATTTTCTACTTCAGCCTACTGTGTGACGGAATGACAGCGCGGAGGTTCCGCGGTTAATCAGAGGGACATAAAAAAAATGCACTGACTCGCTCGGCCGATAATTTGGTCAATGGCAAGTCGCGCCGCGCTGCGCGACGAGAGGCAGCGACCGCCGAGGCGCACAACCACTTCGACTTATCGATGTTATGTTATGATTGTAAGCATGAGAATCAGCCAATGTCGCACATTGGGCTCGGGACAAAACAAATATCAATCTAAACTTAAAAATAAACTTTTGGGCAATTGATGCACTATCTTTCACTCAAGACAGTGGCAGCTCGAGCAATTTGGCAACCATGCTCATTTGCCATTTAAACCTATGCGAAAGTATCAATATCTTGGGGGTGCAGTAGTACCTCCTGAAGATCGGTTGTTTTACATAGGTTTAAATGGAGAGGATACGTTTTGCCACATTGCACGAGTCGCCGCTGACTCAAGATCAGCAATAATGGGGCTCTGGCTAACTTTTGCTATGAGCGATTGAATAGTTAATTCTTGAGTAAAATCCAGCGAAATTTACGATGAGTACATTGAAAAATTACTAATTCACTCACAGACTCATAAAGTGACTTTAAAGTTAAAGGCGTAGTGCCAAAGGCTACGTATGCATCACGTGGGAGATTCATATTTAATTTGAGGCTTTCCTCTGTGTGTTCATCAACATCAGGTGTGTTCTTCATTATACCTGATACCTGATGTTTTAGGTGACCTTCTTCAGACAAAGTCCCAACGCGAGGCCCTTGCTAACTTTTGCTATTAGTGACTGAATAGTTAATTCTTTTGTAAAAACTAGCGATAATGACGATGAGTATATACTCTTGTGTAAAAACTAGCGATAATGACGATGAGTATATATTCACGAAAAATCACGAAATTCGCTCAAAGACTCACAAAATAACTTTAAAGGTAAAGGCATTATGGCGGAGCTACGCAGGTCCCATGGAAGATTCTTATTTAATTTGAGGCTTTCCTCTGTGTGTTTTTATAGAAAGAGTAAAAAATTAGACAGCCTGAATACTCCCCGGCGACACCAGCGTGGCTCCGCCATTTAAAAGCAAAGATAGAGGAACATTGTACGGAGGCCTTAAAAAATTTTAAGAACTAGTGTGCGCCGTGTACATTGTACAGTGCGTTTAGACACAACGATCGATGATGGATTTCGTCATACGAACAGGGCTTACAGTCTCTCATGAGGGACCAAGCCCTTTTTCCAAGTCCACTTGTCACTATATAATCGTCGCGCTTTGGTCCTCATTCAGAGGAGGGGGTGATTCACTTTTTTTTGTTACCACTCTACATTTCTACTCGGGCGTTCGAGTCTCCGAGTCACTGTCACCGCGTGTAAATCGAGCACGGGATTCGACCCAATGAATATGCCACGCCACCGTGGCTACCGCGACGGATTATGATTATGATTCGAAAAAGGGCAATGTTGATTCTCCAGGGTTGCTGATTCACAGATAACGGCTATAACAGTTTTAGTCGTGTAATCAGGGATAGGTTCAGTTAAGCTCTGCAAGGTTTTAGGAGAGGGTTCTGCTCAGAAGTTCAGAGCCGGAGTCACTACTGATTACTGAATTCGAAATTGACGTCTCTCACAAGCCACAACAGAAAAAACACAGAAAGCACAAGAAAAACCATTCATATATCATTCAAAAATTGCCTACAAGTGTGCTGTGCTCGTACAAAACATCCCAAACATCAAAGTTTGAATTATTGCAATGGAAGATTACGGAGGAGCTATGTTTTGGAGGAGAGCCGATTGCATTAATTTAAGCTGTAATTTCTGAAATCAATTTCGGATTATGCTAGCACACTTGAAATCAATTTTCGAACGACACATTGCCGGTCTCAAATTAATTTCTATGATTTTCTACTTCGAGAGACGGGGATTCCGATCTTAACTGTGACTCCAGTTTCGAGCTCCTGATTTTGCTGTAAGCAAACGGACTCTCAATTACGATGTGGAATGTTGTACAGGGTGGGCCAGAAGTCCCGGGACAGCTTCATAACGTTTGAACGGCTGCAGATAAAAAAACCAAACTTGGGGATCGTTTATAACTTAATAGGAGCTACTGCTTGGCGTACCCAAAATGTCGGGGGCGCCCGTGAGGGGGGCGCCCACCAACTCAAAAGTTACAAATGAGAGCCCCCATCTTGTGATAGCTTGTTTGAAAGGCATACAATTCTAAGACTTTTAGCGCAAACCGCAGGTCAATATCGTTTTTAGTTTTCGATACATCGAAGGTCAAAGGTCGATTTGGACCCATTTTCAAAAAAATCATTACTACTTTTTGAAAAGTCGGAATTTAAAAAACTAGGCATCCAAAATACACTAAAAAGCAAGTAATTTTCAGAAAAAATTACGGCTTGGACACGACTGTATTTAAAAGTATAGGTTTTAGAGCCTCCCAAAAGTTTTTGACATTTACGCTCCTCAGGGACGAATAACTCAAAACTTCTGCGTGACGAGTCCTACGGGGGATACATCGATCGGAAGGGCATACAAAACTGAGCCTTTTGGCGC
Source organism: Trialeurodes vaporariorum (assembly GCA_011764245.1). Taxonomy (NCBI): domain Eukaryota; kingdom Metazoa; phylum Arthropoda; class Insecta; order Hemiptera; family Aleyrodidae; genus Trialeurodes; species Trialeurodes vaporariorum. The sequence continues at coordinate 28,770,327 of VMOF01000220.1, forward strand.
AAATCGAGGTCGATATCGTTTTTCGCATTCGAGATATCGAATGTCACAGTTTGATTTACAAATTTCGATATTTCAAATGCGAGAAACGATATCGACTTTCAATTTGCGCCAAAAGGCTCAGTTTTGTATGCCCTTCCGATCGATGTATCCCCCGTAGGACTCGTCACGCAGAAGTTTTGAGATATTCGTCCCTGAGGAGCGAAAATGTCAAAAACTTTTGGGAGGCTCTAAAACCTATACTTTTAAATACAGTCGTGTCCAAGCCATAATTTTTTCTGAAAATTACTTGCTTTTTAGTGTATTTTGGATTCCTAGTTGTTTAAATTCCGACTTTTCCAAAAGTAGTAATGATTTTTTTGAAAATGGGTCCAAATCAACCTTTGACCTTCGATGTATCGAAAACTAAAAACGATATTGACCTGTAGTTTGCGTTAAAAGTCTTAGAATTGTATGCCCTCTCAAACAAGGTATCACAAGATAGGGGTTACCATTTGTAACTTTTGAGTCCCCCCCCCGAAAATTGTGGGTACGCCAAGAAGGAGTTCCTATTAACTTATAAACATTCTCTAAGTTTGGTTTTTTAATTTGCAGCCGTTCAAAAGTTATGAAGATGTCCCGGGACTTCTAGCCCACCCTGTGTAGATAACTTTAAGACTATTTAAAATGTCTAAAATTCTCGCCTCGAAGAGAAAACATCGCCCTAACTTCAGATGCATCATCACCCTCAATACACGTCGGTACTTCGTACGTTTTGCACCCCTGATAAAAGAACAGTACATTGAAGTAAGTGCCGTCTTTCCAGCTCAACGCTCTCTCGGCTCGTCAGCTGGTCTTGGCCTTGATATTCGACCAGTTAATTTCAATCGTATTCCAGTGTTCCCGTTTTGCACAGTTTCGTCCCATATGCTTAACTCAATGTAAAGTTTTCGAATATTATGCCAAAGTCGGCAACACTGCGTTGTATGCACATGCGCGGGTACATACACATTGAGGGACAAACAACCCCCTCCCGCTTCATACCCGTTAAAACGCTCGTCACCCAACCCTTGTTTACTTCACACAAAACTTAAATGTCAGGTCAACAGACGGAATCAGCGATTTCTTCCTTTTCTTTATCACATTTTCCCATGTTCCTATTGTTTTCGCCACCGGGGCTCGCACAAAACCTCCCCTTTTGCGGAAAATAATTTTTTTTTTTCTTTTCAGTCAAGCATTCATACAAATATTTTGAAACCTTTCCTCGCCGGTACCTTCGGGTACTTCTTGATATTTTCCTATGTTTATTGTTTACGCCAGAGGGGCTTGCTCAAAGTAAGTAATCCCTTCCGTGGAAATTGACAAGTAGGAATTATTCTCCTTTCAGTATAAAAATGTTTTGAAACCTTTCTGAGCCGGTATCAGGTACTCTCGCTGCCATCCTTTCATAATGAGAATTATTTTGGCTCAATAGAGGCCTTTTCTCACTTTCCAAAGAGCGCCTGTCACTGCATTGATCGGTCCCGGTCCGGCCGCAACGTGTTGGCCAGCTGTTCGCTCGCTTGCCTTACGAGTACCCTTTTCCGCATGTCCTTGGCCTTATACCATGTATTGATGTCCTATACGGATCAACCGATAATAGGATTCATGCCTTTTCACTCTGTCGTCGTCAATCTATTCATTTCATTTTTCACTTGCTTTTCATTAATACCGTATGGTTCTCCGGAGGGAGCGTGTTAACTTGCACGCGCACGGCACAGTGCAATGCTTGCCAATATTTTCGAACCTCTTCTTTCTGAAAGAAAAAACTTTTTCTTCTCTATAGGTTTGCCATTCATTTATTTGCATCTATAATAATAATGTCCTTATACAATTATACATGTAACTCTTTTTCTTTGAGGATCACTTTTCACACTGCTCGAAACCTACTTGAAAAAGTGTTTTTTTTTTTTTTTTTTTTTTTTTTTTTTTTTTTTTATGCGTGTTATCACACCTGCGTGGTCAGTTATGAACATACATTTTTATTTATTGGTTGCTTACTTTTGATGGGTTGTAATTTTTTACTCATGGCTATCTTAAATTTTAGCTTTTGCTCTTTTGTTTGGTCGTTTGGTTGTACTTACATATTTTTGGGCACCATTGTCTTTGTCTTGGTGCATGGTGCGTTTTTCATTCAATGGTGCGCGCACCGGTGAATGGTGTACTCAGTGGTGTAATGGTGTAAATCACCAGCGTGATTCGTGATTGGTGAACTGATTGTCGTTGTTAACCTGTATAAGCTTCCAAGAGAAGTATATCTCGCTCGACCCTCCAAATAGGCCAATGCATCTACCTTTATTAATCTACCTTGAATTCCTGGATACATCTCCGCTGAAAGAACTCTTCGGCGAACAGAAGTTCAATCGCCTCCAAAATTTTCAAAAATACCAAGAATTCGTGATCGGATTCCAATTGTCCGAACCTTCAAGAAGCGCGTGCACGATAAAACGTCATGATTGATGAATGGTGCATCCGTTCCGTGTGTGCCCGTAGAGTGCGTTGTATGTGAATGGAAAACACAATAAGTGTGAGTGTGTTAGAGTGGCGTAGGATTTTGAGGGAACTTATGGCAGATTCTATTGGCAACGCGTACCAGACGAGTATCGGGCAGTCCCGAAGTTTTATCTTCGCGATGGCACGGCGCTGTCAAATATCCGCAAATATTTCCCTCTGGTTGATCAAGATATTACCCTGTTCAGTTTATATAGTGTATGACAGCAATGCACAAAAATCCGTGCATCTATAATCTTCTCTTAATCGCGGTGGAATGACCAGTAAATTATCAAACTATCAACAGATAAATTAAAAGTCATATAGTGACGGAGACTTCGCTAGCTTAGGAAATTTTGTAGTCTTATTTTCCTGCATTAACGGTATCATTGAACTGAATTGTGTAATCTTTTGGTTTAACCGGTGGATTCATCGGTGAATTGAAAAGTGTCATGAAATATACTAAAAACCCAAGATTAACCCAAAATCAAAAATTAAAAATTGCTGAAGGGAGTGACAGAAAGAACAAAAACAACAAGAAGAACAACAACAAGAACAACAACAAGAACAATAACAAAAACAAGTACTATCACTACTCAGCAAAGCGGAATTAAGCGGAAACTTTGAAATTAGTTGCTTGCTTTTTTTTATTTGTCTTTTATCTATTATTTCATTTTTTATTCGAAACTTTGAAATTAGTTATTATTTAAATGATGCTATGACGGTGACGGTGCCTTGGTTTTGTTTTTTCGCCATATTTTCGGTCAACTCTTGTTTTTTTTTTGTTTTTACCTGCGACCACTCATCATTCATCCAAAAATGGGCTAGCCCGCGACGAATTCATCACGCCTCATCACCGTCCAGGTATAGTTGGAAGTGCACTTTTTATTTTATTACAAACATACTTCTTTTCATTATTTTTGGGCACAAACATAAAGTGAGGAGCTGCCGGAGGATTGAAAAGCCATTTGAGAAGCCATTTTAAGCCATTTTTAACCGCAAGTTATCAATTTTTATTTGTAAACAAAATTTCTAGTAAAAACGAATCCGGTGCAGAAAAAAAAAGTTACACTTCTAGATCAAGTATTCAGTTAATCCCCCGAAATTCTTAAAATTAATGTGAATTTTAAACTTTCCACGATTCCAGACGTGTACCTAAGTCCAATACATTAGAAAAATATATATACGGACAGATTCTCTGGCTGATTTGGCGATGGTGGGCCCCGCTCAAGTTCAGTCAACAAAAGACGGGGAGACGGGAGTGCGGCGAGGCCAGAAAATTAAGTGGACTGAACACATCACAATCTGCGACCAGAGTTGCCAATCTTCCAGTTTAAAACCAATTATTCTTCAAACGAAATTAAAGTAAGATGTGTAAATAATCGTTCCTGTAAAATTGGCAACGTGCCATGCCGCAGGTTCTTCTCATTAAACCCGTCCAATTACAAAGTAAGAAGGCACGTACGAGCGAAAAATTTGTCTCGAGGCGAATGAAAAACGGATCGCACAGACGCATGGTCTTACAAGTTTTCATTTGACCGCGGCCTCAGCAGTCACCACCTCCCGAGGACACGAAAATCGATGAGGTAGGTAGTTCAGCTGCTGTGCATAGGATCTAAGTATGGTCCTCAGATAGCATTTTGTGGACCTAACGGTTATCATCCAGGCTAAAAATACAATTCACAGGTTGTAAAGTATTAAGACTTGATGTTGTTGGGCAACGAAACTCCTGCCTCTTCGGAGGGAGGGATTTGGGGGCTCAATCCCCCCTTGAACTTCTTTTTTTTAAAATTATAGTGTGGTCCCAATAAGCCGATAGACTGAAATAGTATTTCTTCCGTATTGATTTATTTCTATTCAGTGAACTTAGTTGGAGACGAATACTTCAAATTCGCAACAAAAATTTCTTGATCCATTTTGTTTTAAATTTCAAGGTAAAAATCCGAGTTTTAATTAAATTTTTATCGAAACAAATGCACTTTGAAATGGCTCAAAACTGTGCCTTGGAGCAACTAAAATTCAACAAATTTTCGGGGGAGGACCATCTAACCCCCCTTCCGGCTGGGAGTGTCCCCCGAGACCCCCACTGCCCCCGTCACCCTTACACATTAGCCCCCCCCCCATAATCAATTTTTGGTTACGCGCCTTCCGCCTTCACCTTTGACCCCCCCCCCCCCCCCCCCCCCACAAATTGCAGTGCAGAATCAGTGGAATCATCGGTGAATTGAAAAATTCCATTGAATGTACACGGATGTAGGCGGATGCAATGGAGCTCTGACACTGTGCGATGGTGACGGTCGCCTCTTCCTCTCCGTTGCGAGCACATTGGAAAAATCTTAAAAGCTACAAAACCGCTCTTCTCTCTTACCCTCCTCCCCGCTCAATCATTCAATCATTCTTCACGCCGACAATTGAAAAGGAGAATTGGATATTCTATGCAACGCAACGCAAAGACACGGACGGACGGCCGTCTGACGTCCAACATCCAACATCCAACGTTAAACGTCCGACTCGATAGAATAGTCGCAGGCAAGTCCCTCTTATCCTCTTCTGAATTGAAATCGATTCAAGGGCATTCAACTGTATCATTCGTCATCAGACGAGGAAAACAGTGGACTAGGTATCGACTAAAGCTGTGACGATCTTTTAACCGACGTGTCTTATATCAAGCAGGGTCACACATAGAGTTGGGAAAATGGGGGTGTAATCGATTAAACGATAACTGGATAATTGGTAATCGTCAAACCTTTGGATTTAAATCCTAGATTTAAATTAAAATTTAGGATACTTGCAGATACTACTGATATACGTACTGTAAGAATCAGCCCTAATGATTATAAAATCATCCTCCAAAAAAATGACGATTACGATAATTTGGTAATCTTGTAATCGATTACAATTCACATACCCCCAACTCAGGTCACACAAACCCCACATAGCTGTCTTTTGACAGAAAAAATGTGTCTTCTACCTCCATGTACCGGGGCTAACTTTCAGTATCTCCATTTCCAGAGCGATATCTCCAAAAAAAAAAAAAAAAAAAAAAAAAAAAAAAAAAAACAAGCAGGGAAAATTCCAACACGCAGGTGTTGGAAAAGCGTGCCACTAAAGTCTGAACAGCTTTAATGCTTTTGCTAGCAATGATAATTCATCAAAGAGGAACCACGTGACATGGAGCTGATCTCGAGAAAATTGAGTCCAAAGTTGAAGAGCTAGCATTTAAACAAAAAACTCGGAATTACTTACGTTTTGATTTCATTCAACTACCGTGTTATGTTTTTGCATTTCAACACCGGAAAAGTGGAATTTTCTATGCAGGAAAGGTACCTACTTAATTTTTAGCGTTTAAAGTGACTTGGTTCCTTTCTTCTTTTTGTTTGGCATAATCACGAAAACCGAATCTCTAAGAGAAACCAAACGGCAGAGTTGGTTTACACTGTTGATATTATAAAATCCGTTAATCCGGACTTAAGTCCGTTCCCAATTCTATAAAAGGAACCAAGTCGGAGTTGGTTCCTTACGTGACTCGGATTAAGGTTTAAGAAAAAGGAACCGAGTTCTCATTTAATTTCATCATATGGACAATGACTTCAATGAGGCTCACCAGCTCACTTTTACCTGGAATTTTGACGGGAAATAGTTGTCATTAGAAGAAGCACTTGTTGCTTCGAGATTCAGTATTGCTAGGTCTATCAATCAATAACTCAATTTTATCATAAATGTCATTCAGTTCTTTTGTGACAAGTGCTGTCCAATTGAGCTTCTTTGGTGAGAAATGATGAAAACAATAAAAGATCAGATGCATCTAAAAGGAGATGAGTCAAAGGCGTTGTTTTTTTGTGTTTGTTTTTGTTTTTTGTTTTCAAAACTTTGGAGGGCTCTAGCTTAGAAGAGAAACATTTGCAGCACATATTCATGTAGGAAAATAAAGCCTTATATAGGTATATGTTGACCCCAAAAATACACTCCATAAGTTTGGCACTTAAGTTTTGCAACACCCTATATTCTTGATATTTTGCTCGCCGCCACCCTTCACAGAACACAACATCTTAACCATGCAAATTTTTAAAATCACAGTTTGATTGTAGAGATATTTTCTTCCCCCCCCCCCCCCTTTCAACGAAAAAGGGGAAAATGGATCGCCTGTCTTTGATGTTCGTCGTATGCGCGTGCACAGATTGTTCGGCTTTACGACTGCCATTTTGGCTTTCTTTATAATTCGTTTTGTGGGTTTATTAATGGATTTTATGACTATTTGATGCCGCCAATGTAATTTTCAGGCGATTTCACATAAAAATCAAAACTCTATAGCGCTGTAGCAAAAGTTTGCAACAAACCCATTGAAAGCTGAAAAGAGAAAATTATTTGATAAGGCTCGATCTTTTTTACCCACATAAAGTATAGACAATAGATATTTCTAAATCCCTCCACCTTTTAAACGGCTTGTTCAGGGATCAAAAATGAGGTTGCGTTCTTTTGAAGTCAAAGAGTGTCATTTTCGGAAAAGCCGTGATTCTAAATAATAAACAGTTTTTTTTCTTCTTTTTTCCGTTTTAGGTGCTGTCAGCACTTATTGCGATTTTCACGATGTAGATATGTAATATACATAAATGGAACACTTGCGAATTCATGAAAAAATAATCCTTTAATATACAGAACTAACCATTTCAGGTGCCCTTTACACGTCAAGCATTCTAGGGGTATAGATTAGTAGGTGTGGAGGTTTAAGACGTTTGATGATTTTAATTCCCCCTCCCCCATTTATTTTGTTGAAAAAAATCGAAAGTTTACAGTTAAAACTAAGCCATTATTCATTAAAACGCATTGTAATATTATTATTTTTTTTTTTTTTGTTGCCGTCGGTCGATATCATTTTTTGTGTTGGAAAAGCAAAGTTCCATATGGACCTATAGTTTCCAAAATTTGAAGAAGCTTCCAGTAAAAAATACTGTACACGCGAGAAACTTTTTAGGATCGGTAAATAAGTTATTCCAGAGTCAATTCCATAGCCGCAGCGAGGAGGCTGTCCAGGGGTGGAAGACACGTGACAGCCCCTCTGACTTTTTAAAGCTATTAATGCGAATTTTACCCCCCTCCCTTTGTTCTGGATTTTAAAAACCTTTTTTTCAACAAACCGCCCAAAATTTCCTCAAAAATCGCTTGATTGCATAGACGCTCATAAAGGGGTTTTCAATTTGCCGATCCCCTAGAATTTCAAATGTTTCTAATGACCAAGACCTGTTTAGTGTGACGTCATGAAAAAAATTGGTTCCAAAAAAAGGCTCCGCCTCACACGCGCTCTCGTGGGTTTTCCCATATGAAACACGATCCAAATTTTCAAATACAAGTGCTAGTAAACAACATGTTCTTTGCACCAGTTATGTTTATCACACCATTGGGTTCCACGTCCCTTAACCCGCCGTCAGTCGCGCGGGGTCGAAAACGACCCCAGGGGTCAGAAAAATGCAATGTCGTCCATGAAAATTTGAAGGTTTTAGCTCGTCCGTTTCAGTACCTTCCTTCAAGGGTTTGGACTATCCACTCTGTAAATATGAACTTAATTCAATCATTCGTTTTGAAGCACGGACGCGCCAAAGTTGCTTGGGGTCCTTTTCGACCCCGCGCGACTACTCACGTTCATAAAATGTGACCGCGTGAACATAACGTAAACGTGGGTTCTGTGTGGTGTTTGCACTCGTGTGATGTTAGGGTGGCCCTTATTTTGGACTTTTGAGAAATTGCACAGGGGGAACCTTGCAATCGGTTCATTTTTGCATGAAAAAAATGGGAAAAATAATAAAAAAATTCTAAAAAATTTTTAACCCGTGCCTCAATGAGCCTAAAGTGGCGCCCGGCGGAATCCTCGTACTCGGCAAATCGTGTTTTCGCGCTGTTTCACCCCCTCCTTAGAGCATGTCCTGTTGCACTCAGATAGTTCAAACTTTGTAGTATTAGACACTTTTAGGAGTACTTTCACGTATAAATAACCACAGTAGTCTCAGTACCTTCAAAATGTAATTTTTTTGCCCTCAAAATCACGTAAAATCACGATTTTCTGGGTCCGACTGAAAAAATCGCGTTTCTCAGCCATCTTTAGCACGTGATATAGCGCATGATCTGTTTCATTTCTACTGTGGGAACCCTGCAATCGGTTTATTTTTGCATGGAAAAAATGGAAAAAATAATGAAAAAATTCTAAAAATTTTTTAACCCGTGCCTCAATGAGCCTAAAGTGGCGCTCGGCGGAATCCCCGTACTCGGCAAAATCGTGTTTTCGCTCTGTTTCACCCCCTCCTTAGAGCATGACCTGTTCCGCTCAGACAGTTCAAAGTTTGTAGGAAGGGACACTTTTAGGAGTACTTTCACGGATAATTGACCGAAATAGTCTCCAAACCTTCAAAAAGAATTTTTTTGCCCTCAAAATCAGGTAAAATCACGATTTTCTGGGTCCGACTGAAAAAATCGCGTTTCCCAGCCATCTGTATAGCATTTGTTGTATTGTATGATCTAGTTCGTTTAGACTCATGAAATTTTGTCACGTTGTACCCTTTTTGGTGTACTTTCACCTGAAAGTAGTAGTTTTTGCCTAAAAATTTCTGACGAATGGGTTTTTGGGGGGCCCCAAAAATTTGGGTAATACAGTAATTTGAATAAATCAATGCGAGGAAAGGGAGGAATGATAGAAGCTCGGAGGCGTTACCATGGATTTATATCGCATTCAAAGGAAGCTGTTTTCATAACCTCTTTCAAGTTTCAAGTTAAAAATTATCAGTACCTGTGTAGATAAAAAACAACAACAAAAAATAAAAAAAAATGGAAAAAATTTTCTCCGGTCGAACCGTCTCACTTTTTAACGAGCTCAGATTCCCCCCCCCCCCCCCCCCCCCCGTTTTTGATATTTTTATTTAATATGTCACTATTTTATTGATTCATGAAAACACTTTTGCAGTATGAATCTGTTGACTTGGCTATTTCAAAAGCAGCACAGTCGAAGTTTAAAAATCATCTTTGGTATCTCGTTCCTGAATGCGCCGCTTTCTGTTTCTTTGATGACGAGGTGATAGATGAATGCAAAATTAAAATGGTAAAAGCACTTGAAGAGGATGGAATTTTTGATGAGAAGAAATATTTAAAATCATGAATTTTGAAGATATATTAGGAAAAGAAATGAACGATTTTGTGTCTAGCAGAACAAAGAATTTCTTTGATAGATTTGCTCTTCCTTCAGATTTTCTGAGCTCTCATCCGAGGACCTGGTTAGAATTAAGCTATCGAAGAAATCTTCAAATTGTCAGAAATATAAAATGCGTTAATGATGTAGCTGAGAGGGCAACTAAACTTATTTCCGATTACAACGACCCACTCACCAAAAATGAAGAGCAGCGGCAATATATTCTACAAATTGTTAGTGATTTTCCCAAACGTTAAAGGGAAACCCTTAGGAAAAAACTTGTATGAACATTAGGTAAATATTTTCAAACATGTTTTAAAATTCAGAAATATATTTAGTGCTATTTTTCAAAAGCGTTGAATACCTATTCTGCCATGCTAAGGAAGAACGCCGTAACTCCATTCATCAGTTACACTGTTTTTTCAGTGAATCCACGTGTATGAGAGTGGGGTAGAGACCAACAAATTCATCATAAACTAACGTAACTGACAAATGGAGTCACAACGTTCTTCCTTAGGCAGTATCTAAAGCTATAATTAGAATTTTTTGTCTGCTATGCTAGAGATCTACCTACCCGTAAGGTTCTTTTAGGGGGGGGGGGGTCCCTATGCCAACTCAAACAGCGACGTGTAAATTTAAAAACAAAATAAATCGGCTTTTGTTACTCTGCTGCTTCATTCTGTTCGTATTCATTAAATATTAGTAAAATAGCTTGTTTTCGATTTTACAGTAAAAGATCAGGCCCCCAAACACAATTCGTCTAAAATTATTAGGCAAAAACTACTACTTTCAGGTGAAAGTACACCTAAAAGGGTACAACGTGACAAAATTTCATGAGTCTAATCGAACTAGATCATACATTACAACAAATGCTATACAGATGGCTAGGAAACGCGATTTTTTCAGTCGGACCCAGAAAATCGTGATTTTACCTGATTTTGAGGGCAAAAAAAATTCTTTTTGAAGGTACTGAGACTACTGTGGTTATTTATACGTGAAAGTACTCCTAAAAGTGTCTAATACTACAAAGTTTGAACTATCTGAGTGCAACAGGACATGCTCTAAGGAGGGGGTGAAACAGCGCGAAAACACGATTTGCCGAGTACGAGGATTCCGCCGGGCGTCACTTTAGGCTCATTGAGGCACGGGTTAAAAATTTTTTAGAATTTTTTTATTATTTTTCCCATTTTTTTCATGCAAAAATGAACCGATTGCAAGGTTCCCCCTGTGCAATTTCTCAAAAGTCCAAAATAAGGGCCACCCTAGTGTGATGTGATTGCCGTTGGTTTTTTACTTTTCTTTGCTTACTGCAATACTTTTAGCAAATCTAATGTTTGCTCTTACTGTTTTTTTCTAAATTACTCGTTTATCCCAATTTGTTACGTATCAATTTTTACATAAATCAGTGCGGCGCCGCTTGCGATCTAGCAGCACCGCGTTTTGTCCATTCAAACCCGCACAAAGTGTCGATTCGAGGGAGTGCACTTCGCACCTCCATTAGTTTGGCCCTTTTCATGCATTTGAATCGACGAAATGCGGCGTTGCCAGATTACACGCGACGCCACTGATCATAATATTTTTTGTTTTTTTCCGTGAAAGTTTGATTATTTCACATGGGGGCGGTGAGTGGGGAGGGGAAAAAGGGAATGAGGTGGGAAATGGAGGGGGAAGGTGGGGGAAAGCGGAAGGGAGGTGTAAAAGGGTACCTAGAATCAAGTACGAAAACCAAAAAGATCACAGCAATAAAATCCAAGTATCTCCTCTTTGCTACCCCCCACCTCTTTTCCCCCTCCAGCCCTCCCCTAAATCCTCAATTTCGATTCTGTTTTTTGGTTCATGGAATTTTGCTAACCTTAATTGGCGTTTTTTCCATCTCAATCGGTAAAAAATAAAGTTTTTCAGATGGTTACTTGTTTCATATCCAAAATTTTAGGACTAAATATAGGAGGGGTATTGAGGGGGGGATATCTCAAAAACTTGCCCCCACAACCCCAAACTTTTTTTTCATGAAATTATCTTCTATAGTGCCTAGAAGTAAAAAAACCTCGATTTATAAGTTTCAAAACTAGTTAAAGGCAGCTGACCGATAAAAATCTGGGAAAAGTCACATTTTTGGGGGTTTTCCAACACAGATTACAATATACCAATTACTGAACGTAAAATTCTTTTTTCAAATCGAGTTTTCACGTGAAAAGCTTTAAAATACATACTTATTACCATTCTGCATGGTAATAAAAAAAATCAAAATTTTGAATGACGGTGGTAAAATGGGACGAAAGAACTTTGGGGTCGAAAACGACCCCGCGCGACTACTCGCGGAAGTTTTTAGGGCGCGACTGACGGCGGGTTAAAAAAATTTCCGATTGTTTCAATGAATTTTCCGATAGGATATATATTCCCGCGCTTTTTTTCCCATAGGAATAATCGAAATTCCATAGAGACAATCGGAATTCGTGTAGATTCAAGCGCGCTGACTATAGCAACGATAGGTCTCATGATTGAAATAAGGCGAAATCATCTATGGTTCTATTCTTACAGTTTTAACAGCCACTTTTTTCTCAGTGATAAAATATGAGCCCGCTACCACAAACTTTTTGAAACATCGCGCATCAATGCACAATCACAGTTATATCGAAGAAAGTCCTATGTTTTGTCCTTGTCACACTCACAGTTTCTTATGAGCACAAAATTCTAGGATATAGGCTCATCAGCACCATCACGACATGTGTGATGCCTCGAACAATAGCTTCGATACGAAGAGAAGTTGGAATGATTGAGTGTCATGGCGGTGATACTCCCATAAGAGACCGTGAGTAAGACGAGGACAAAATGTAGAACATTTTTCGCTGTAACTGTGATTGTAAATTCGCTTGTGATCTGTTAGGAATTATGCTAGAGTGAAAAGATACTTTAAAATACGTGGAATCTAATGGTGCAATAAAATTTGAGAAAACTGTTCTTTAACTAGCATGAATTTGCGTTCGAAAATTTGGATCTGATTTCTTATAGGTAAATCAACGAGAGTGAGAGATAGAGCATTTGTTTGGAACCAATTCTGATCGTGACGTCATCACTAAACAGGTCTACTTAAGGATATGAATGAGTCCCTCTCTTTTCTATACCCCCCCCCCCCTCTTCATCAATACCTCGCCGTCACTTCTTTTCGAAACCCTCGTCAAATAGATTTTGACACATTTATAGCGGTCGGGCCCGACCGCTTAATGCACCGTGAAGAAATCTTGTGACCGATGGAGCCCAAAGGCGAGGGGCAAAGAGGGTTCCAGCGGGAGATGTTTCCACCCCCCTCCTGCCTTGGAATTTTGACTCATAGGTTGGCACAAATGACTTAGGTTGCTGGACCTGTATGGAAATCTCGTTCAAAGGAATTCGACTTTGACGCTTAATAACTTATTGAAATTAACAGGAATACCAAAACTTTTACAATTTTAAGAAAATAGACGCCGAGACCTCCTGGATTTTAGCAATAAATTAATGATTAATGAAACCAGTTTTAAGAAAACACGTTTTTAATTTTTCAAACCTTTCCCGCCAAGGTTTTGCCATAAGCAAAGCATGCAACCTATATATTAGATATGAAAATGAAAACAAAAAGCGTACCGTATATATACGGCACGCTTAAAAACATTTTTACCATGGTAAACCAAATTTTATCGTATTTCACCTCGGGTTGCCGATAGCCATGTCTTTCAGTACTCCTGTTTTCGAGCGATATCTCCAATAAGAGTTATTTTTTTTTCTTTACCATAGTCAACTTATTTTTTTAATATTTTGCCTCCAGTCGCCACATCTATTCATATACAAAGGCATTTCTACCATAGTAAACATTTATTTTAACATTTTGCTGTCGGTCACCATATATATTTGTCAGAGTGATATCTCCAATAAAAGAGATTTTTGGCAGAGAAAAGTTAAATTTGTAGTATTTTGCCACCAGTTGCCACATTTTCATAAGAAGGTATCTAATGTAGTAAACAAATTTTTTTACACGTTTCTTTCAGTCGTAATGTTTCTCAGCACCTACTGAGATCTCTGATGGTTGTACGACTGCGACATTTCACACCATCCAATCCTTTTGTTCGCATTTAGCAACACTCATTTGCCGCGCGCTTATGTCCGTGCATTTCGTTTTGCTCCATTAATTGAACCATTTATTGATTTACTATCTGATCTGATCATCACTTCTTTTATTTCAACAAGCCATTTGATTTGATATTTTCAATCTGGAATGATGAAACTAATTTTTGATAGAGTCATTTGAAGGGCCTTCTAACACCGCAGCTTCTGTTTGACCAACACCGATGGAATATTTTCGGCTTTAACGCACATCAGTTGGTCACTTGTTGATTGTGGTGAATTTCAGATCATAGATTCCTCTGTTTGATCAAACTGTTTAATTGAGCTTGCACTGAGGCTTTAAACCATTAACTTGCCTTGACGTGATGTCACGTCGAGCCAAAATTGCTCAGGGAAAAAAATAAAGTAAAAACAAAACAAAAACAAAAAATTAAAAACAAATAAAAAATAAAAATAAAAAAATACCAAATTAATATATATTTAAAATGAATAGATAAAAGAAAGAATAATAAAAATTATACGTTTATGGGTTGAACAAGGGCGTAACTCGACCTGCTGTTACATTTCATTAATGAGTGAGAAAAAGAGAGGGAGAGGGAGAAAAAAGACGGGGGTCAATAATTCATCTTTTGTTGGCGTTGAAGTTAAATAAATAGAGACAGTGAGTGATCTTTGATGCACCTGATATACTTTACTCTACTGAAGCTATGAGTAAAATGTGATTAGATGCCTTGCATCCAGCATCGAGGTGTGTAATGTGGGGGATCGTGGGCTTAGGCTCACCTCATACGCGATTAAATTGCAGTCGAGCTGATCTGCTTTATTTGAAACGGAGCAGAGCGATGGTTGGAGCTGACAGCTGATGCCAGATTGATTTCGGGTTATCCGCGAAAATTCCATGATCGGTGCCTGCTCTTTAAAGATAGAGGTAAATAAAGAATCAGCGCAAATCTTGCGACAGGTTTCCTTAACTCCTTATGGGCTAAGCACGAGTATACTCGTTTTTCTTCTCTAATCTATTTTACATTATTTCAGTCTTCACTCCGGATAAACGCGACTATCGATGAAAACACAAGATAAGGTTTCCTTCGAGCGCCGCCAACGTATCGTGTAGGCAATTCCAACTCCCACGAGTACGAACAGTTAACTACCTTCCCTACATAAACTGTAGAGTTGCTTTCTTTTGAAATATCCTGGGCCCTTAGAGGGTTAGGCAAATTTTATTGCAAGGTTTGGAACTTTTCGCGGGACACCGAACGCCAAAAAAACGGGGGGGGGACAGTAAACAACAACCGTCATCAAAACATGTCAACAAAACCATTTGTAGCCAATAACTGTCTTTTCTTGTAGCCTCACACCGTTGACTTACTCTTTCTGCCCTCACCTCGCGGAACGGGTAAAAATCCATCGCTGTTATCCATAGTTGCCGAAAAAACAGTTCGGTCAGATAATACAATTCACAACCGCGTTCGTGCTGGTTCGAAAATGGAAAATCTTCGCCTGAACCTAATAATAAAATTACTCTTCTTTTATCCGGCTCAAATTTGGTCGGGACGCATCGAAATAACAGCCAACAGTCACCTACACTGCCGAGCTAAGCAAGAACGCCATAAACGCCAAAAATGAAACATAAAATTGAGTTAGACACGGAAAACAGCTAATTTATAAGATATAGATGTGCACTTTCACGTGGTGGAATCAGAACTTAACTTTGAACGCATTTTACTAGATTTCATGTGCAGTGGAGATACGGCGTTCTTCCTTAGCACGGCAGTACAGCTGAGTGATGGACATGTGCTAAGTTTACTTCATAGATTTAATTGACGGATTTGTTGACTTGACAGAATAACGGTTTCTGATAAATTATTTCACAATTGTATGTCAATTGACTCAAAAGGGAAATTTCAGGTAGATTTCGATTGGAGTAATATTCACCACTCAACTGTAGGTGGCTGTTGGCTGTTATTTTGTTGAGACCCCAAACAAAAATGAACTCTTTCCACTTGACTCACTTTCATAATATAGGAAGCAAAGCACGTGCTGGGTTTCTATAGGTATCTGCGGCTCCATAAAAAACTGTGGAAAAGAATTGATCTTCGCATGGTTAAAACAGACCCTCTAGTAATCGATATTTTTGTATAGGTTTAAATGAGAGACAAAACAAAGCCTCTACCGATCTGACAGTGCTGTCTCTGGCGAATGTCATAATATGGTAAGCTAATCACTGTCAAACGACAGCAAATAAAAAGAGTGGAAAAATGCTCAGAGACTGCAGTCGAGATCATATTGAAATGTGAGAAGGGGAGGCGTAGAATTGTATTTAGTTATCCGAGAATCAGGAGTAATAATCTAGGTAGTCGACGCCGCGCGCCGAGCCGTTGACGGTAATCATGCGTGGCATATAAATATGTTTTATCCAGTGTGGCATGGCTGATTGTTTTCCGTAGAAACTGTTTGCCCCCGAGGAGAGGACTTGATAGCTTTATTTCCCAAAATTACTCGGAACGCGTTTCGGGTTTTTAGTTCCGTTGTTGTTGTTGTTGTTGTTGTTGTTGTTTTTTTTTTTTCTTCTCCTCTAAATGTTGCAAAATTACTCAGTTGTTACAAACTTTATCTTTTATCAATGGATGAAGTTCAAGCCCGGAAAGACCATGGACCAATAAATGTTCGGTATAGACGCTCCTGCCCCCAGATGATTGGTGAACACTTAAGGCCTTTTAAATACTTACGTAAACGCTCGCCAGCCAACATCTTTCGGGGACCGTGTGTACCGAACATTTATTGGTCCCATAACTCGTCATAATTAGTCGAGATTGATTCCTGGTGTTGGACAGTCAATTTAAACTATTGACAAGATATGGCTCTTCAGTCCTGAATTTCGTCCATTTTCCCGTCATTGTAACCGTTTGTAATTTGACTTAAGCAAAGATAAAATTCAGCCAGCCGATACTCAATATTGCTTCTTTCCGGTGGAGGGTCTAGTCGGACAGCCGACAGAAGAGCAACAGCTATCGCTCTGTGCGTGTTGTAAAGTAGTGCGTTTCCACCTGACTCTCGAAGTTTCTTCTTATCCTGAACACATTACAATGTCCTTGATTACAGTCACACATTGAGCTGAACTGTTTTAACCATACATACTTGTATTTTGATGAACCGGTGAAATCATCGATGAATCAATAAAATGTCGTTAAATCAAATAAACTCAAAACGGCAGCTGTGCACGGGGGCTACTGGCTAACCTAGATTTCGATTCTCGCCCTGGTTACAAGCGAGAGAGACCCCACCTACAATTAATTCGCGCATGATTTCGATCGAAATGAATTATCATAAACAAAAATGAAAAGAGTGCGGGGTCTGCTCGCATAGGCAGGCGAGGCTCTGCTGCATGCTGAGGCTCCGGCCGGCTTCAGCTTCAAATCAAACGCCGCGACGACTGTGAGTAAGTAGGTACCTACTTACAAAGCGTACGGCGCACTATGGTCTGAGATCGAAAAAAAGTGGCCACAAATCCAGTGAAAAATAGTCATCAAAAATCATCGTTTTCGACCTTTCAAGAGTAATTTAAGACTTTATGGTGACACTTTCAAGTTTAAATTACTTGTTAAAAGTGTTCTCTGTAATTGAATTTGGTATTAAAAGTTTTTAAATGATGAATTTATGGGAAATCCACTTTCTGATTTTTGGCCACTTTTTGACGATTTCAGACCATAGTGCGGCGGTAGAACGGGCGGAGCCAGTTTAAATTGCGATTATCGATAATCGATAATCATAATATTGGTCAAGTCTGTCTAATGTGATGAGTTTGATTGGTGAGGGTAATGAGGGGAGGGGCATCTATTCATCTTGATCTTACAAGCTTACTTAAGTATTCAACTTACTGACTGGATTGCGTACGCTTGCTTCATAAAACCCATAAAATAATTCCATTTTTACCTGCAACAAATTAAAACATTTCCATTAATGATTGATAACATCATCTCTTCAACGAAGAGTTTTTTTTAAAAAAAAAAAAAAAAATGTTTCGATCCAACTTAGCTTGCCTAAATGATTTTAACGATGTAAATGATGAAACGAGTTTCAAGAAGGTGTGATAAACCGGGAGAGAAGACTTGAGAGTAGGACAAAAGCGGTAATTTACCAGAAAATCGTTTTTTTCAAAGATGAATATTTGGTACAGGAAATGGAAGTCGCGCTCTTATTGGGAGGCTGCAAGAGCCGCTGCTGAACACTGCTTTTAAATTTTTTAAAACATTGACAGAGCTTGCTGACAGGATTGTTAAGAAGTCAAGATGCTGAAGAATGTATTATGTAATGGAGCTGTTGCAAACTTTACAGGCTTTTACAGAAAAACAGGCTTTTACAGGTTTTTACAGGCTACTACAGGCTTTTTAAGAGTTGATTATGGGGTAAAACCCTGTAAAAATAACGATTCGCGCACTAAAAAATCACGAAATCCACTCCTAAACTCACAAAATGCTTTTAAATGTGAAATCGTAATTGCGGCCGGGGCCGCGGTTTGCATTGGGTTTCCCTATCTTCAATTAGCGCCATCTACACGAAGTGCTCTTCGCAACACCACACAAGAAGAAGAAGAAGCATACAATTGCCATTAGATTTGGGTGGCCTCGGCCGCCATTTCGGTCTCGCGTTTAAAAGCATCTTATGAGTTTAGGAGAGGATTTCGTGATTTTTAAGTGCGCTATTCGTTATTTTTACAGGGTTTTACCTCATAAACAGCTGTTAATAAGCCTGTAGCAAAAGTTTACAGCAGCTCCATTGCTTCTTTTAAAAATGCAGGCCACACAATTACTCAGGTATCTTTGTCCTAGATAGTACGGTTCCCAGATGATTTGTCCAAAACTTTAATGTCCTAAATCCAGTAGCGGCGCTTGCAATCTTACAACGTTCCGTTTTGCCCATTAAAAGTCATAAAAAAGTCGAAATATTGGGGATGCACAGTGCACTCCCTTGCACCGATATTTTACAAGGCTTTAAAGGGACGAAATGAAACGTTGTCAAGTTGCACGCGATGCCACTGCCGATAAGTCCAAAACAAATATTTGGCCAATAACACATAATGTCCATCGCATTCTTGTCAAAAACGCAAGTACTTCCAATTTTTTAACCGTCCAAAAAATAGGTCCAATCAAGGTCCATATATCATAAGGTCTAGCCGGTAGCTTTCTGCTCCCCTCGTTGGTCCACAGTTTGGGAACCACTTCTCCATTTAAAACCATTGATTCAAGATGGCGGCGAACTCGGGAAGAATGTTAAAGTAAATGGGGGTATGGGTTCCCAAACTTTGGATTTCCCGAGTTGGCGCTACCGGCCAGACCTTATTATACCTTTACTTTTATAAGTCCAAAAGTAATTACATACAATACAATGCCCAAAGTCCAATCTGCTGGGCGAATAGGATGTTTGAGTCACGTTTCAACAATATTGGTTCTATAAATTGACGGAGACATTTTGGCAAAATATAATGGCTGGTTGTAAATAGCATGATAATACGCCCCCGCCTACATGGCCTAATAGTTTGCCAAAGTTTCAGTGCTTGAATTCTAGAGTCAATCTAGGACCAATATCGTTGAAACTTGGCTCCAAAAATTGAGTAAAAAATTACGCAATTCCTACAGGGACGCCCCTTTTGATTCATGCTTTAACAAAAAAAAATTATGAGCCCTTCAACGTCAAATTCTCAAAACGTGACCAGTGGCTGCGGTGACGCACCCAGGATTCGAGGGTGGGGGGGGGGGGGGGGGGTAAAAGTCAAAGCTTCTTGATCAATTTCTTTAGCGTCACAAAATTCAGAGTGCGCCGTTCCGTTATAAGCCAGCCCGAAAATTTACACCGGGTTTGGGGCCGGGGATTTAGCCCGATGCCCCCCCCCCCCTTTGGGTGCGCCACTGAGTGGCTCTATTTATTAAGCCGGAACCTTACTTCAGACAGGTGAGGGAATCACCTTAAATCTTGCAACATCGCTTGTGTGGTCGGTCGGCGTTGGAGACTCGGTGTCTGATCGGATTCAAGGTCATGACGACGCGCTTGAAGAGCCGAAGACTCACTCCTCCTCCTCCTCCTCCTTCGTGAGACCCGCGAGAGTAATGCCCGATCCCCGATCCTCGAGATCGCCATCCGATGGATCTATCTGGATCCGATTTCTTTCTCGGACGACAAACGCGTTGCGTTGCGTCGCGTCGCCATCGGCTGCTTGGACACGCTCGCAAGCAACAACAGCACCGCGCGTCGCGCAGCGGTCGGCAACCGCTTGCGCTTCACTTATAACCAGAAAACAACAAACCTTAAACGGTCAGCGCAGCGCAGCGGTCGGTCACTTCCGCTGAGCGGAAACTACAATAACAACGCAAGCATAGTCGCCGAGTGTGATTCGACGATCTTTAAAAGCTTCATTCCGAACATTTTTTTTATTTATTTATTTACTTACTTAGGTCAATTGCGGGGAAAGTTAGATTGCGCAGGCGCAGTATGGTCTGGGGAGGCTTAAGCTTCAAAATAGGCCAGTTGGCTGTTCGTTTACTTTTTCGTTAAACCGATAGTAAAGACTGTCTATGAGTGCCGCTATTGGTAGAACATTGTAGGTCTGTAGGACTTGGCTGTTGCTATGTGAAGTGGTAACCATAGTTAAAAGTCCCATTTCCAACAGTATCATAAAGGCTACTCATGAGTTCCTTTTAACATACTGTGGCAACAACGGATACCCTCCATTTAAACCTACGTAAATAATCGATCTTCAGGAGATTCACTGAATCCCTGAGAAATCGATACTTTAACATATGTTCTAACGGCAAGCAACATGATTGCCAAATAGCACGAGCCACTATTAGTGAGCACTTTTCTGGAGGGGCAGTCTCCGTGCACGTTCAATGGGGTTCGATCAAACTGCTGAGCTTCAACTTGACACTTCTAAAGTTCGGAAAGAAACTTGAGCAAAGTCGTTATTTGAAGACGGGTCTGATGATCGGTGACTTTGTCAAATAAATCCATCAAATAGCTCTTAATGGACGAACACCGATACAGGTTAAACATGCGCCACATAACGGATGGAAACATGGATTTTTCTGTACATGTAAAGTTTTTGTTTTTCTGATTTTAAAACATTTTAGTGCTGACATTTTCTTGAATGAACTATGTTGAAGGGCTCACCATACGCTCTAACATGATGAATGATTATTCACACATTTTTAAGTTTTTAACAGATGCTGCTGTTTATTGTTCACAATCATAATTTTTATTTGTAAATTCCATGTTTTGATCCTCTGTGCGAAAATTGGCAATTGACATTTAGTGGTGAATGTTGGCTCATGCTCATTGGTGGCTCTATTATTTGATCAAACTGTTTGAGCGATTACACTGATGTGCGAAGGCTTTTAAACCCCCGCTTAAGAGCTCACCATGAAACGTCTTCCGGGAGTCGCAAAGTTACCACCTTCTTTTGAGATGCAAAAATCAGCCATCATAGGGGTAAATCTTGACAATCATTGCTTTCCATTAAGTAAACTTAGTAAATTCTTTCAGTATGCCGTCATTTATAAACAGAGAAAAAAAAATTAGGTAATTCAACAGTCTGTTGTTAAAAATGGTGAATGCAAACTCATGCGTTGATTAAACTAACCATTTTGTTGATTTTACAATCCGATCTGTTAAATCAATCATAAACATAGATCAACAATCCTAGAAGGTAAATCAACGATCCGAAAAGGTAAATCAACAATCCAAACACGTAAATCAACAGCCCAAACAGGTAAATCAACAATCCGATTTGTGAAATCATCGACCCGCAGATTGTTGCTTTAACAAATCGGATTGTAGATTTACCTTTTAGAATTGTTAATTTAACAAATCGGATTGTAAAATCAACAAAAGACTGTTATTACCTAAATTTGTTTCTCAGGGAAAGGTACGTATTTCTTCTTTATTTTTGTGATGTCGGTCCACCTTTCAGGTGTTGACACAGCATACGCCGGATCGTAGATGATTTAAGTGGGAATGTAGCTGAATTCTTCACACCAAGTATCACAAGCATATTGTTCATTCTAAATATGTCATTAAAAACCGGTAGACAAACTATTCACAGGAGATCAGTGGCGGAGGATAGGCAGCGTTACTCAATGTAAAGTGTCCGTCCGCGTCCCTTGCTCGCCACCTCCGCCTCTGCCTCTGCGCGGAACTTGGCTATGAGCAGTGTTGCCGTTTTTCAGATAACTATCCGATTTTTCCCAATTAACTTAATAAAAAGGATGTGAATTAGCAGGAGAACCTGGCAACATTAGCTATAAGTATGCTAATCGAGGTTAAATTACAGCACATTGTTCTTCAGAGATGCCCAAAGCACCGCTCCGCACAGGCTGGGATGAAATCAACGTTGCCGTGCATCCAATACAAAAATGATAATAATAATAATAAAAACCTTTATTGGTATCTAACGGAAAAACCTTTTACTTAGCTATCCATGAAAAATTGTTTGAATGAAACAACCGAACTTTCACTTGTATCAGTTTGATTTTGAAACGTAGAAAATGGGTTTAGCATCGGAAAGTTGAAATTAAACCCGGTCTAAAAGCATCTTAGAATGTTAAAATTTAAAAAAAAAAAAAAAAAAAAAAAAAAAAAAAAAAAAAAAAAAAAAGAGAGGGTAGGTCATTAGCTTTGGATTTCTTGATCCAGGTTTCGCTGCTCCTCATTCCTTAAATTTATACATGCCACTGTTTAAATAGAAAAATCTCGAGGAATCCTCAAGCCAAGGCCATTTCAAGGAGGTTTTTTCGTCGAGTCACTGAATTGCATCCAAATTAAAATATAGTAAGTTGGGAGAAAACAAATATTGTTTAATAACAAATGCATTTTATAGTTGTGTTCTACCCTCAGGGTGCAATGTGACCAAAATTAGGACAAAATATAAAAAAAAAAGTCACTTGATTTTTATATAATTTACTTCAATGTGCCCTGATTTCGTTTTGTTCTTTCTTTTTTAGGTCCGATAAAGGAGATGCAAGGGTCTGAAAGGTTGTGTTTTTTATGAAGAAGATAAAAGTACTAGATGAGCTGAGAACAAAGACGCCTTTGGTTTCTATTTAAGTCCCATTGTTCCATGGGACTAAGATGGGACGATAAGATTTTGACCAAAATATATCGTTTTAAATGAGAATTTCGCGAAGTGACGTCACGAAGCACTCGATTTTTTACAACTTTATACGTGTGTATCTCCAAAACTGGGACACTTAATAGGAAAAACCCAAGGCACCATTGTTCTCAGCTCACCAAGTACTATCAATTTTATTGCTAAAAACACACAATTTCAGACCCTTGCAACTGCCCCATTGCCTTTTGAAGATAGAACAGGTCCTTTGCAATGCATCTATTGTAACAACTAACAAGGAGTAACCCTCCAGAAGTTCGAGTTCACTTTCGATCAAAAACTCCAACAGTCAATATCTTCTGAGTAAGATGATCTTAAATTATCAATATTTTCAGCATAGAAATCATGTCTTTATTGATGATTATGAAGACGATTCTCCTCTGATTCTTCTCATCCAAACAATCAACGAAGAACGAAGGATTTTAGGAAGAAAAATCCTTCAGACCTTCATTCTGGTGGCTTACCTCTCAAATTTTCAAATGAAGGTAAATCTGGTAAATACTCCAACTATTGATATAACTATTACTTAGATAAGATATCTTCCTTTGTGATGTCTATGATCTTTTCGATAGCTAAACTATTGTTAAAAAGAGAGTGGACGTCAGAGAGGAAGGGATTGAAGATCTTTGGCGAGCCCAAAAATGCACTTTTGACGCTATACTTCAGTAGGAGCAAAGCATAAGTTTGACTGCTGCCATATTTTTTTACTTATGAAAAAAAAATATGAAAAATAAATAAATAAATAAACAAATAAATAAATAAATAAATAAATAAATAAATAAATAAATAAATAATAAATAAATAAATAAATAAACAAATAGATGGATAGATTGATAACTAAATAAATAAATAAATAAATAAATAAAGAAATAAATAAATAAATAAATAAATAAATAAATAAATAAAAGGAAAACGCACGCAATAGCAATACTTATTGTGTGTTTTAAATCTTGCTTGGTAAAATTAACGTTTTTCAGATTCTAACAAGTACTCTTTAAATTCGAAATCAAACTCAGGGAATCGAAAAAATCACATCTATGATTGACAGTGCAAGGGCAGGAATCCTTTCAAACAAGAGAGCGTCTAATTATTCTAATTTATGAATTACCTACTTAATTGTTGCGATATAGTTCCATGAGCGATAGCAAGTGGTCGTAAGTTAAACGGCAACGATGGATCACGGTTGGTCCAAATTGTCCGTGTTGCTTCCTTTTTCGTCTCTCTTTCACTCCTCTCTGCCCCCCCCCCATAGCCCCTCTTTCACTATCCATTCAGCTATCTAACATGCTATCGAGTAATTGAATGGGCATATGCATGCTTAAACAGTCCGACTACTGCAAGATCTGATGCAAGCGAGCAGGTTAAATGCTCTCTTATCCCCTATTGTTATCTTGATTAATTTTAGATTGATTTTGAATGTTTCTTCTCGTTACTTTTTATTAGCACTTCAGAAGCGACTACTTGAAACATTTAATGTGATTTTTATGCGGACGCTCATTTGTACGTCTGATTTGGGGGCGGGCCGCTGATTTACACGTAGGCACTTAGCGCTGCTTGAATATATTTTCATTGTTTTCCGATTAAAATATAGAGAGAACAACGATGGTGTTAGCTGGATTCGCTGACAAGAAGAAAAAAAAGATCATAGAGAGAAAGATAGCTTTTTTTTCATTTTTTCTTTTTTTCTATTTTTTATTATTAAATGTAGAAGCCAATGAGCTTTGCATATTACATGCCCCCGTCTAGCAGGGATCGTCGTTTACTATGTTAGCTACTTGAATTAAGACAAAGGAAAGATGAGGTGACGAGGCCCGCCCGAAGCTGATGTTATGAATTTCATGGTCATCGGACCAAACCAACAGACAAAGTTCTCTCTCTCTCTCTCTCTCTCTCTCTCTCTCTCTCTCTCTCTCTCTCTCTCTCTCTCTCTCCTTTCCATACCTTCCACCCATCTTTCAATCGCTTAAACTGTCTCAAATATGATGCACCTCTTTTAGGCGTACCAAGATCAAAAAACTAATGGGTAAAATCTTGGAGCAAAGCAAACTACCCATAACAATAGAGGGACTATACGCTATGTTATAAGTCTTATTCCAAAGTGTAGCAGCATGGACAATTTCGATTCTGGTTAGTTTCCCTCATTTTTTAAACCTGAAATGAAAAAATGGGTAATTATATAATTCTGTGGAAACTGGTTTGAAACAAAAATGCAAGTTCGTTTTAGTTTCTTTATCGAGCAAATTCTTCCAAAAGAAACAGCTATACCTACCGATTTCTGGGCCCAGATAGCCATTCCAAAACGCTTGAACCTCAGGTTCAAACCAATTTCGAATGGATCTATAACAACTTTTCTTTAAACTTTAAAGGGTTAAAAAAAAGGAGGCAAATGAACCGAGCCAGAGTAAAAATCTCCGTGAGAGATTTCCATCGTGGATGCTTCCTAGGCGCAGGGCTGCCGTTTTGTGTATAATCAATGCTATTTTTCTTGTCTCCGATGATTCTACCGGTTGAGAAAAGATTACACAGTTCAGCTCAGTTTATGATTGTAATGCATGAAAGTACTCGTATTTGTAATCTTTTCTCAACCGGTGGAGTCGTCGATGACTTTTAAAAACTTGCGGATATTTTAATTAATCAACGGAGTTTCCACCGATTGAGAAAAGATTACAGATGCGAGTATTTCGTGCATTACAGTCATACACTGAACTGAACTGTGTAATCTTTTCTCAACCGGTAGAATCATCGGAGAATAGAAAAATAGCATTGATTATACGCAAAACGGCAGCCCTGTCTAGGTGTCTTAAAACCAGAGGATTTTTCTATTGTCATAGCTCGTTGGGTTTTGTTAATCATCTGACTATTAGGCTTACGCTCTGATTGTTAAATAATTTTGAAACCATGGGCGGCGCGTATGAGGGGCTATTGGGGCTATAGCCCCCCCCCCCCACTTTTTTGGGAACGAGGGGCTAAACAAATTTTTGAACGAGAAAAAAAGAAAAAAGGAAAAAAGGGAAAAAGGAAAAAAAAAGAGAAAAAAAAAGGATGAAAAAACGTTATCAATTGATTTCAGTAGAGCAAATAACTTGAAAAGCAAAAAGAAAAAAATTGTTATTTGCCCCCCCCCCGCCTGCGTCAAACGTTATTTTGAAAAAGGTGAAGAAAGATGTAGCGACTAGGGAGAGAAACAGAGGACCACTCAGATTAAAGAGATCTGAGAACTGGAGAGAGAGAGAGCAAAACACTTACACTTGACCAAAAACTTAATACTTAACTCACCATGAGATCTGAGCTCATAAGAGCATGCCTAAAGATAGGTTATCATTCTAATCCTGGAAGTCAGTCACTCGTGCCTGAAATAGGGAGATTGCCTAAGGCATAGCTAAGGACAGCGGGGCGGCGGTAATAAGTCGATAGAAATCATGATTATATCAAAGTAATTCCTGAAAAGACAATGTGATGCGGCGGATAGCGGTTAGGCCTAAATTGAGGTCTACCGCGTGCTGGGACAGCGGACTTTGAGCCAAAGTCGGCGGTCAGAATAGATGGAGCATAGCGGCGAGAGATTAATAAAAGCAAGAAAACATTACCAAAGAAGGAAGCTAACTTCTACAGTCTACGGGTCTACAGTCTAAGGAAAGCGAGGAAAAAGGAAAGCGAGATCGATTCTACAGCACACACAGTGAAGCGAGTAGGCCAGACGAGAGAACAAGCGGTCAATCTATCAGACGCACACACGAGAAGTGAAGAAAGAATCGCGGATCGAGGCCTACGAAGCGGGGAACGGAAAAACTGGTGCGAACCGGCTGACTCGGCTGTGATTGGTTCACGTGACGCGGCGTGCGGATTGCCTACTCGCGGCGGGGAGGCGTTTTATACTGTGTGACGTATATGCGGAAACATACCCCCGGCCTTGAACTCCTTTAGGGGTTCTAAAGAAGTACTAGCTTCACAGTCATTAGTAAGGAAAGAAAGAGAAAAAACCAAAGCTTACCATGCGTGTGAACGTTGAACAATGTAACAAGGGGGTGGAAATGATGTGGAAGAGAAAAGGATATATACAAGTTAAAATTAAAAGGCGGCGGTAATTAAAAAAAGTAAAGCGGCGGTTGAGAAGTGATTGGAGCAATTGCGGCCCTGGATGAAGGTGATTTTTATGACACGATTTGACCAGCAATCGCGTGACAGGAGAATCACTAGGCAAAATGATAGGATAGCGGGCGTCTTCACTTACAGCGGCGTGACGCAGGCGGCCGCCAACTCTGATCAAACCATTTTCATCGACAAATGGATTTAGACGGCGGATGCGGGCTGAGCAAGGCTGATTAATTGTCAACTGATGAAATTCGGCAGCGAAATGGTAGCGCTGGATGGCGCGTAAAATCCACATCTCGGCTTGGTGTAGTTCAGATGGCTGTGTGTTGCCTTTGAGCTCAACTTTGAGATGAGTTTGAGCGTAGAAGCGATGCACAACAGCAATGACACGAACAGTTTTTTCCCAAGTTGAGAATTGCGGTATGATGAAGGGAGGAGGGGGGGCAGCGGCCACAAGTACAGTGGTTGGTGGCTTGGTTTCAGGCAAGTCCTTCTCTGGGATGAGGATGGGTTGCTGAGGCCAGAATTCCTCTGATTTTGAGAGCCATTCAGGTCCGTGCCACCAGAGCGGATGATCAGGAAGTTCATCAGGTGAGAGCCCTCGGGAAGCGCAATCAGCAGGGTTGTCAGCGGAGCGAACATGTTTCCATGTCACTTTAGCGTTTAATTCTTGGATTTCCGCAACTCTGTTAGCGACAAAAGTCTGGAGGCGGTACGTCGGCGTTTGAATCCAAGTGAGCGTGATAGTGGAGTCTGACCAGCCTGTGACTGACTCAATTGCATAGTAAGACTCTAAGCGGGGTAAATAACTAGAAAAAAGAGCGTTAAGTATGGAAGCGGCACAAAGTTCGAGTCGAGGCAATGATAGCTCCTTCTTTGGAGCGACCCTGGTTTTGGAAATAATTTGAGATACAAGGGCGGCGGGGTGTTGCGGGGAAGAAGGAGATCTTAGATATAACACTGCGGCATATCCAATTATGGAAGCATCGCAAAAGCCATGCAATTGATAGGTTGGACTAGGGCGGTGCAACAGTCGAGGGATGTAAATCTTCTCGAGTGCGGGTAATAATGACAGAAACTTTTGCCAGCGGCGGAGCACTCCAACAGGCAGCTTCTCATCCCAATCAAGCTGTAAACGCCAGAGTTCCTGCATGAAAGCTTTAGCGGCTAACACTGTAGGGGCGACCCACCCACACGGATCAAAAATGGAAGCGATAGTGGATAAGATGCCACGTTTCGTTGCGGGTTGAGCGGTTTGCTTGATACGGTACGTAAAGCTGTCTTTATTGGAGACCCATTGAAGCCCCAAAAGAGCGTAGCGGGGGTTGTCAGGATCATCTAAGAGAGGGCACTCGAGATCCTCAGCAGGAAATTGTTCCAAAATGGCGGGGCAATTTGAAGTCCATTTTCGTGATTGAAAACCTCCAAGAGCGAGCAAAGCGATGAGTTCATTCATCACATTGCGAGCAGCAGTTTCTGAGTCGGCGCCTGAAAGGATGTCATCCACGTAGATTTCATCGAGCAGGAGCTTGGCAGCAGCGGGGAAGAGGTGACCATAGTCTTTGGCTAACTGTTGCAAGGTTCTAATGGCCAGGAACGGTGAAGAATTGATCCCAAAAGTTACTGTATTGAGCGAGTAAGCGGTTAGCGGGAGTTCTTCGGATGGACGCCATAGAATGGTCTGGTATGGACGGTCATCAGGGTGAAGGTCAATTTGGAGATACATCTGTTTGATGTCCCCTGAGAAGACTACAACATGGCGGCGGAAACTAATCAAAACATCTCTGATGTCATTTTGAAGTTTTGGGCCCGGCAAGAGAATATCATTCAATGAAAGGCCATTAGAAGTGCGAGCAGAAGCATCAAAAACAACCCTAGTCTTTGTATACCTAGCTGTGTTTTTAATAATACCTTGATGAGGGATTATATAATGCGGGGAGTGAGGAGCGGGGAGAGGAACAGGAGACATGAAACCATCCTTTTCATAATCAACCATAAATTGCTGATAGGCTTCCTTAAAATCAGGATTTTTCACAAAGCGACGTTCCAATGACTGTTGACGGACATGGGCCTGCGGATAAGATGCTCCAAGCTGTGAGTGATTGGGGCGGAATGGCAGGCGCACACAGTAACGTCCATTTTCTTGACGGAAAGTAGTCGCAGCGTACAGTTCTTCAGCGGCAGCATCTTCAGGGCTGATCTTCGGAGTAGTTTTCACTTCTTCTAACGTCCAAAAGCGGTCCAATTGTTCATGCAAGTTAGCGGGTGATTGAGTTAACATGATGACAGGATTGGCAATGGGGGGGCGGCGGAGCGGAGGGATGAGCGGATGCAGGACCTATGAGAATCATTCCAAAGACGGTACCAAGAGCTATAGGTGACGAGGGACCTAACTCAACGGTGAAACCTGTAAGGATTTTTGGAAATAAGTCAGCTCCTAAGAGGACATCTACAGGACCTGGCTTATAAAAATCTTCATCGGCCATTTTGAGGTTAGCACAACGTTGGATAACCTGGTCAGCGAGGGCCATCGAGGGAACAAAACCTGTTAAGTTTTTAGCAACGATGACTGAATGATTATGCGTGACTGTTTCATTTGATAAAGTGCTAACATTTACCTGAACGACCCCTTCAACATTGACTTTGGACTGAGAAAGGCCTGAGACAGCGGAGATGGTAGTTTGAGGTTTCAAATGCAACAGTTGAGCACAGCGGACAGTGATAAATGAGTTTTGTGCGCATGAATCCACAAGCGCACGAGCGGAGATTTGACGTCCATTGGGAGCTGACAGCACAATTCGAGCGGTTGGCAACACTGTAAGACCCGTGGTTTGAGACATCAGAGCGGCAGAGGATTGCAGATGGACAGCGGAGGACTTCTGGTTTTCATGGAGCAGAGTGTGATGTCGTCCACTGCATTGCAAGCAGGTGCGTTGAGACTTGCATTCTTCAATCGGATGAAAGCCTAAACAATTGCTGCACAATTGACGGGTTTGAACAGCTGAGCGGCGAGAGGATGGAGTCATCTGTCGAAATTCCTCACAGCGGAATGTGTGATGATCTTTTGAGCACCATCCACAGCGTTGAGATGGAGTAGTACCTGCGGCGGGGAAAGAAACGGGGCGATTCGGTTGACCAGAATCAAAATGGCGGCGGTTATTGGAGGTTGTTGCAGCATAAGCGGCTGGAGCTGCGTTTGTTTTTGTTTTGCGGGTGGCGTTAGGGGAAGGCGAAGCTTTACTGATAAGTACCTTCACATCCCTAGAAGTACTAGGTTTGGGCGGAGCAGCGAAAGGGTTATCCAACACTGATGTGCACTCATCGCGGAGAAAGTCAAGCACTTCATTAATTTTAGGGTACGCAGTAGGAGTGTCGCGGGATTCATCAAGGCGTTTTCGGAGGTACGGTGATAATTTGCGGCACAGAATAGTAACTAAGAACGGCCCATAGTCCTCTTGCTTATACTTGAGAGATGCGAGAGCATGAATGTGCTCTTGTATTTTGGAGAGGATAGGCGGGACTTGATTACTGTTCTTTATTTCCGGTAATTCGAGTAAACCCCCAAAATGATGAAAAATGTGACGTTTATCACTTTTGTAACGACTACACACTAAATCCCATGCTACTACATAATTGTCAGCGGTTAATTCTAAGGTTTTAACTAATTCAAGCGCTTCACCGGAGAGTACAGACAACAAGTATTGGAATTTTTCAACGTTAGACAAGACAGCGTTATCATGAATGGCTACGGAAAACATGCTGTAAAAAGTAGACCAGTCACTGAGGTTACCTGTGAACCTTGATAATTCAAGTCGAGGTAACTTAACATGATTCAACGGAGAAGGCGAATTATGTACTTGCGGGGCGGCGGCGGAACGTTCAGCCGCGGCGTTTGAAGGGGCTAAACATGACCAATAATTGGTTTGAGCGGTGGCAATCATCTCATCAAATTTTTGTTGATTTTGCTCGACCTCAATGAGATACTTGGATGGTACCTTGGCATTAAATGCAATTATTGCATCCTGATTAATGGAGTAATCGCGGTCAATTGTGGTGAGTTTTTCATAACTACCACGGGAAGCATGCACATTTTTGGCTGTTAACTTGGTAAAGTCATCAAAAATCTTGTTGGCCATAGCCCACAAGCGAGCTCTACGAGCATGAAGAAGCTCAGAATGGTTCTCCAGCTCTTGTTGCCGAGTGGCTTGAGTACTTTGGGCAGTTTGCTTAGATTGTTGAGTAACTGCGGGCGGCGTAGTGCCTGTGTTCGCATCATCCTCGGCACCAGCCATGATGGAACTTTCAGGTAAATTGTTCAAAAGAATTTACTAATGAGTACAATTAATGCGGCTTGAATTATCAAGATTAATCAGCAGTGAGGGTCAGACAACACAACACTGCGGAAAGCGGAAATAGCACAAAACACTACACGGTGCAAATGTACAAGAGCGAGACACACTAATAATGCATTAGGTGCAATGCGGAGTGAGAGATGCAGAGGTTTCAAAAGGAAAAACAACTAACATCTGAGAGAGAAAGCGGGGAATTAAGAAAATTGATTGATGAAGTTAAGTGAACTTCAGGCACGAGTGGTGCTATCCAGGACTAGATGAGTCACGGAGAGCGTTGAAATGAAAGAGAATGAAGTACTACACTAGCAGAGAATAGAACTTAAAGATTGGAGAAGTATTAAGTTGAAACAGCGGAGTTGAGTTTATAAGTTTGGCCAAGTGTAAGGTAAAAGCGAAGCGGCGGCAAGTAATTGATAATTGAACGATTGGTCAAATTAACGGATTAACTTGTAAAGCGGTCACTAGGTGACAAAAGCGATTGATATGAATCAATAAAGCGGGCTGCACTTCGAAGGAGTGAGCTTGAATGTAATTAACCAGACTGTATTATGGTTAGAATACAAAGATTGAGGTTAGGTTTAGCGGAGCATCCATAGGACAGGTGCATCGAGTTATCCGTAACAGGAGGTTAGGTTAACTTGATCCGGCCCGTTAGGACCAAAATGTAGCGACTAGGGAGAGAAACAGAGGACCACTCAGATTAAAGAGATCTGAGAACTGGAGAGAGAGAGAGAGCAAAACACTTACACTTGACCAAAAACTTAATACTTAACTCACCATGAGATCTGAGCTCATAAGAGCATGCCTAAAGATAGGTTATCATTCTAATCCTGGAAGTCAGTCACTCGTGCCTGAAATAGGGAGATTGCCTAAGGCATAGCTAAGGACAGCGGGGCGGCGGTAATAAGTCGATAGAAATCATGATTATATCAAAGTAATTCCTGAAAAGACAATGTGATGCGGCGGATAGCGGTTAGGCCTAAATTGAGGTCTACCGCGTGCTGGGACAGCGGACTTTGAGCCAAAGTCGGCGGTCAGAATAGATGGAGCATAGCGGCGAGAGATTAATAAAAGCAAGAAAACATTACCAAAGAAGGAAGCTAACTTCTACAGTCTACGGGTCTACAGTCTAAGGAAAGCGAGGAAAAAGGAAAGCGAGATCGATTCTACAGCACACACAGTGAAGCGAGTAGGCCAGACGAGAGAACAAGCGGTCAATCTATCAGACGCACACACGAGAAGTGAAGAAAGAATCGCGGATCGAGGCCTACGAAGCGGGGAACGGAAAAACTGGTGCGAACCGGCTGACTCGGCTGTGATTGGTTCACGTGACGCGGCGTGCGGATTGCCTACTCGCGGCGGGGAGGCGTTTTATACTGTGTGACGTATATGCGGAAACAAAAGAAGAAGAAGAAAAAAATGTTGATTTTTAGCCCCCCCCCCCCACTTTTTGACCCCACGCGCCGCCCATGTTTGAAACCCCAGTTTTCCTTGTTAGGATCTCTAGTAACAACACTTTGGAATCAGGATTGTCGAGGGCGAACATTCCCTTTATTCCATCCACCCTCTTTTACTTCTCAATAGTGGAGCTTTGCTAAATTTTGCTACAAGCAATTGAAAAGTTGATTTTTTAGTAAAATCCAGCGAAAAACGATAGTCACATTCAAAACTTACGAAATTCACTCACGGATTCACAAAATGACTGTAAAGTTTAAGGATGATATGAAGGAGCTACTCGCAGGTAACATGGAAGAGAGAGAGAGAGAGAGGAGAGAGAGAGAGAGAGAGAGAGAGAGAGAGAGAAATTAGACGAGAACCCCCTTGTGACACCTGCTTAGCTCCGCCGTTAGAGAGCAAAGATGGTGGAGCTATGCAGTTATCATAGGAGAAGCGTATCGAATCTCTCTCTCTCTCTCTCTCTTTCTCTCTATATAGAGACACACTTAAGAAAGCCGTAAATTAGATAGGTACTTGTACTACTAATTAGATAGGTACAGGTCCCGTGGTACTTGTGTAGATTCAGCCATCACGCCTTTAACTTTAAAGTCATTTTGTGAGTCACTGGGCAAATGCCGTAATTTTTTATCACACTCATCGTCAGTTTCGCTGGGTTTTAGGCAAGAATTTACGATTCAACCGCATTAATAACAAAAGTTAGCAAAAGCTCCATAATATATCGAACTTGACGTTTGCGGCTGACTATCGATTGGGTCAGAAAAATGGAGTTTAAAAGACAGGTAAGTAATTATTGAAACATATTCATTAACAGGTGAATGCGTTGAGAATCAGTTGACTCATGCTATGCACTCACCGATTGCTTGATTAGTTGATTACCCATGAACGATCGTAATTTTATGCAAATATACTTGCAGCAGAATATAGCGGAGGCTGCCGAAGAGCAAGATAATGCATAATTAAAAACGCTCACTTTAAAAACCAACGTCTATCTAACTATTCTACTTTTCATTTTACCTCCTTTAGTTTTTTTCTCACAATCAGGTACAATGGAAAAAAAGAAAAAAAATTGCGACCGCGTAATATTTTAAAAATCATTAAGAATAAAGATCAAAAAGAGAATGTCCACGAAGAACAGAAAGAGGGTTGATGAAATGGGATCGTTCACGCATTTTAGCGTGCAAAATTAATTCATGACTCGTTTCGATGTTCAGAAAAGTACGCTAAAAGATGTCGAAATGAAACGAAGCGGAGAGGGGAGAGAGATCGATGATTTTTCGACGAGCGATCGTGAGAAAAACTGCGGTGTTGAGGAGTGCGGCCGAATTTATGAATGAATCGGACACACGTCACGTGATACGGGCGATACAGGTGTGGAGTGGCTTATGAATGAGTCATCGAGCGCGTGTCGCGCAGTTCATTCATCGCTATACTATAACCGCGAGCGCGTACTCACTATACTCACTGAAAAATAAAAAAAAAAAAAAAAGGCGTAAAAAGTAAAAAGCGTTAAATTGGGAGATTAAATATTCAGCTCGACCTTGAAATCTTCACAGCTGGGTGCTCAACGAAACAGCACTGATGGAATGGGTAAGTGAGACTGTGAGAGGTGTGGCAGTATGACGGCTCGTACGGTTTGGCAATCATGATTTTTGTCATTGAAACCTATGCAAAAGTATCGATTTATTAACAAAACATTTGATCATGATTTGATCATTTTTTTTTTTTTTTTTTTTTTTGAATAAATAGAAACCAAATTTATCAGCAGACACGAAGAAAAAAACGAAAACTACTCAAATTCTAAGCAAATATCGCTACGTGCATATCTTCGTCAAGGTTATCATGCGCCGAACATCGTCAATCGATTGAAAAAAAGAGAAATATATGTACACATCGCAAGTGCGAATGAAATTTGGAAACTATAAATATCACTCCGAAATAATAGTTTATATTTTTCTTCACTAAGGCAGGCTGGGAACTAATTTTTGAACCGAAGCGCTCAGTGTAGGTTGTTTTTAATTAGGTATATGTTTATGCGATCTGCAAATCTGTTCGTTACCTTTCTCACTTCTCTTCTCAAGAATGAGTCATGATTGAATCGGTCTCAAAATGCTTCGACTCGTCTGCCAACGGATGAGCATCGCGCATCCTCGAGAATAATTCAACAATGCAAT
Source organism: Trialeurodes vaporariorum (assembly GCA_011764245.1). NCBI lineage: Eukaryota > Metazoa > Arthropoda > Insecta > Hemiptera > Aleyrodidae > Trialeurodes > Trialeurodes vaporariorum. The sequence goes on from VMOF01000220.1 coordinate 28,805,328, forward strand.
TTTTTTTCATTTTTTTTATTATTTTTTTTTTTAAAGTCGGTTACGTTGTCTCATGTCTCACAATCATTCAACAGACAATAATTGTCAATGACGAAACTCCACCCATAGTTCGATTGTGCAATGGGAGAAGATATGACGGTTTTAAGTAGATGATAACTGACCGGAGTAATCATATTGAATCATCTCACCCGGCGTGGCGCACCTCTTCTCTTTTAACCCTTTACGTACCAAGATCGAACATAAGGAGAGAGCACCAATCAAGGTCACCCGTTTCTTTGAGAGGCTGCAACAATTGTTTGAAAACTCTTACATGCATGAAATTTGGGACAAGCACGCCTCATGATATTACCACTGGGAAAATTTAAAGTTCGAATTTTTTTCAGAGAAAAAAAAAGTTTTTAAAATTTTAGTTTTCAAAAAATTTAGTAAGTGGCCCTATTAGAGCCACGGTCCTGCGAGCCCAAATGAGGCCGCCAGCGGAAATTGAGTTAAATCAGATATAGTTTTAGTCATAGACATCTGTCGAAGTAAAAACTTGTAAACCGGCTGCGTCGGGCTGTCGAAGTATAAAGCTTTATGATAGAATCAGTGTGTAAACTTACACTGAGTTACTGGAAAGGTACTTACATTTCTGCAAAAAAGCACGTGTTTCACTGAACCTTTGTTCATTAGGTAAGAAATTTTATGGAAACGGTTTATCCATCGATCAATTTTAAAACTTGCCTTCTAAACTCTAAAAATAATCTCAGTTTCACTCGTTCACCGCGATTGGTCCGATGAATTCTAGACGCTCCCCTGGTTTCACTTCATTCTATTGAAAATAAAAGAGTGTTGAATAGTGGATGGACATTTCGAGAGAATACTTCTCGCAGCGCCTTCAATTCAAGAAGTAGGCAAAAACACGTACCACGGAGTAGGAATATATATCTACCCGCTTAATTTGAATGAGGGTGCGGCTATCTAACTTAAGTTTCGTACTAGGTTTTTTTTTACTTTTTAGTAACAAACAGTTCAACAACAAATTTTCCAGTCGAAGTTTTTTATGGTAGATTTGGAGTGAGATACTGTTGCGGTGGTAGCATTGTAGGCCTAGCTCGGAGGGGGGGGGGCATTAATAAATGACCTTTTTTTTGCTTAAAATTCGTTTGATCCATAAAAACTCTAAATCACCCTAATGTCTTTTTTCACTTACAATTTGGGTAAATTTTGGGAGGAGGGGGGGGGACACATGTGGTATCCATTTCATCTTGAATTTAAAAACCTATTCTCTCTAAAAACGATTTTTTTTTTCTTTCTTTCTTTCCTTCTTTCTTTTCATATTTTTCCTTAGGATCTAAAATTTCGAGATGAGCTAGATGTAACAGACACCCCCCCCCCCCCAATGGCACTAGTGACTGTTCTCGATGGAAATGTTACCTTGAAGTCTTGTTGACCTCAGAATTCAGTTCCGATCCGTTGAATGATCCGATCCGATCGTTGAGGCGATCTCTCAATCCGGTAAAGATGACATGACGTCACTGGTCATATTCTGAAATTTCGTCGTTTTTGGTTAAATTGAATAGTATATCATTTAGGTCGTAGATTATGATGTATGGGATCATGGCAATTAAAGAACCGTCACAGTGATCTATATTTTTATGGTTTTTTTTTTTTTTTTTTTTTTTTTTAAGTCAATAGCACAAGCGAGTACGATGAGTTATGAGCTCTTGTGTGCTAATTTTTTCCGTTTTATTTATTTATTTTCCCCTCCATCCTGACCATTCCTTTCTGCTCTACAACAATAAAAAACCGCAGGCGTCCAACCTTCATCGCAAAGAGCTCGTCACAACTGGTAGATATTGTCATCGTCGCGCGCCAAGTATGAATATTCATGGGAGATGAGCGGGGTTATTAGTTTATTCTGTAACAATTATGCAACGTCAGAGTTCAGGTCCCACCGGTCCCGGCGCTGAATGCTGTGCATACGACGAAAAGTTGATGAGTGCGTTATACGGACGATTACACGGGGTGACATAAAATTGGTGTCAAAAACTACATTGAGAAAAATTTTCCTGTTAATTCAACCGGACGTCTGTTTATTACGTACTTAACCAGAATTCCTGTTGTCTCAACAGAAATTACTATTATTCAAAAGAAATCACTGTTGTTTTAATAGGAGCTCCTGTTACTAGACCAGAATTCGTCTTGAAATAACAGGAATTTCTTGTTAAAATAACAGGAATTCCGGTTAAGTAAATATTAAAAAGACGCCCGGCTTACAGCAGCAGGAAATTTTTCTCAGTGTACCAGTCCATGTAAGTACAGACACAAGCAGTCTTGATGGATTTCATCTGCATTCTCGAGGAATCCGCAATGGGGCTCTTTCTGAAATTCGCTGTATGCGATTAAATACTAAATTCTCCAGTAAAATCCAGCAAAAATCACGATGATCACATTCTGCACATTACAAGATTACGAACTTCACTCAAAAACTCACAAAATGACTTTAAAGCTCTAGGCGTAATGGCAAAGCTATACGGAAGTACCATGAGAGATTCCTATCTAATTTGAGGCTTTTCTCTGTATGTTTATATAGAAAAAGTGATAAATTAGACAGGGATCTCCCAGTCCCCACGACTATAGTCTGTTTACTATTTGACTGCAGTTGGCCGAAAAGATTAAAATGCGTAAATGGCAACGTTCGGGTAGACCCTAAGTTTACCTCTCCCTGCGTATATTGTCTCCTTACTTATTGTTTGACACTTCGTCGCGTCGGCTCGGACCCTTTTTCTCTCCTTATTTTGACCACCCAATCAAAGATTAAATTTTTGCGCCATTCGAGAATTTTGAATAACTGACTTTTTTAAACTATACCCGCAAAGTGCATAGAAAAGTGATACCAAACGGCGATTCAACATGCAATTTTTGAAAGATTACGGCATTTGGAAATCACTCAATCAGGACTGCCTAAATCTTTCAAAAATTGCACATTGAGCCGCCGCTTGGTTTCATTTTTCTACGCACGTCAAGCAGAATTTAAATTTAAAGTCAGATATTCAAAATTTGTGAATGCCGCAAAAATTTAATTTACGAGGGGGCAGTCAAAATGAGGCGTGAAAAAGGGTCCGAGCCGACGAAAAGTCGAACAATGAGTCAGGAGACGATACACAGGCAAAGGTGAACTCGAGGCCGACCTCAACGTTCCCATCTATACGTACTTAAATCTTTTTGGCCAACTGCAGTCAAATAGTGAACAAACTATAGTGCGCACCTCCGCTATCTAAGAGCAAAGATAGAAGAGCTATGCAGGTGTCGTGGGAGATTCATTTCTATAATTTATCATTCTCTCTCTAACAAGGGGAGGCTCAGAAGTCACCGCGTAGCTAAAGTAAAACTATTAGACCCGTGTTTCTCACTTTTTGCCAATGGGCCTTCCTAAAGCGTCAGGAATTTTTTGAAAGTTGCCGAAATTCACGTAAAAAACCCGAATGGAGAGCGTTCCGAATAATTACGTGAATTTCGGCAACTTTCAAAAAAATCCTGACGCTTTAGGAAGGCCCATTGGCAAAAAGTGGGAAACACGGGTCTAATAGTTCTACTTTAGCTACATTTTCGTGCAATCGTTTTCAAAATCGGAGGCGGCGACTTGACACACGGAGAAAAGTCTGCGACGGCCCCATTCAATTAAACACCCTGTATAGTGTTTAAAGCTGGAGCGGCGGCAGCGCACGGCTGCGCAGCTCTTGACAAGCCGGCCAACTTCGCATATTGCACTGAATAAAACGTTGGATTAAGGTAGGTTAGGTGGACGCGCGTGGTGAATGGCGGCGGCGCGCGTAGAAATTGCGGAAGCAAACAGCGGAGCACCGAGCACTCGAGCAGTGATCGCTGGCGCGCGCATGCGCACAACTGCATACAACAAAAGCGCGAAGGTGAATGCGCGGCGGACGAACGGACGGATTGCGGACCCCACAGCAGCATACATGCATAGAGACACGTGTTGTGCCAAAACCGCAATCGCTCTCGCCTTCATCCGCCAACCCACGCAGGTGTACGCGCGCGCGTAACCAGTGTAAAAGTGCAAGTTCGCCAATGGCACTACAAACTTACTCTTCTTTTAAACATTCTCCGCGGAAAGTGTCACATGAAATGATATGATATGATATGACATAACGTGGGGTGTGAGAGTAGAGGTGGATTCAGAAATTTATCCTTCTCTCTCTCGCCCCTTCTCTCTCTCTCTCTCTCACTCTCTCTCTCTCTCTCTCTCTATCTCTCTCTCTCTCTCTCTCTCTCTATCTCTATCTCTCTATCTCTCTATCTCTCTCTCTCTCTCTCTCTCTCTCTCTCTCTCTCTCTCTCTCTCTCTCTCTCTCTCTCTCTCTCTCTCTCTCTCTCTCTCTCTCTCTCTCTCTCTCTCTCAAACATCCTTCTCTCTCGCTCCCACTCCCCCTCCCTTCACCTTAATTCGGCAATTAGTCTGCACTGCAGTGATTCAACTGTTCAGTGCAGGGTGCAGGTTGCCTACTCAGTGCTGGTGAAGGAGAAACAATCGACAGAGTTTCTGACCATAAGCTACGTCTGTGATTAAAGTCTCTAATCATTGTTAAATAAATACGATCATTTGGCATTCTTATGACGGCCAATGTATACAGTGTATCTACTTCACGACTCGAAATCATCAAACGGAAGTTGGCCTTTGCAAAGAATAATAATAAAAAAAAACCTACAATGGCCATATCCGCTTTATAGATAGATGGAATGGTGATTTATGACGCTGACCTTAAGGCACGGCCGCGAAGAATGCCGCGCATTTTGCTGGTAAACAATGGCTGCGTCACTCCGCCACAGTTTGAAAAAGAAAAATTGACATTAAAATAATACTTTTTCCACCAACGCAGGTTTCGTGTAATGTAATAACGTCATTGTGCTCTGCATAGCCAGATGGCGAACGCGTCCAATACACCAGGGACAGGGTCGATTGCTGCGCTAGAAGAAAAAAAAAAAAAAAAAAAAAAAAAAATCAGCACGGCTTACCGATGCATAAGCTCCAAGATTGGCGAGGCTTAATTTGTTCAATAGAAAGTAAGTAGATTCTTGAAATTGCTGAGATTGGAATGGTAAAGTGCGATTAGTATTCTGATGCGCTACTTAATAATGCAAAAATCGGCAAATTTTGTTCGAATGCACATCGATTCGATGCATGCATTTCGCCGGATTATGAGAGGTTTCAGTTTGCTTGATCCATAAAAGTTTCAGTGATCATGCCTTCTCTGTGGTGATGGTTCTGCAAACTTTTCCACCGGATGCATTCATCAATGAAACCATCTAATATCTTTTAAGCTACTTTGAAACTTCTCCAAAACCTAGTCAAATTGCTCCACACATTGTTTATTAATTTATTGGTTTATTGTCGTTTGTGACGTCCCACAGGCAGCAGTGGCGTACGCGGGAGAGGGGGGGCTAAGAGGGCTACAGCCCCCCCCCCCCCCCCCGACCTTCGATTTTTAGGTGTGGAGGAGAAGATGGGAATAATATTTAGTCAAACGCCCACGGGTAAATGTAAGCATCTTACCTTACATTTGAAAAAATTGCTCGCTATTACAGTTATTTTTTCGCCGTATCACGGGAAAAAATAGTTGGTAAGATTTACTTAAGTGATGACTGATTTCTCCACCTGCCAAAAAGATGGTAAACTTTACCAGATATTGGGTTGAGTAGAACATGTTGTTGCTCTATTCAATATCTGGTCAAGTTTACCATCTTTTTGGCAGGTGCAGAAATCAGTCATCACTATGGTCAATCTTACCAACTATTTTTTTCCGTGTATATGTATAAGCACAAATGTAAAGAAAGATGTAGAGGCGCAGCTTTGTGTAAATATAATGGATTTTTCCATTCACCAATATGTTGACACAAATATGATGGCAATGTAGTACAGGGTGATTCTGTAATGGGCGTAGAATCTTTGATCGGTAATCTTTTCTCAACCGGAAGGTGTGACTTGGAAATTTTTAGGAAATTTTTTCGATTTAACTGTGATCATAGATCAGAGTAGTCTCGAGCGGTAGAGTCATACACTGAACTGAACCGTGTAATCTTTTTGTTAACCAGTGGAATCATCGGTGAATAGAAAAATATGGAATGTATCCAAAACGATAGTCTATATAAAGAATCCCAATCGGTCCAATCCGTCTCCTGAGGGTCGGTCTTTGATATCATTATGGATGAAACTGGTAGACTGGCTGAAAAATAAAGTGTTCCAAAAATTATACCACTGTTCCCAAGTATACCCCTTCCCTACATTCGATAAGCTATCGCCTTGTTCTAAGTTGTCTTTAGTTTATTGAATGTAGTGGAGGAATACTTGGTTACAGAGCTCTATTTTTTTTTCTATAAACACTTTAAAGGGACCAATAATAACCCTTCATTCAGCTAGTCTACCATGCATATCCAATGGTATCAAAGATCGGCCATAGAAGTCGCTGAATTGATGACCATCAAATGGTATTTATCTATAACCACAAGAGCCATCGAAATTGAGAGAAACTGTTAGATTGGAATCTAATTCAATTTCTAATCGATCGATAGAGCTTCATTTGTACATAGGAAAAGAAACGGGCCTGTAGTTTGGCCACCCCAATGTCGTCCCGGTGGCGGGGGGGGGGGGGGGCAAAGGTCGGACGATCGATGTTCCGTCTTGCGACTTCGCGGAAGTCCGGCCTCTGAGCCCGGAGGGTTTTATAAAAACCAGTATGGCTGGTGTTCTGGTGGTGGTGAAGGTGAGGGCGAGCTATAAGCTTATAGCGTGTAAACAGCCCTTTGCATGCCTTTGCTACCATCGAATAAAAGCAATACTTATTCTATATCATAAAGAAAGGAAATCTTCTTCTTCCTTTATGTTCTATATTGCAACTCACTTCTCACCCCTCTCGCTTGCACGGAGGGTTGACCTTGAGAAGGGGATGGTCCTTCCAGGTCAATTTCGATAATCTCCCTGTTAGTCCAAATCTCCGCTCATCACTCTTCATTTCCGTTTCAGTCCGCAACGACGCGACGCGACGTGCCTTACCTTTCTTCCTTTTTCTTTCCCGTAGTAATTGGATTGAGACGTGGGTCCTGCCACTATAATTAAGCTCTATTCAACAGAGCGTTTATTACTTCCATGCGACTTAATCATTTAAGAGAAATTCAGACATTAAATTTAAGTATTAAAAAAAAGAAAAAATTAGAATTGAGCGGAACTATTTTGTAGACGTGGGACTCCTGGCTACTGAATTCTTATTAACCGTGCGTATTCTTTCGGGAGTGATTGTTGCAGCGAAATTCAGAAATTAAGTTCAGTTCTTCAGAATTAAAAAGAAATCGGAATCAAAAGGGATGGTTGTGTAGACGCGGACAAACGGTTTGACAAGGACAAACCCATCTCGCAAATATTTCATCAAAAATACTGGACATTTTTCATCGCATTGCGGTATAAAAATTCAGGTGAGTTAATTCAGTTGATCGTTAATCTTAATTACTCACGATTTTTCATGGATGTGCGTGCATTGAATGACGAAACCACGCCCGGGGCATCGGAGGCGCCCCTTTAGGAAAATTTTTCCCTTGAAAAAATTGCGAATCACTATGGTTTTGTTAAAAGGTTTGGCTGACAAAAAAGAATCTTGAAGTAAGAACTAGGAACCACCAAGTAAACTTTTCATTATTGATTGTTCAGTTTGGCCAATTCAAACTTTCATTTTTTGCCCTCCCAACAAAATTGAATTTGGACTCTTCAAAAATTTATGGTTCAGTTTTTGGTTATTTCGTTTGTTTGTTGTTTTTGCTTTGTTTGTTAAACAATATTAAGGTTATATATTTGAAAATTCGATTTCGTATAAGTAAAATTGGAGTTAGATCCATGAAAATTATAATTTTTTTTTTCTGAGAGAAAAAAAAAAAAAAAAAAAACACAAAAAACAAAAACAACCGAAACACAGTAAACCAGTGCGGACTTTCAAAATCAACCTTTTAGAACTTGAAAGTTTTTGAAAGACAGTAAATGGACGGTCATCGCAGATAAAGTTCCACCTTCCTTGAAAATAACGATATTTTCGATGAAAATGCGCACTTTTCAAACTTTTGAATGTTAATTTTTAAATAATGTGCGAACTAGTTTTTCTATGTTTCAATCTTTTGCTAGTTATTGTTTGAAGTATAACTTTAACAGAAGTAAGATGGGTTGCTTGTTGTCCAGATCGCCCACGTAACATGCCAACCTTTCGTGGCTTGGCTTCCTATGTTGATGTCATTTAACTCATTTCTTACGTTTGGAATTATGGATTTTAACTGCTGATAAGGAGAATTTATTATTTATTTTCCATGATACGCGCTATAAGAACGAACCCACAAAATGAATGCGAAGGAAAATCTTCAACACTTAACACTAATCCTCTAGAGCCACAGCTGCTTTTTATTTCGCGAGATAACTGTGTTGTCTGTGAGTCTGATATCCAGTCCACATACAGGCAGGCCCGTCACATCTAACTCCCGGGCCCTGGTACCAACTGGGCTTTCGGGCCCCCTTTTGGTGGGTCCTGGGTAGGGGTTCTAGGGGGGAGGGGGGTATGGGGGGCTTTAAGGTTCTCCCAAGAGAAATTTTTCGTGATTACTCTGAGTAACTGCCATTTTCAGCTATTTCAAATTGGTAATTGTAAATTAAACCAATGCGTTATAAAAATTTGAACAGCTCCAAGCGTAAATTTTAAAATTGAGGAAAAGAAGAGAAATCATTTGACAATTAGAAAAGAAGAGAAATTCTTAGAAAATGAGAAAAGACTTGTCTCGCTAAAATTCTGTGCCGAATCGGCGAAGGCCCGGCCCGCTAGAACAGTTTTTCATTTTCTTAACAGAGAAATGAGACTTTTAGTCAGGCTGCCGCGCCGGGCCCCTCTGACGCCCGGGCCCTGGACCTGTGGGTCCCTTGTCCCCCCCCCCCCCCCCCATGAAACGGGCCTGCATACAGGGTAATCGGTCGTATTGTGCCCTTCGGCGGGTTTAATTTGCTTTTGTATTGGAACAACTAAACTTTTCTCAAAGTGTTCTCGAGACACACGTTTATTTTATTTCTGGATTCACATAATATACATAATTAGACCAAGTCAATTTTTTTTTTTTTTTTTTTTTTTTTTTTTTTTTTTTTTTTTTTTTTTTTTTTTTTTTTTTTTTTTAGAAATTTTTGAAAAGCTTAATATTCCTCCGAATCGGACTTTATTAAATTCGAAAGAATATCTTTGAGAAACAAAAGTTTAAAACTCTTTTGTCATTTTTGTTCTGAATAAAATTGACAGATTACGAAAATTAATGAGCTGGCAAATGATTGATTGACTGAGTAATTGATATCTTTTAATCGTGATGCAAGAATCATTAGATTCCGAAGCGGTCGCCCACCAATAATGAGTGAAAGATCCTCCCCGAATCGGTCGTTAAAGTAGATCAAGGAATATAAAATAAACAACGTTGTACGTGTTTTTAGGTTGCGTGTATTTTTCTCTCTTCTCGAAGAAAAACAAAAGATGGTAACAACAAAAACAGAGAAAATTCAAGTGGGGGGGGGGGAGGGGTTGTAAAATCTAAATCAAGGAGAAGAAACGGGTGGGAGAGGAGGGAACAGTTTTTCGTCAGAAAGTCAAAGGATCACAATAAGCAATAAAACTTGCCTAACACTCGTCAATGGTAGTAGAAGGGATATCATGACTTAATATAAGTCATTTAAGTAATCTAAAAGTTCGTTTCGTTCGGTGACTTTTAGTGTGGTAAGGGAAATGGGGGGGTATTCGGAATTTAATAGACGTAGTTTGAGTGTGGGGAAGCGAAGGAGGTGGTCGTGACTCCGGCGGCTGGACTGTAAGCGGGGCCGGCGTATCTGGCAACGGCTACTGGGGCGGCAGCAGCGTAGGGTAGTGCGGCGTAAGCGGGGGCGGCAGCGTAGGCAGGGGCGGCAGCGTAGGCAGGTCTGTATGCGAATGGTGCTGGAGCAGCGTAGGCAGCTGGAGCGTATTGAACTGGAGCGTACGCAGCTGGGGCAGCGTATGCAGCAGGAGCGTAGGCGGGGGCAGCTTGGGCAGCGAAGATTGGGGCAGCCCTGACGGCGGCTACAGCTGGTGCTGGGGCGGCAGCGATGGCGGCTGGGGCGGCTCTAGCAGAGACAACAGCTGGACCAGCTGCTGCTGCTGCTCCTGGTGCAGGTCCTCCACTCTTGGATACGACGGCGTTGAATCCATTGACGGAGTCGGCGGTGTAGTCAACGGTTCGGATGCTTCCGTCGGCTTCGACGAGACTGTACTGGCCTTGAACGGAATCTCCGTTACGGGATTCCCTTGCACTTTTTGAGTCACCGGTCAAAGCGTCGTTGATGCTGTACTCGTAGTTGTACTGTGGGTTAGGGTCGTATGGCTCTGGGTCGGCGGCGTTTTTGGCTGCGGGTGCTGGGCCGGCGGAGTATCCTGGGTATGGTGCTTGGTAGCCACCACCGTATTGTGGGGCGGATTGGATGCTACCTGCGACTGCGAGGAAGGTGACGACTGATAGTACCTGTCAAGACAATAATTTAATCAGATGATTAGTTATGTGATTAGTTATTATGGTATCCATGGTTCAATGAATGTGAATTACTACAGATTACGTACTCATATATAGATGCCAAACTCAATGTTGAAAAAAAATAGCAAGTAGCAAAGGCGACAATCCAAGCGGCTAGAAGTTTACAACTATAGTCGGGCCAATATAAGTTGACACCTGAAGAATTAGGCAGGTTTGCACTAACTGTCAACGCAGCGTGGAGCTGACCCTTGTCAAGCGGCGTGCTCCGTCTTGACAGGGGGTGCCGCTTTTAGTGCATTGTTGCATGTCTCCGTTTTTATTGACCATTTTCTCTCTAGTTCAGGTGTCAGCTTATATTGGCCCGACTATAACTATTTTTTACTATGGTTTATAGCTAATTTTACAATCAAAATAATTTCACAGATTATGAAGTTTATTTTACTTTCGGGTGCTCTAGTTTAAAGTTACTCTGATAAAATATTTTGATTTAAGTGTCCAACCACTAGGACTGCCACCGTCGCTGAGAGTTTCGCTGATATATTTATACGTAAACATTGAAAATGACGTGAAAGTGAAAGACAAATAGGAGACATGAAAATAGTAACAAACCCAACTCAATTGCGATCAAACAAAGTTCCAAGATGGCCGTCATTTAGTGAGTCACTATTACCAGGTTTCTCATCTAATTTGTGCTGATCCGGGTGTATAAGACGAACCACTTATACTCAGCATCGAAATAGCTGCACTTAGACGGGACTCCCCTTTCGTGACAAGCGCCAAGATAGTACCTAACTTTTGAATTATGTTTTCAACGCATTTATTGAGCTGGTCGTTTATTATCATGAATTTGCATTAAAAAATGTGGACCCAAATTCTTACGCTTAACTCTACCAAAATGTGTGAGGTAGAAAAAAAAGTTTGGACCCGATTTCGATCGTGACGTCATCACAAAAACGATCTATTCGAATTAGATCCGCATCGCTTAGAAATGTCCCATCATCCACCTTGCATCTCAAACGCCGGAGATGGAGCGACCGCGAAGTCCTATATCAGTCGTTCAGATTTTAACAAGACTCATAATTAAAAAGGAGTGCATTACATAATATTTGTCATTAACTACCCGTAAGAAGTCGGGCTCATCTGCTCCGCTCCAGCTCAGTCCGCGCACCGCGTTTCATAATACCGATTCTAATGGTATGAATCGACACCTGCGCTCCTACGCCTATATTTACACGATGCGTGCGAAACTAACATAACTCAGGAGAAAAAGAATGGATGTTCCATGCGAGAAACAATACCTACCGGTCGTTCGGTATCAAATGTCATGGGACTCACAAAAAAAAGCGTGACCGTCAAAAACATCGAACGATTTATTAAAGTTGAATTATTTGTTTTGTTCTCTTCTCGAGCGTTCGATATTAATGATCTGCGTTAATGCCAAAAGAATTAGCAAGTCCTTCATCTTTCCGAGCGGGACGGTATCTGCTCCGAAAATTTGTTAGTTGAAATTAACTGACTCATGCAGGTTTTTTGTTTGTAATGCTGATCTTATTCTGATATTGGTCGATTAAACTCTTGGTCAATGTGTCCACATATATGGACAAATTTTGATATAGAATCTTCGGAATTCCAAAAAAAAAAAAAAAAAAAAAAAAAAAAAAAAAAAAATGCATGCACGCATGAAATAGTATGAGAAAAGCTTGATTGTTTCACTTGTCAAGATGTTAAATTTGGTTCATTGAATTTTTATAAATATGCAACGAGGTGGTTAAGATTTACAAGTTGCCACCCATCTGAAACTGATCCCTAATATCCATTAAGAGAGGTTCCGGTCCCTCACTGTTTACTGTTTAGTTTCAAATTTCGACTCCAGTTGATTAAAATAAATAAAACTTTTGAGAATTTTCCAAAATTTGCCGATAAAACGTCACAGAACGAGGATTGGAGGATACGCGTCACGTGGTTCCCTAATATAAAAAAAATACGGAATATACCTGATTGGTTATCAGGGGGTCCCCGATAAAGTTGGCGGAAAGTCGGACCTGACCTGAACGAGCATATAGCCCTATTTGCATCAAACGGCATTGACGACTCAATGGGGGGTGATATGGAAAATTGAAATTGTTAGGGGCCAGCCTCCTGAGAGCCATTTACACAGCAAGTTTCAGTGCAAACAAACAGTACGTCCGGCAAACAATGCAACGTATGTCGAGGAAGGCCCCAGCAACGGCCTAAACGCCCCTCGTGTTAAAACCTGTCTAATAAAATACAGATCGCCCCGTGGTCGCGAAGTCCGAAACAGACCCATTGTCATCCCTCATCCTCGCAGTTGGTGTGACCGGATAGTAATTGAAAGATCGATATGATATCGTGAATAAGCGCCCATACAATATCAGGTCTGCTCGTATCCAAAAATACTAACCCTATCCCAATGCTGATCGCTGATGACCAGCTCCCGATGTTATACCGATGTTATAAGAGCACTTGACCGCTTCGACTTTTATTCGTGGGTCGCTCGCGGCGCGACATTTTGAAAAGAGTGATTAATCAGTCGCCGTTCAGTTGATTCTGAACATTGTTTATTATACATGCGACTCTGATCGGATACTTGGTTTATCCGAATATCGGGGGAGGGAGGGGGCAACCGATAAACCTCGCTTCACAAATGGGTGTCCGTTGCACAAGATCTAACAAGTGTGACAGCATCCCCCCTTCAATATTTTACATCTTTGAATGACAACGTAGCCAATTTTAAGATAAAGTCGAACGGGTTGACGAAACTTTTACAATAAAGAGAGATAACGCGAAAGTGCATCAGCTTTAAAGTGCAACACACATGCAGGCTGAGTTAACCAACCTAATTAAATAAACACGCACTCCGCACAATGGGCGAAAAGTCAGCTTTGTAGGATCAAGAAGTGGGACAGTGGGTCCAGGAATCCCCCTCCCGGCTCCCCCTGTTATCACTCGTCATTCTGAAACGTAAAAGGGCTGAAGTCATGAGACGACGGCCGCGACTCTACTTTCTATCCTTTTCAAACACACGCGTTAAAATGGGCGGAGAGAGAGAGTGAGAGAGAATCTGCACGAATCTCTGAAGTTTCCTCTGGCACCTATAGCACTAGCACTAAAATACAAAACAACGCTAACAATCGGGAGTACATTTTACATAGCAAAAATTGCAGTTAATAAGTTGTTACTGTACCAAATAAATATTGCTGGTTTTGAAATATTTTTTGTTTGCTAGAAATTTTTTTTGATAAACTAGCAATATTTTTTGCAATTTAAGGAAAACTTTGTTCTAAATTGGGACTTTTCGAATTGTTATTTTTACAGTGCAAAGTATTCCCAGTTTTTTTTTCTTATCTTTTTTTTTTTTTTTTTTTTTTTTTTTTTTTTTTTTTTGTTGCAATTTTCACATAGTATTTCTTTCTGTGTGTTGCTTTGAAAATTTATTTCCCTGAGAAAAATTTCTTCCGATGCAACGAAAAGAAGAAAAAGTTCTTGTATCCTTCAATTTCTATGATTCTTCGCTGCGTATTTACTTTTATTTAACCTGTACTAATTCGGGGAATAATTGAACAATAAGATACCAGAAAAATCTAAAAAAAAAAAAAAGAAAAAAAAAATAAGGAAAAAAAAACTTAAAGGAGAAACATGATGAAACTAACTCCTTCCTTGTAGGAGTATATTTATCGTTAATTAGAGAGAAAGAAAAGTATGCTTTTGCCTTTCTAATACGTTCAGATTGATACCAATCATTGCACGGGATTTTATTCGGTGCCGCGGGGGTAAACGGGGCGAAGAGCTAAACAATCTATCTTTTTTTTCAAATCCCGAAGTTCTTCCGATTGTTTCAAACCACGAATATAGGGTTAAATGAAGGACAGACGTGAAGAACCATGCACTCTGATAAACTGCAACTTTTAATTCTCTCTCGAACTTGCATGCAGTGGACAGGACAGAGAGAAAGAGACAGAAAAATCGTTGAAGGTAGATGAAGGAGACAGTGACAAAGAAAGGGAAGAGCCAACGCTTAAAAAAAAAAAAAAAAAAAAAAAAAAAAAAAAAAAAATAATAATAAAAAATAAAAAAATTAAAAAAATAAGTTGGCAGAGAATCCGCCCTGAATTGTTAAACTGTATCAATGGGACAAGAGCATGGTAATTGCGCATTGAAAGGGCTCCATTCAGTCCACGCGAGCTTACCGGTGGGGGGAGCGGGGAGGGGGCACAATAGGTACAGGCGCGCGCAGGACGCGACGGGATCGAGAGATCTTAAAAAGGTAACTAGCTTTATGTAATGATCAACGCGTGTGCGCTTTTAATTGATACGCATAATTCAATATTTATAATGCAATAAGCAACGAGGACGAAGAAGGCCGCGCGAACCACAATGCGTTGAAATGACGTCAAGGTGGGGGGGGGGGGGGGGGGGGGGGTTGGTTGGAAGTTGGGTCGTGGTGAAAGGTATGCAACTCTTGCTCTGGATCAAAATATTATTCAGGGGGTTGCGGTAGGGGGGGGGGCGATAAAAGCTAGGAAGACTTTAGACACTTTTGAGTGATTGTGAGGACTTCTACTCTCCGCAAACATTGTGCCTCTCCATCACCTTGATCCCACGATTGGAATTAATTCGAGCTTCACCCAGTTTGGAGACCGCCATCCCATCGATTGCTATTGATCCGTCGCCAAGCGTCAACACTGTTGACTGATGATCCTCGACCAAGAGTGGGTCGCTCATCAGTCAACAAGATCCATCCAAGACTAGACTCTTTCAATTTGAGCGTAATTCAATCATGATCAGCATTCTATAGCTAAAATAGAAGGGTCTTGCTCAAGGAAAGAGGAGTATAATTATTGGCAGGCGCGGATCCAAGAGGGGGGGGGGCTGAGAGAGCTGTGCGCCCTCCCCCTCTTGTGCAAAATTTTTACACTTTCTACATAAATATTCTCGAGGAAATTATTGGCGTTATGTTGAAAAAGTAGATTTTACATTTTTTAAAGGGTCGCAAGTATGATTCATCATATGAGAAAAGTGATTCATCATAAAAAGAGCTAAGCGCAGCGGCGAGGCGTGAAATTTGGCACTAATGTATAATCTCCATTTGAATTCACTGAAAAAGTCGAACGCTTCAGTCATCGGCGATGACCAGGCATTTCGATCTTTCTAAAGTGTTTAAATGGGAAAAAGAACGTTGCCGAATCGCACGCCTCGCCACTGGCTAAGCTGCTATATTAGATGTGGACTTTCCCACCATTTCGACCCGCTTATTCAACCCCCATCTTTGAGTATCGTACAACGCATTTATTATGCGAATTTTAGTGAATTTTGAGATTTTCTAATGTTTTCAAAGTGATTTTTACGCGATTTTAGCTAATGATAGACCCTAGGGTAACGCTGAAAGTTTGTAACAGACCCATTATAGTATTCCATTCTAATCCAGCCAATTCAATACCCCTCGATTTCAAAGATCAGGGTGGATCTGAGAATTTCCTTTTACTCACTTTCTCCTTCCGATTTAACTAGTGGCGTAGCATGCAAATTGGCAACGTTTTAAAGTTTCCATTTAAACCTATGAAAAAGATCGAACTATTGGGTGTTCGGTGAACGCCCGTCTTCGCATTCGACCTTTAACGCGGGGTTTAGATGGACACATTACAACGTTGCCACTCTGCACGCTACGCCACTGAATTGAACGCATATTTTAGAAAAATATGGACGAAGAGAACTATGCCATCACGTAACTTAGGCCCAGACTCATTTTTTTCTAACACATGCGTTTGATTGGGCGGAGAAGGAGAGAGAGAGAGAGAAAAAGAGAGCAGGACTGATTCTGGATCCGCCTCTGTTCTGAGCGACGTAAAGGCAAGTGATAGGTAAGTACAAACTAGGAAGACGGCAAATCGAGGGAGCAAAATAGAAAAAACATAATTAAGAAGAAGAGGAAGAGAGAATGACCTCGATATACGAAAAATAAATTAAACTGTAACATTATCCGGGGCTGTATTCAAGATCAAATCATCATTCAACAGGACGATTATATGTATGCATACATGTGTATTGTGTATGTGTGGCACTATGAATGGAACGATACGATTCAAGTATCCTTTATTGCAAGAAAGAATCATTAAAGTGATTTGTCCTCCCACATAAATATACGGATGAAAACCGATGCTCCAAGGGATCGATTCAACTCCTAAGAAATCGATATTTTTCCATGAGGTCAAGTGAGAGAAAAAAGGGTGATCGATTCAGCACACATTGGTTTGGAGTTCTATCATGGATATTTTGCAACATTCTGCTAAAGCTAGCGTTATGGAGGATTGATCCCTGTGAAAAATCGTGTAAAAATCACATTGTAAGAATCGGGAATTCTCAAAATACACTTACAAACTCAATAAATGCATGCAACAAAATTCAAATAATATGGCAGTCGAATGTTAGGGTCACAACAAGAAAGTACCATTTATTTGCAACTTTCTATGCAGAGACAAGTGTCCCTTGTCCCCCGTTGTGCCCCGCTCAATTCTCCCGCTACCTTTGAATTCTACCAAACGAATTTAATGAGTTTGTAAGAGGATTTTGAGACATTTTGATGCTTGCAATGTGATTTCCTTATTATTTTTCACTATAGTCGATCCGCCATGACGTTTTAGCAAAATTTAACGACAGAATTTACCTGATTTGTATCATTTTGATCCAATTCTCGAATGTTACCCCCGGTTTATTTATTTTTGAAAACTTATACCCAGGATGTTATAGGAGGGGGGAGACATTTGAGACTATAATTTACGGAAAATACAGGGTGACAATGAAAAAAGACCAACGCAAGGAGTCAGACCCATTTTCAAAACTTTTTTTTTTTTAAATCTGATAGTAAAAAGATTCGAACTTTACATCTAAATAAAGGGTCGAATTGTAACAAATAATTCTCTCAAGTCGTTCTCTCCCCCCCCCCCTTTAAAAAAATTTAAAAAAAAATGGAGAAAAAAATCAGTGGTTAAAGTTTATTTTCTTTTGTTTCGCGTGAAAAATATTTTCTTACATTTTCGTTATTTTAAGAAACTCTGGATGGGGGTTTTTTTTTAAGTTGCTCTATACGAGTACGATTTGAAAGGAAGATATCTAAGATATCTGAGGCCAGCTTTTCGAGCATCGTTTGAGGCCATTTCAATCAACGCTTTAAATGCTCTTCATAAATGGATGAATTTTATTTTACGCATACGTCTAACACTACTGGCTTTCTTTCCCATACCAGTGGCAGCTCGGAAGATTTAGCAACGTTCAATTTTTTCATTCAAACTTTAATCAAATCAATTGATTCTTCAGGAGTCTATTTGTTATACTTTCATTTAAATGGGGGGGGGGGGTACACTGTTGTCAAACTACACGAGCCGCCACTGTCCCACAAGTTGTCTGGACAGGTATAGTATTAATCACAAGATGATAAGCGAATCTGGATGTATCAGTGGTGGTCGTTCGATTTGGCAACCATGTTTTTCATCTATTTTAAGAGAAAATCATCTCTTTTTTTGCATCTATTCCCCCCCCCCCCCCCTCCATCTTTTTCATATATTTTTTTAATAGTCTACTTTTTTTCATTTGTTTGTTATTTTCTATGTGAGGAGAAAAAAATCGATTTGATGGAAAAGCATCGCTTAACCAACAATCGAATGTTACTAATGTATTCAAATGGACGATAAACATTGCTGTCAAATTGCACGAGCTGTCGCGCCACCGATATATGGAGAGTACCGGTTACTCATCAGCTGTAATTCCAGTTCGTTTCGATCACTTCACTAATCGCACTTTCTTTCTTTCTTTCGTTGTTTCATTGGGAAGAAGGGACGCATATATTTACATTCGAAAACGGCGCGAGATAAGTTATCAAATAGAATTCAATCGCAGTTCAGATAGATAAGAAATAAAAATTTAGTAGAAAAATGGGACAAAATTGATTTTCCGACCAACCAAGCGATGAAGCAACTTCAAAAACTGAAGGCAGAAAATCTAAAATGTTTCTCAGAGCTATTAAATTTCAGCCGCAAGACAATTTCAATGGAAACGCCGCGGAAAAGTACGCATTTTCAGAGTGCAACTTTCGTTTCTACTTTCGTTTTTCTGAATCAAGTTGACACTCGTAATGACACCCACTCATAAAAGAAATGTAAAGGGGATCAAAGAACTTTTATTTCGAGTTCAAAACCGTTGGTTGAATTTAACTTTCTAACTATAAAAAGTAAACACATTTCCACAAAAGAATGTGTAGGACAAGGTGGCAGAGGATTGTTTGAAAATCATAAATTTGACACAGGACAGTGAGCTTAACTTGAGCAGGACTTTGAGAGATGAGACAGTTTCTATGAAAACTGCGGAAAAAATCTGCCACTTTTCCAATCGGCTTTTCTTTTCAACTGTTTTCAACTGTAGCGCAAAAGCACTTTTTTTTTACAGAAACGAAAGAAAAGTTAGAACGGCCATCTGAAGAACTTTCGTAGGACTAAATAGGGTCAAAGTTAATTCTCTCAACTTTCATTGGAAAAAAAAGGAGGCATTGAGTAAAGCAAACTTGTGCAAGATCATTGGTCATAATAATTATTCATTACAGAAAAGTTACTTTAAGTTACACGAAAAGTTTCATGAAAACTTCGAGAAAATACGCAACACTTGAATTAGCCTTTTTCCAGACTGTAACGCGTATGCACTTTTATAGCGTAAATTTTAAAACAGCGTGAGAAGCCGCACAAAAAATTTGTTTGAGGTTAGTAAGAGATAAAATAAATTTCCCGACTTTCTTTTTTGGGAGAAATTATAATTATTTTGATTGAGTACGAGTCGTGTGTAACCTCAAAATATTATGCGAAAAAATCAATGATACACCAGCACAGAACAATAATTTAAGTTTGAGCCACAGGATAATTTTCATGAAAACTGCGAGAGAAAATGCTATTCATTCAATCGACCTCTTTTCCATAAGTACCGCGTAAACACTAGAATTGAATGCATTTAAAAGAACAGGGTGTGGACTTTCATTTGGAGTCAAAAACGGGTAAAGCAATTATCTCAACTTCATTTAAACTAGATAAAACAGAGAAAATCTCTATTTACTAAGCGTTAGGATCAGCTCAAAAAATGATCCAAGTGAATCGATGACTATCACAGAACTATCCATATGCAAACACACGATACTTTTCACGGAAAAACCACGGGAAAACCGAACAAAAAAACATCCACTTCTTGTCAAAAGCGATTCGACAAAACACGGAGAGGTAATCTTTAGCAAAAAAACAAACAAAAAAACCAAAAATCAATTTTAAAAAAAGGAACATAAACAGAACAAACGAAGAAAAAAAAAATAAAAAAAAAAAAAATGTGTGAAGATGGTTGAGGTTGAAAATCTGGGAGAGCAGATAGGTTACCTTAACAAAAGCCATAGCTGATAAGTAATGGGATCGAAGGAGTGGAAATGCACAATCAACAAGAGACGAGGACACGGATCAACTGATGCGTCTCTGGACCGCGACGGATCCTTATATACTTGAGATGACACCAGGGGGATGAGACCCGCGGATCATGGAACCCCCCCTCCCCACCCCCCGGGAGCAACGCTTACCAAGACCGTCAGTAAGAAAAAGAAAAGAAGAAAAGTGAGAAGCAGAAAACAGAAAGAAGAATAACAACCACTTTTTTTTTTCTTTTTTCTTTTCCGAAACTTCAGGTGTAATAGAAATACAAAAACCAGATACCATTGGTTCGATCCGGTGACCTTTACATAATAACTCCCGCTCCATTTTTTCTTTATCAAGATTTCTCGGCTATGACTCGACTTTGGCTCAAACGCGAGTAAGCATCTCACTGCACCTCCACAAAATTTTGCAACCTCCGCAGATCTATCCAATCTCTCTTAGCGCGTTTTTTCTCCCTATCCGGTCGGTGAATTCTTGACTTTGATTTAACAAACACAATAAATTAAATTTCTTGATCCGAAGAAAATTTGAAAGCTTCTGTTTCTTTCCTTTTTAATTTAAGTGCTGTATACAGAGAAGATGTTCAGAGAAAATCGTGATTATAATTAAATCGTAAAGGAAGAAATATCGAGAAGAATTGGACGCATCAATTTTTTTAATCCCAAGAAAAGTTGACGTCTACTTTTTCGTTCTTTACTTTCTTCAGTGCATTTAACACATTAAACCTTAGAAAATATTCGTGTGTTTCGACTCGTAAAGGTGGGAAATATCGAGAAGAATTCAGCGTATACAATTTTCCAATCCGAGGGAAAGCTGACTTTGAACATTTCTACATTTCCTTTTTCTTGTGCAATTTAGATATTTCTATGGTACTATTATTATTCTAATCGTAAAGGTAGGATTGAAAATAAAATTTTCTCTGATCCGAAGAAAATTCAAACTAAGTAGTTTTTCCTCCTTTTTTTCCTTTCTTTTAGTACAGACGATAGTTCAAAGAGTTTTTTTTTTTTTTTTTTTTTTTTTTTTTTTTTTTTTTTTCCATATTTCATTTTTGTAATTTTCCATTCGGAAAGAAGAAGCATATTGAAGGACACTTACTTTTCCAATGGAAATGAAAGTTGACACATGTTCTTTCTTAGCTTTTTGTTAGTGCATTTTACACAATATAGATTAAAAGTTACCACCATGGTTCTTATCGCAAAGGAAGAAAAATCGATAAGAATTGGACAAACAGATTTTTCCATACGCAAAAAAGTTGACGTTGATTTCTTTTCATTACCATTCTTAAGCGCATTTTACAGTAAGTTTCAAAAGATTCTGTTTTGTGATCAGCAGCGGCTCGTGGGATTTGGCAACAATGTTTTCCCTCCAGATGATTCTATGTTAAACAATCGATGCGACAGTGAAGCAGCGCTTCTCCTGCAATCGATTGTTTTACATGCAATAAAATGGAGGGATGACATTGTTGCCATATTGCACGAGCCGCCACTGGTTGTGATTCGAAATGGGATCTTGTCAGGGCTGCCGTTTTGCGTATAATCTATGCTATTTTTCTATTCACCGGTGATTCCACCGGTTGAGAAAAGATTACACAGTTCAGTTCAGTGTAAGACTGTAATGCGCGAAAATACTCTGATCTGTAATCTTTCCTTAATCGGTGGAAACTCCGTTGATTAATTAAAATACCCGCAAGTTTTTTAAAAACATCGACGACTCCACCGGTTGAGAAAAGATTACAGATGCGAGTATTTCAGTTTATTATAGTCAGGCACTGAACTGAACTGTGTAATCTTTTCTCAACCGATGGAATCATCGGTGAATTGAAAAATAGTATTGATTATACGCAAAACGGCAGCCCTGGATCTTGTTAACTTTTGCTATTGCATACCCTGGCTAGGTATCTTTGTCCCCGCTAATACATATCTCCAATCCCGAAAATGTAGTAACGGAATGTACGATTGTTTAACTTTCGCCGAGGAAGCATGTACTTATTTCACTAAATCTTCATTCTTCTGGTGAGAAATGTTATAGAATGGTTGATCTATCAATTAATTTCAACACTTGCCTTTTCTACAGGGTGTACCAAAAGTCCCTTCCCCCCTCTTAACCTTTGAACCTTCGATTTTTTCACAAACCGCTAACACACGTCTACCTTTATTACAGCCAAAGTTTCTTTTAAACCCAAAAAAGTTTTGAGTGAGGAGCTCTCCGTGGGGGGTATTTGGGGGGCAATTTCGTTTTTTCAAACGACAAAGGGATTGTTTTTATTTCAGGAATCGATTCTCCATTAAAATAATGAAAAATTGCGCAAACCGCAATGCTTGGCCCCCTCGTTCAAAAGTTATGGGGGGGCCAAAGTTTGTAATAGGCCCTTGCCCTCTATTTTTTTCTCGCGATGGAAAAATGCTAGAAAACCGTTTTGACGGAGAATGAAAGGTCTTATCAAGAGCAACAAACCCACCACGTTTGAAATATCTGCGACCCTCCTTTTAGGCTCAAAGAGAGGCTTACTTTTAGTTAAACTTTCGTGTCCCCCTAGTTTTTCTCGATCTAGAAAAGTCGCAGGAAATTAATATTCTTGACGGCAAATGAAAGATATTTCCGAGAGCTGTAAGACCGTCAAGTATCAGAATCTATTGACGCCCTCACTCTCCGGAAGGGGGGAGTTGCCTTGGACGAGGTACCATGTATCCCTATTTTTTCTCGAGCGCCTTGAAAAAGAGGGTCACTAGACTCAGATACTTGGTGGTCTTGTAGCTCTGGAAAATACCTTTCATTTGCCGCCAAGACAAAATGCCTGCGATTTTTCTACCTCGAGGGGGAAAAAAGGGGGGACAGACACGAAAGTAAGAGTAATCCCCCCCCCCCTTTGCACCTAAATGGGGGTTCGCAGAGATTTTAAACGTGGTGGCGGGTTTGTAGCTCTTGATAAGACCTTTCTTTTTTCGTGAAAACCGCGATTTCCTAGGACGTTTCCATCGCGAGAAATAATAGGGGGCAAAGGCCTTTTAAAAACTTTGACCCCCCTTAACTTTTGAACAGGAGCGAGGTGAGAGTCGCGGTTTGCGCCATTTTTCATTATTTATGTTAAAAAATGTATTCCTGAAATAAAAACACCCCCTTGCGCTTTGAAAAAACGAAGTTGTCCCCCAAATACCCCCAAGGAGGGACTGCATAAAACTTTTTGGGGGCTTAAAAGAAACTTTGGCTTTTTGGAGTAGACTTGTTATAGCTTTTTTTTTAAAAAAAAAATCGACCGTTTAAAAGTTAAGAGGGGGAGGGACTTTGGTACACCCTGTATGTATAATCTCAGTTTCCCCAGCTCTCCAATCTTGTGAACCAACTGTAGAATGCTCATTCTACTCTTTTTTGGAGAAAAAAAGCAACAGTTGTAGACGACGGTCGACGGAAATGGTCGAAGTATACTGTTTATTTATCATTAATAACGATGTCTCAGCAGGGGCTAATTCAGAGGGGTGATTACGGAGGATTGTTATCGTTATCGTTATCGAGTAGGACAGTGTTGAAAAAGAAAAAATAAGATGATAGTCTACCACAGCGCGAGCAACAGCTGCACTCGATAACGATAACGATAACAATCCTCCGCAATAACCCTCCAGGCTCATCTCAACTCATCAGAGAAGTGCGAGAAGAAAGCCCCCTCGACCTGATTAATTCCGGAACAAAATACACGCGTAACTCTTTGAAACATTATTTTTTGACCCGCTATTCTGAGAAATTCCAGAACTATCCCCATGCTCCCATGCAAAGCTATGCGAAAGCCAGAGACAGAGATGTGTCCGCCATTTTTAACGTTTTTGATACCAAGTCTGCCAGTTTCAATCCCTTACGAGTATTAAGGTGAATCCAAATTGCAGATACTTGCAAGAGAATAAGTCAAGTGCCCGTTAAGTGCCTTCAATTCGTGGTATAGGCAAAATGTATACAGCGGAGTAGTAACATTTAACTACCCACTTAATTCAAGAGAGTGAGTGTAATATCCGAAATAATCTGAATTAATAGACACCGAAAGAGTCCAAAAAGACGGTTCCTTCGGCTCTAATGGGAGTTTTCATTCTGATTGTGTTATTTTATGTCGTAGCAGGACGCGGACGCCCTTTTTCTTGTATATACTTTTCACTGGGAAAGAGAAACAAACTTTTTTGGTTACGGCTCTGCATTCTGCAATCGACGCAGTCGTTAAAGTCTCAGTTAAAGTGAGAAGAGATTTTTTGCCAGTTTCCATGACATTTTTTTGTTGTGCCGAAACAACCCGAGAGCGCGCACTTCTAGTTTACCTCGCGAACCGAATCAGTCCGGAGGAGTCGACAATAAATCATAGAGAAAAAAATAAATAAATAAAAAGTTGCGTCAAAATATTAGCTCGAATAACATTTTGACCCGAGAACTGGAACTCGCTTTGTACAACAGCTCTTCGACCGCAGATCACCTCCAGGTCCCATTGCCGAAGATCCATCATGCACCGGCACCGCATCACCACGCACTTACTTCCACGCCCGTGAATCGTCCGAGCTCTAATTATACGGGCCGAGAGCTGCGATTCCGAACTTTACACAAAGACTTGCATGATTATTTGTTCATTACATGACGCAATGGCCCTTTTCCGATCAATTAGGGAAGCGCATCGAAAACCACAATCAATATAAATCGGGGGGAGGGGGGAGGAGGAAAAAGAGGGGGGAGAGAACTCAAAACCTCCGCATTCTGCCACGCCGTTTTTACGAGTATTTAAAGGACTTTTACGATCGATATTAATCGTCATAGTTGAAGTAAGTAAAAGCTAGCTGCTTCATAATTTATGCAAAGTGTAAATGGGTTAAAGATGAGCCGGAGCGCTGCTGTTCGACGCCGATCGCCGAGGGGCTCGTCTAGTTCTTTCGTCTATTCGCTGATTACAATCTCAAGCTTTAACCTCTCGTTATTTCTTTGATGATTATCATGATGATGATGATGAGTTAAATGTTAGTTTAAATCTTATCAGTGTTTAAGTATACCTGATTGAATAGGTATGACGGAATGATCATAGTTATTAAAAGGAATATATAATGCAGTGGCGGACCGTGCAATTTAGAAACCTTGATTTTTGGTCCTTTGAACCTTTGGAAAAGTATCGGTTTCTGAGGGATTCAGAGCAGTAGCGCAATGAGAGTTTCTTCACTAAGAAACGTACGTATACTAGACAAGTATGGACAAGGGGATAAAACCCCCTCTTTCTGCCCTTTTCCTACTTATACATTCGAATGGGAAATGAGAGAGATGGGAGAGATCCTAGTTGCGCCAGGGATTCAGAGAATCCCCCGATGATCGATTATTTTACGTAGGTTAAAATAGAGTAAATTCGATGTTTCCACGTTGCACGAGCCACCACTGGAATGCTGTTCTTTGAACGAACTATATAGTTTCCCTCCTTCATTAAAATGATAGTGTTTATCAGTTGCAAAGCGATGCTATCTGGCAGGTAACGTGCAGCATTTTCTCCATTTGAATCCATGCAAAGGGTCGAAAGGCGCAGTTTCAAGGGTCTCAAATTAGATGATTGTTTTAAAAAGAAAATGAAAGTAATAGATGAGCCGAGAACAAAGGTGCCTTTTCCCCCAAAAGCTCCGGTTTCGAGGTGACACTCGTGTAAAGTTTCAAAAAATAGTGTGTGTTGTGACGTCACAACGCGGAACTCCCATCTGAAAGATCGTTTTTGTGGCGGTGTGGCCAAAGTCGTACCTTCAGAATTATGAAACCAAGTTCGAAACCCAAGGCATCCTTGTTTTCTGTTCACAGAGCACTTTCGTCAGAGTACTAAACACCGAAATTCAGATCCTCACATTCCTTGCAAATGTCATTCGATAGTATACCAAATTCGATAGTCATCGCCAATACCTAGATAGTTCTGTACAGATTGTGGGTTCAAATGGATCAAAAACGTTGCCAGATATGCATACCTCACCAGAGGCGTAGCTAGGAATTTTTCTAGGGGGGGGGGGGGGTCCGAGGTCCGAAAATTGTCAAGGGGGGGGGGTCCAAAGATACTAATTTGGTCGAATTTGTCTGAAAACGCCAAAAATGACCTTTTTTTAGGGCAAATTTTGGTGTCATGGGGGGGAGGGGTCCAGACCCCCTGGACCCCCCCTTGGCTACGCCACTGTACCTCACTATTGGCCAGCAACCAATTGGACCTCTTTTTTTTGGCTTCTAGTTTCATCTTAGTCGAGTCGTACAGATTTTTCTTTCTTTCTTTAAAAGTACAACCTTGCGAAGTAATGCGCATAGACCATTTCGGCACCAGCCAGGAAGTTTGGTCACAAGGGTACGGTAAACGGAGAAAGTTGGCATATCTTTAAACGTTCATAGTAAATAAATAAATAAATAAATAAAAATTACTTGTAGAAAAACGCATAGAACTTTGAAGGATACGTTTGTTACGAGGCTCATTTTTCCAAGTATTTTTCCCGATTGATTTTTTTCAATTTGTATTCTTGTATTTTTGGTTAACTGAATAAGATTGCCCGGCGCATGATTGCGAGAAGAAAGAAAAAAACAATAAAAAATAAAAATAAATGGGTCATTAAAAAGGTAAATTTTGGAGCAAATTCAGACCGGTTTGCGTAAAAAAAAAAAAAAAAAAAAAAAAAAAAAAAAAAAAAAAACCATAAATAAAAAATATCATCTTAAAAATACCCGTATGTCTAGCAAGTGAGTCTACTTGATGAAATTAGCTGTTTTGTTTATTATATTATAAGATCAAATATGCCGTATGTAACTTGAAACAGTGAGAACGTTCGGTGATTAGTTTCTTGTATGAATTCCGACCATCCGTCCATTTCCAGCGGAATCTGGAGGATGCGCGCTAATACTTAGACTTAATAGTGCAGTCAAAAATTAGTTAAGGTCAAATTGCTTCCACCGAACGGGCCTTGGTACTACTATCGTATGATGTGAGAAGAATTTAAACGTCTACTGATATTTCGACTATTTGTCTCGCTTTTGATACAGTTCTGATGTTTGTCTCGGCAAATCATTGATATGTAGCTCCCATTAAACACGACACTGCGGGTAGGTTAGAATATTTGTTCCGATGAATCAAATACGAGGAGTTTGCCTTCAAAAAAGTATTGCTACTCGATAATTACAAAACATTTTTACTGTTATTTTTTACTCTGCGAATCGTTTAGCTCGAATGAATGCCTAGGTCGACGGAAATAAATTTTAGGTAAATTTAATTGCGAATCCAAAATGTGTGGCCGCGCGTCCATGCTGGTTCGACAGGATGATTAAAACAAAATATCAGCTATGAATTTTGAAATAGGAAGACAAACTAGTGGGAACAAGACCGCGGATATATATTGCATGGATGACTATCTAATCGTAATAGCCTGTGGTATCATTTCAGTTTATGTCGGAAGTAACAAAAATTTGGCTGTGGTGGGGGAATATCTTCCCACCAGTGGTACTATGACAACTAATTTGACAACTGTGGTCTCACTCCATGTAAATCTATGCACTGAAAAAATAAAGTTTCAGTACAGCCGAAGTAGCCTTTTAAAATAGCTTCGCAGAGCAAAAGTGCTAGCTCTGCCAGAAAAGGTTATGGTTGTACTGGAGCACTACCTCGGTTGAGTAATAGTCCTTATTCGTGCTTTTGTTCTACCAAAGTAGTGCTCCGTCACGACCGCAACCTGCTCCGGT
Organism: Trialeurodes vaporariorum; assembly: GCA_011764245.1. Classification (NCBI taxonomy): domain Eukaryota; kingdom Metazoa; phylum Arthropoda; class Insecta; order Hemiptera; family Aleyrodidae; genus Trialeurodes; species Trialeurodes vaporariorum. The sequence goes on from VMOF01000220.1 coordinate 28,833,062, forward strand.
AGAGCAAGAAGTTTTGTTGCGTGAAGCAAGTTAAAAAACAGCTTCCGCTCTACTTTAACTTTGTATTTTCAAGAATGCACAAGTATTTAATGGAATCCAACTGACCGATAATTTTACTGGTTGACCGAAAGCTTTACACCGTTTTGATCAGTGTAGAACCGTCATGAGGCGCGCGAAAATACTGATCTGTTGTCCATTTTTCAACCGCTGAAGTTTGACTCCACTGCAATGGCCTCCATACTGATCTGGTCCATTGGTCTCCATCAAAAATGTTGGAAAAGATACGACTTTTTATTCTGATTCTTCTTAACAGCACAGTTCTTTTTCAAGACGAACCAGGAACGTAAAGCCAAGCACCTAAACATACCGTTGTTCTGCAGTCGTGTGTGAGCCTGAGCCGAATAAGGCATGCGTCGGCATGTATGATAAGTTCCCTGCTGATGGATTTCTGACGAAATGATCATAGAATTTTCCGGTTCGTGTTACACAATGAAAAAAAACTTTGTTGAAGACAGTGGCGAGGCGTGAAATTTGGCAACAATGTATATTCTTCATTTGAATTCACCAAAAAAGTCGAACGCTTCAGTCATCGGCGATGACCAGGCATTTCGGCCTTTCTGATGTGTTTAAATGGGGGAAAAGGGAAGTTGCCCAATCGCACGCTTCGCCACTGGTTGAATACAACAATGTTAACAGTTTTGGTCCAAGATGGAATTTGTACTTTTGAATTTTCGCCATTGATCGGAGTCCAATATACCATAGTGCGGCGCGACTACTTGGTACGAAAAGCGTGGTGACCGGTGAGCCATCGAAGCGATTCAATTATACGCGTCTTCACGGGAGTTCGTTTATGTCCGTCCGATCCTCGCAGATAAACAAGCCTCGAAGTCAAATGATTCAGTCAAGCTTCCTACTTATCTCACTTCAAAAGTGGATCCAGTGGATCTCTCTCTCTCTCTCTCTCTCTCTCTCTCTCTCTCTCTCTCTCTCTCTCTCCCCCTTGCTCATCCTCTCCGTTCTTTTGAAAGCTTATGTTGGCAAAGAAAAGAGATGGGGGCGAAAGCCACGCAGATACAAATGGAGACTCAGCGTAAGGTTTGCGACATATTCCCTTATCAGGGCTGAACAATGGACATTGGTTAGCTTTTCTTCGTGGTTTAACCCTTCACTGCATGACTTTTTCCCCAACCAAATATGCATTTTTCAATCCACTAGGTGATCAAATATAAGGGAAAAATAGAGTAAAACAACTTTTGGATGCTTTTCCAGTCAAAATATTCATTTTTCCATTCGATAATAACCGTTTTGTGCAAGTGCTTTAACACCAAAGGAAAGGAGAGGAAAATGTACATTTTTTTTAAATGTTTAGGTTTTTTCTTTTTTCTTTCTTTCTTTCTTCCTCAAGTTAGAATTTTGAAAAAATTGATAGAGAGAGTTTAAAAAAATTAAGACCGATTTGGATACAGGGTCAAAATCCTACCCTCCCCTCCCCCCCCCATTAACATGATTTCTACTTTTGAAATAATTATTATGTATGCCGGCAGACTTTTGGAAAAGGTTTGAGCCCGTTTAATGTGTTTTTATAATGAGACCCAGGTTAGGTTAGGTTAGGATAGCTATCCCTTTCTTATACCGCTTTCTAAGGCTAAATCGTGTACGGGGGCTAGTTTCATTCAAGGTGTTTTCTTATTAAAATTGCATTGAAAAGATTTGAGAAACTCATTTCTGCACGCACACACAACAAAACAAAAAAAAAAAACAAACAAAAAAAAGTCTCTGCATACGATTTTAGCGGAGAGGGTGGGATAGCGGTAGGAGTCAAGAGAGAGTGCGAGGAGTTACGATTTGTCTAAACTTGCGCTCACTACAAAATTAATTACTATAGCCTCCACTTTAGAATTTATTTTTCATAAACGTGACGCGTGAGTAGAAATTTGTCGCGGGCAGCCATATGCCAGAGGCAATTCATGCGAATTTCATATTTTTGAAAAGTCATAACTGGCAACGCCGTGAAGATAACAGCCTGAAAATCGCGATCTTAACCTTTGACGAGCGACCATATTTGACACGAGTGACGTTATAGTAGTTACAGCCGGGTGCCCGTCGTAAGCACGGACTCTTACTCCGATGCGAGTTGAGGAGAGTGACTTCACTACTCCCGACTCAAAGTTCAAGCGCAACTTGATTATGCAAACTATTTCTGAATCTCGTGCGAACAAGAAAAGTCAAATAAGGTCCCTAATCTAACTTTTATCGCTAGTATAACATATCACGTATATTTATTGAAACGAGCCGATTCGTGTTCTTTTGAGGAGTGGTGTGATGAGAAAAAAAGGCAAATTTAAGTTGCTCTAAGCCTATAAATACCTGGTAAGAGATGCGAAATTCTCCCACGCATTTGAAATAAGTCAAAATCGCATCGAAGAATATTCCACAGAGACTTGAATTTTTGATCGATTGCGTTCGCACAGAGTGACGGCCCATGGCATTATAGGATAATTATACAGCACGAAACTGGTTTAGACCTTTGCCTTTGAGAAAATGCATACTGCTTTTGCAACCTTCGGAAACAGATCAAATAGGAAGTTTTTTCGGGTTTGCCATTTTTCAACGAGGTGAAACTTCTATGGTACAGTGTACAATTACAATAAACTATCGGTAAGTCGACTCCTTTGATTTAGGCTAACATAGGCCATCTGCAAGACGAATGTAACTTACTTTGTTGTGATAAGTATTGTAGATTGTCTACCAAATCCAATATCTAAGAAGTGAAATGATATTATTTAATTCGTCGACTGTGAGTACAGTCGGGAACAAAAAGAGGACCTGACAACTCCTAAAAGAAGGCTACCTGCAATACTTATCTCGATAAAAATAAGACGTAAGTCAAAACCTAGAAAGTCGTCTGGCATTCTTTTCGTCTCTGACTGTACATCGTATCGTTGCTCGAACGACAGCTGTGATACAAATCCGAAGCACATCACAAAGTTATGGTACACAACTACACACACGGAAAAAAAACAACGGTGAAAATAACCATACGGATACCTGATTTTGGCACCTGCTAGATGTTATGGTAATGTTAACCAGAAGTATACTATGTTTTGACTAGGTACTAGGTGATGTTACCTGATTGCATGTCGAATTGGCTCAAAGTATCGGTAAATGTACCATACTTCTGGTCAAGTTTACCATAACACCTAGCAGGTGCCAAAATCAGGTATCCGTATGGTTATTTTCACTAATCTTTTTATTCCGTGCAAGTTGAAAAAAGGAATTTACGGATATGTTTCGAAAGTTTTGCCTATTATCTCTGGGCCCAAAAAATGTTGGGACGAAATGATCCCTCTATTTAGGTGAATGGTGAGGACTCAATCATGATAATAAAACCTAGCAGAGAGATGAAATGGCCCAGCAAAATACTTTAGTTGAGCCGACAAAATCTTTGGTTCACCCAGCGAAATATCTTTTTAGTTAGCCGTAGTATAAAACTTTTGGTTAGCTCTACTAAATGTATTGTCTGAGTCATTTTTCTACCAAAGCGTTTTTTTCCCCTGTGTTGCGTTGACAAAACTTTTTCGTTCAATGTTGAATCAGTGTTGCCAAATGTGGCGGGAAATACAAACATGTTGCATTGAGTCAAATGAGAAAATTGCGTAACATTTATGCGCAAAACAGCAGCCCTGTTTCTAGACGACCGTTTAAGTCACCGCAGTATTTCGCTCGTCTGTAGTAGAGTCTTCACTGACTAAACACGCGTTCTTTTGAAAAACTTGTACACGTATTAAACTTGATAATGATGAAAGGAATTCATACAATAACTAAAATTACTGCCATTATAAAGTTTCGAACCGATGAGTCAATAATCTTTGTCTCCGTTTAAAACTTGTAGCGCTGATACGACAACTACTCGGCCTTAACTAAATTGATTCCGTTTTTTCCAAAAAAAGACCTGCACTAAAAATAGTGAAAGAGTTAAATTTTGTCCTAAGATGTTTCTTATAATGGGTAGCAATTTGGAAGGTGAAATACTATTGCCCCGTGAAAAAAGATAAGTCGAAAAAACGACGATAGCTGATAATGTAAACCCTGAAAAGAAATAACGATATTTCTGAACAGAAATTCTGACGAAAATACAAGAATTGCTCAATTCCAGAAATTCTACTTAAAATTGCCAGAAATTATTTTTGCTTTGAAAAAACATTTACGCAGTACTATGGTAAACTATCAGCCAGAATTTCTTGCAATTTTAAAAATTATTTCTTATGATTTCAAGTTGAATGTCTGGCATGGACAATTTTTTCGAGCCTTTTCAACCAAAATTTTTGTTCAGAAGAATCATAATTTCTTTTTGGGAAACGTTTAATTATTCGTACTGCAGTGGCGGCTCGTGCAAATTGGCAACGATGTTATTCCACCATTTGATTGTAAGTAAAACAATCGATTCGCAAAGGAAGCAGCGCTTCATCAGCAATCGATTAAAGAACATAGATTCAAATTGCGCGAAGACATTATGTAACCAAATAGCACGACCCGCTACTGCGGCGCTGCCGTTTTCGCCAGAACTTTTTTCTTCAAAGGATAAAATTTACCTCTCCATTTTATTGAGGGCGACAAATATCTGGAAGAATGTACAAAAACATTAAAATAGTGAAAATATCCGTAAATACCAGAGTTGGACAAATTGTACTGGAGTACCCGAGGTTGAATTGCTGAGTACTTTTAGTGTTTGATCTGACTCGCCGAGAACACTTTTTCCTCGGGATTCGGAAAATTTCAAACCGTAACGGTAGTGATCCAGACTTTTTTTTTGTTTTTTGTTTTTTTTGTTTGTTGCTTTTTTGTTTCTTTTTAAAACTCAAAGGTAACCTTGATTAATCATACTACGTTGTAACCAAAAGAATATTTGCTTTTTTAAAATTAGCGGATATTACACTCAGTGGCGTAGCCAGGGGGGGGGGGTCCAGGGGGACCAAAATTGACACCAAAATTTGTCCTAAAAAAAGGTCATTTTTTGCGTTTTCGGACAAATTTTACCAAATTAGTATCTTTGGACACCCCCCCCCCCCTAGAAAAATTCCTGGCTACGCCACTGATTACACTAAAATCGGAGTTTGAAAACAGTCCTCTTGCCGAGTACAATATGCATTCGGAGAATCAGATCGAATACTAAAATTAAGCGGTTCAACCTCGGTACTCGAGTACCAAATTCTGACCACAAATACACGGATGATTGACACACTAATCAGAGGCGAGGGTGTAAAACAAGGGAACCTTATTTTGCAGTTTTGAACTCTGGAAATGGAATGCTGAATGAATGGTAACTTACTACAACTCAATGTGTCAACATTTCAAAGTTCAAGACGAAAACGATGAGACGATCAATACTGTATCACTAAGCGTAGCAGATATACAAAGAGTAATTACTTACCTGCTGCCTCCTCCACTAGAGATCCTTTTCCAGGGCGTAGCTGACGTTATCTCGTTTGCTGACTCATAAAAAAGGAGATAAGAAAAGAAAAAAACGGTCATTCCGTTTGGCGAGGAAACAATTGCTAATTTATCACTAAGACGCGCGGATACAAACAAAAGGAATAGAACGTCAGTTTCAGATGAAAAATTGTGGGACGACATTGAAACTGTCTGAAGATTCTCCGAAACTCCCAACGGATAGATGCTTCACACTTCACAGTAATTAGCTTGTAAAACTTTCTTACTGATTTGTTTCTACTGAAGTTTTTCGCGGAAACAATCATGGCATGGAAACGTTCGACTTCAGGAGGCACCTGAGGCATATTATTATAATTTTTCCTCCATTAATTTCGCAGTAAAGGAGCCAAGGCGGCGGTCTCAACCACCCCCTCTTACCACACAATGAATTTTTCCCCTAGAAAAAGGAAATTTCTCGTGTTTTTTAAGCAACGTGTTGAACTTTTCAACCTTGAACGACTCACCCCCCCCCCCCCCTTCCTCTTGAGAAATGTCAGACTACACCTCTGTTTCATCTTAGCAATTTGGAATTATCACCGTTGAAATACGCAGAGGCGGTGCGTGCAATCTGGCAACGTTGCATTTCGTCCATTTAAACTCATGTAAAATATCGATTTAGGGAGTGCACTGTGAACCTCCATCATATCGACCTTTTTCATGACTTTAAATGGACAAGATCCAATGCTGCCAGATTGCACAATAAGCTTGGAAAAATTCTACAAAAAATCCAAGTCATGGAAAAAAAAGAGGATAAAGAAAGATTCACAAATTTCAAAAAAAATTAATAAATAAATAAAAAAAATAATAGTAATTATAATAAATATCCCAAAAACGACGTATACCGAGGGCAGCTAAAGAAGTTAAGATGCATTTATTACCCACTGGTTCGAAAACTGCGATAGATCGTCTCAGTAAGCAGCCTGTAATCTTTGGACATTCATCGTCATTGTTTAGCCCTTGCCCACACAAACTTACAAAGAAGAAATGAATTGCAGCAGTTTGGAGGAAAGAGGCTATGATTGATTAGCAAAACAAATCTTAGTTGCGACCTGGAATCACGTGATGAAAGCAAACCACTTTCGAGGTGGTGTGAAACGGTTTTTTTCTTTCACTGCACCAAAGAACCATACAAGTTAAAAATACCTAGTCTTCAAAACAAATTGTCGACATTTTTACAAAGAGGCGTATCTCAATGCAACGTTTCAAACTCTCGCATTACTGTTTCATTTCTAAAGGAAAAGCTAAGTAGTATCAGTATCCCCCCCCAACTTTTGCGTACATCCTGGTAAATCTCATGAAAAATAGCTCATGAAGAATGGCTGGTTGGTTTGCCTTTGAGAAAAACTATGATAGAAGATTTTAAAACGTTATTTTAATCACGCCTCTATGGAAAAACACCGATGAAAAGTGTCAAAAACAAACGCAGGAAAGTATTCAAGTTAGCCTCGTCATCTTTGAAAGTGTTTTTTTTTTTTTTTTTTCGAATTTTTCAAAGACATCGTCGGGTCGGCCTGGTTTCTAAATTTCAGTGTCGGCTGGAGAAAAATCGATTATCAGTCTCCTCCTCTTTGAACTTATGCAACAGTACTGATTTTTAAGAAGGGGCTCAATTGAGCCTGATGGTCGATTCTTTTCCGTAGACTCATACTGATCAGACATCGATGCGTCACATTTTACGACCCACCACCTCTACAACTGTAATAATCTCTGAATTTTTTTTCTTCCTTTTTTCTTCTTACTTAATACAGATTTAAGGACATTGGATGTCTTCCTCTGAAAAACATTTTCATTGCTCTTGCTAATGATATTCATCGAATCTTGCGTAATCAAGTTTAGTCTCTGAATAGGTAAAACGATTTTCACGGTTGATATATTCTAATCAACCTCGGTCCTGCTGAGAAAACCCCTTTAGCTCAGTGGAAAAGGTCACTAGCAATAATTATCGAGAAGTTGACTGCTGAGGAAGATTTGACATTTGTTTATGTGGCGGTTGCATAACATTAGGACGGAAGCAAAATATATTCATCTCACATCTATTAAAGGAGAAAAATGGTGACTCGAGGCATTTGAAAGAAATCCCTCAGTTGGACCTCGGGAGGTTCGGTACTTTTCCCATATACACGTTCAGTAAATAAATCGAAACCGGATTCGAATTCGATTTTTTGCAAAGGTTTAGGTGAGGAGTTAATCGATAAAGCGAATGAGGTACTCTTTCGGAATCTTGAATCCTAAGCGACGACTTTTGAATAATGGTTATTTTATTCCAATGCTGATAACGGGCACTGCATTTGTAAGTTGAGACATTGCATGCTAAGAGCCTTGAAAATATCGAGCAAATATGGCGTTTTCATCTTTGACTTTCGACATTTGAAGTAAAATGCTCGGTTAAAAATAAATGCTCGACATTTATATAGGTTCCTTTATTAATGGGTCTGTTGCAAACTTTTGCTTCATTAATGAAGAAGGTCGATTCCAGTGTAAATCTCACATGAAATAACGTTGAGAGCATAAAAGAGTACGAAAACTGACTAATGAACTCAATAATTGCGCTCCAATATGGCTACATAGAGCCAGTCACACTATGGGGGAGTCACAGCTTTCTCCATGCTGGAAAAATAAACCCATCAAGGAGTGTCAGACGAAATAGACGGGACTCACGTATAAAGACTCCGACGTAGGACAGCCATCTTTGAACTTTGGTCCAACGCATTTATTGAGTTTGTTGAGTCGCAATTTCGAAACTTTCTGATGCTACCAACGTTGTTTTCAAGTGATTTAACACTACTTATGACCCTACTTATCGATCAGTGGCGAGGCGTGCAATTTGGCAACGTTTCTTTTCCCCCCTTTAAATACATTAGAAAGGTCGAAACATCTGGTCGTCGCCGATGACCGAAACATTCGATTCTTTCAGTGAGTATAAATGGAGAAATTACATCGTTGTCAAATTTCACGCCTCGCTACTGTTACCTGGATTGTCAAATAATCCAGTTGCTCTATCTACTTAGTTTTTTTTTTTTTTTTTTTTTTTTTTTTTTTTTTTTTTTTTTTTTTTTTTTTTTTTTTTTTTATAATAATTTGCTTATATAATATTAATATCTGTTGCAAATTATTCGTACAGATGATCTTCGATTCCATGTAGATCGACCATTTTCGTCCTTACATCCAGTACAGAGGATTTTACAAGGAAAATCCCCTTTTTGGTCTGCTCCACTTTTATTGACCTTTATCCTTTCGGACCTCTAGGGCCGAATTTTAACAAGTTTCTAAACTCTCCCTCGAAATTTTCTCAACTTTAAAAGTGCCGATGGAAAGAGGACGGGGATCAACTGGAGGAAGATTTGGGGATAAAAAGGGGAAATAATGATGCATTGTCAAATACTGGATTATAGAACTGACGGAATACATTGAGGAAAGGTAAAATTATTAGAAACGGAGTGGATATTTTTTTAAAAAATTAAACATTGAGGGAGGTTAATGTTCAGATTTGGAGGGAGTCAAGGTTGGTTTGGACAATCCTCGAGATCTTCTTCAAATCTTAAAACCCATATATGCCCAGAATTTTTTTATGTTTTTCTCAAGAAACACAATTTGAGAACTGAAAACACGAAAAAATTAAAAACACAGACATTTTTTGGGGCAGCTAAATTATACGAGCTAAAAACTCCCAAAATTGGGTTTATAGTAAAATTGGTCCTAATCGACTGACATTTGGTCCAAAAATAACACAACAAAGGGGTTCATATGGGTTAATATTTTCCATCTTCAATTGTCAATTTCTTCCATAAATACCCATTCCCTTTCTATATATTTAATCTATCCTCAATGTATTCCATCAGTTCCACAATCCAATTGGACAATTCTCCATTTAACCTCGCTATCCCTAAATCTATCTCCAGTTGATCCTCGACCTCTTTTCATCCTCCAAGTACTTCGAATGACACTTTTCAAGTCGAGGAAGTTTCTAGGAAAAATCGAGAAATGCATTAAAATTCGGCCCTTGGAAGACATTTGTATTTTAATTCCCGAGATCGAACTATCGAGACCATCCATAACATAACTATAAAATGCGACAGAGTGTTATCTATAGAGACCTGAAAGGCACAGGCCGCTGTGCTTGCATCGTTGACTCGGAAAGTGTCAACTCAACAGTCAACAGGAACGATGAGCTCAAGCACCTAATCCGCTTGATGCCAGCGCACCGTTGATCAATCGCGTGCGATCTCGAGACCGGTTGACGCACAGTTGTTGCAGCTCATGCGATTTGTTTACCATTAAATTAATCCATTTAAGCTTGGGTAATACAATCGATTTCTTCTGGAGGTCTCCATGTGATTTGATTCTTTTATTTCTTTTCATGGTTGTAGCTAGACATTTTTTTTTTAGAGGGGCCAAGTTTGGTAACCCCATTGGGGTTAAACCTAACCTAAAAATCCCCCATGGCGGTTACGCAGGTTACCAATTAAACTGCCACGCTAGATAAATGTATAGCTCGTTGGTCGATTCCACTGTGCGACGCCGCGTGTGGTCGAAAAACAGCTCCTTCCATTCCAAGGTCAACAGCGTATGAAGGATGCGAGGGAGCGGATGACGGGAGAACGCAAATTTTCATTTTCATTTTCATTTTCATTTTGCACGGACCAACAAACATAAGCCTAAGCGAAGATCATAATACATTTAACTCTGGGAGCACTGGAATAGGGCGGGGGGTGACAGAGAGGGTGCGGGGAACTCATTCCACTAACTACAACTCATTTCAATTTTCCGCGATGTTTCGCCTTCTGGAAACTTGAATTATGATGGATAGAAGAAAAAAAAGAAGATAAAAACACACATGGTCGGTAGTTACAAGGGGGAGGGGGGGGGCAAAAGAATCAGGAGATACAAGAGAACGACTCGTGCCTCGTGGTTGCGAACGACTCGGCGAAATAGAGGAGATGCAGAGTTTCAAAACTCATCCGCCAAACTTCGGCAGTCTTTTTGGGGTCAAAATTAGTTAATTGTTTTTGCAGGATGTCTGGAAATAACACCCCCTTTTTTGAGCTTGAGTTCTTAAAGCTGTTGTTGAGATAAATACAGGATAAATTGATGGATTTTTTGGAATAACTTTCTCAATAATGATCCAAGTGTTATGAAAATTTGTCGCTCGAAGTAGTTAAATTTAGTTTTTGAGTTTGACAGTGGCTTTCAGGTAAACTTAATCTGTCACGTGACGCCATTTAAACCAATGAGATTGATCGTTTCTTGCTATCTCGTCTCGTCTCGTCCAAATGAGCAGAATCAGCCCGCTGGCCAGGGTATGCCTTACGTAATACAGAATATATCACTCGACACATGTATTTGGTGTGCAGCGTAATGCATACTCTGACCAGGAGTCTTCGTCCCCACTGGTACTTACATTGCGCACTAACTACCTCGTTTGAAAAAAGACGTATCGACAAAATTTTCAAGACAGTAGATGTTTCAAAGTGTTTTCCCCCTCTTTGTATTAATTATTTTTCAAATTAATATCGCGTAATATAATATTTTTGCCGTCGAAGGTAATAGATCGACTAAAAAACATGATCTTACAGAATTTTTCAAGGTCAATCATGACTTTTACACGGAAAAGAAAATACCGCAGCCTTACAGTCTTTGTAATATATATGGATCATAAATATGGACGCGATACCCAAAAAATCATAAATTTTTCAACCTTCTAGGAGGCTCTAACCCAAAAGAAGGATGGGGGGAAAATACATCATTATTTTAATCCCCTAAAAAGACATACTGCTGAAGTTTGGCAAATTAATGTTAAAACTCCATGTATTTATCGAAGACTGCACCCGTAACATGCCTGATTCCATAAAAATGATGATTCGGTAAACCCATTCTATGAAATGTGTATTTCTGCAGTAGCGGCTTGTGCTGTTTGGCAACCACGCCTTTCTGTCATTTGAACTTGGACAGAAGTATCGATTTCTGAAGATCGATAATTTTACGTGTAATTAAATGGAGACAATCCGTTGTTGCTACAATACATGTGCCACTGATGTATTTTCAAGAGGACGCGGCATGCATGACTCAAAAAAACTATAACTCTTGATGCTGAAAACGCAGACTTTCTTAACTAATAGTAACTTGGTCGATCGATGTATTCATTTAAAATAAGGAGGAACTTGCAACAAAAACAGGCTACTGACTGTGATATAAATGCTTCAACTGCTTCCTTGCTATTTGTTCCTCTTTTTATTTCCAAATTAAGCGATGTATACTGCTGGGGGTAATGTTAAAGCGTCAAGGTTTAAAAAAAAAACAAACAAAAAACAAAAATTGACTAAATTCTAACGGAGTCTCAATTGTATGATATATGTATAACTCTTGAATCTTGACTGAATGAGTCACGTGATCTGGTCAGAGTGATGAACGGAATCAAAGGAATCGGCTCCTAAACACGATCTTTCGACCCGAGATCTAATTTGCATGCGTTCAGTTATAGAGCGAGCAGAGGATAGGTAGACTCGGATGCAATACGCGAGGCGGGAGGCTGAGGCTGGAACAACCATAGTTACCATAATTTTTTTCCAGAGGTTAAAGCTCCCGATCTGTTGGCAAGCCGATGACGCGAGACGACGCTAATCACTTAAGTCTAACGATGACAAGATGCATTCTCAACGAATTAATGTCCCATCGGGTGAACGTAAGAAAGAACAGGTGCAATTACATTCACACGCCGACGCATTTTTGCTCGACGCGTCTAGCAGCCGCGACCGGAGCACCGTGGTAGGGGATCGAAAAAAAAGTGGCAACAAATCAACGTAAAAAAAAAGTAATCGAAAATCGTAGTTTCCGACCTTTCAAGCCTTATTCGAAACTTTCCATCGACATTTCACAGTCTAACTTATTTGTCAAAAGTTTTTTCTATGACTAAGCGTGGCCTTGAAAGTTTATAGATAATTATAAACTGATGAGAAAAAATATGTCTGATTTTTGGCCACTTTTTGAAGATCCTAGACCATAGTGCGGCGAACGTCTTCCCTCCATCTGACAATTGCAGTTTGGATCTCATCAAGTGTTGATAAACTATAAAAAATTCCAGTGATTCTTTGATCAGAAAGGGGAGGAATTCGAACGGATCGATGAAAATTTTCCGTACGCTGATCGACTGATGGGAGTCTATGGGCGTCACTACGGCTTGGCAACTAGCCCCCCCCCCTCCCACCACTCCCCGGATTTATCACATCTCGAAATTGAAGGAAAATTCGAGAAGCTAAAAAGATAGGGTTGTCTTATTTAGCGCGTATGGGTTAAGAGAGCGTTCATATTCAGGACAAAATGTCTACAAAGCGTGTTTTGCTCAAAAAGTTAACCTAGCTGGTCAGAGTTTACAGGGAGGCGATTACTTAGGATCGGATCGTTTTAAGTATCGTTATCGTTATCAGTTGCACTAAATCAAATGGGCTTGCTTCTGTGCAACTTGATCGCGCAGGTGATCCCCTCCTCACCTCTTCCTACTTCAAACGATTGAGATTACGACAGCCCCCGACTCAGCGTTTCCTTTCGTCCGTTTCAATCGTTACGAGGGGCTCGAAACAATTCGATCAGTCGAGCTACCCATAAGGTTATTTGTACTCGATAACGATAACGATACCCAAAACGATCCGATCCTCCGTAATCACCTCCTTGGGGTCTAACGCGTGAAAAAATAAAAAAAACAAAAATAAACAAACAAACAAACAAAAAAATAAAAAAAAATACGAAATTAAAAAAAAGGTCATCCGTCTTTGCCCCCCCCCCCCCCCCCAAGGAAAAGTTGAAGTGACGCTCTGCGGGAATATGTATCGTATAGGTGCCCACAAGCTCCAGTGAGGTGGTCGTTCATTTTTACGTTAAACCGATGGTTAAGATTATGTCTATGAGTAACGGAGGTATGTTGATCGAGCATTGTAAGACTTGATCGTTGCTATGATATTCAAAGTCTTACGCAATTTCGAAAAATTTGACATGCACATAAAATTAAAAAAGAAAAGGCCTATAAATTCACCACTATCCGTCTTAACTGCTCTTTCATAATTCATGACTGAAAAGTATAAATTCGTATCCGATACCCGCGCGCCAAACAAATTTGAAAATTTAGGTACAAAAAGAATCTCATACAACTTTTAGAGGTTGGTCATCCGCGATACGTTACGTATTGCAATGAATTTAGGCATTGCTTGGGTGCTAGGTGGCCTATCTCTGCCAAAATCTAAGGAGTCTTCGGCAATTTTTTTTTGTCTCCGATAGTACACGATACCAGACTTTAAAATTATAGGAGCGATATCGAACTTAAGGGGTTATATGCGGATTTCAAGTTAAAACTTAATGAGCTATCTATCCTATGTCCATATCAAAATGTATCAAATTCCCCACTCATGATGAACTTACGAAACGTGTTTAAAGAAAAATCTAAGATGGCGGTCAAAAGAGCAGATCACAATAGGAGCGTCCCATCTGATTGTAGCTTCCTCTGAATCATGATAAGCCTCTTTCCTCTATTCTTTATATTTTTTCTTTTTCTTTTGAAATTTTTTTCAAACCCGTCTATTGAGTTTATGCGTCAATTTTGGAGTAATCTGATGCTTCTATATAGTTATTTTCAAGCGATGTTACACCAGCATTTGCGTAACCATCTCCACAGCTGTAGCAAAATTTTGCCATAAACCCAATAGCCTTGGAAGTTTTTGACTTGGGATTTTAGATTTACATTAATTTCATTTCAAACATATCGAGAATGAGTACCGATTAATACGTGCAATCTGTCAACATTGCATTCAGTCCATTTATAGCCACAATAATGGTCGCAATAAAGGGGATGTTCATAGCACTCCCTCGAATCGATATTTTACGTGGATTTAGGTTGCAGTGTCGTCCGCTTGCACGCTCCACCGCTGGATGAATATTGAGGAATTAAAAGATTTAATTCGATTGTAATCCCCGATTCCTCAATAGTTCGATATTTTTCACGGGTTTAAATAGACCAAATGCAGATTGTACGATTCGGCACCAGAGATCGAATAGGGCATCTGCTTAAAACGCTTCATTTTCGGCGATTACATTTCTAGATAAAACAAGAGCAAAACGAGAAAGATGCACTATGTTCTAGAAAATGAATGAAAATTGCTTCACGCCTTTGTAGTTTGTACGAGTATATATGTACAACTTACCGACCGGGTCTCGAGTGCCACTCCATGAAATCCTTCAAATTATTTCAATCTTACCTGCAACAAAATAAAACATTTCTATTAATATTGGTTGAAAATACCATCTCTTCAGCAAATAGCTTTTTTTTCAATGTTTCATCCGACTTCGCTCGCCTTAACGCTCTACCAAAGGTGGATCAAGCAACCTGGCAACTATGGGTTCTCCCCATTTGAATTTATACAAAACAATCGAATAGTAAAAGGGTCTGGCCCCCTCTCAAGAATCGACTATTTTTCTATAAGTTCTTACGGAAAGAATGCATCGTTCCCAAATTGCTGGATCCGCCCATGCGCCCTACATGATGAAACACGTTTAAAGTTGAAGGGAGAAAATATGAAAAACGGGGGAGGGAACTTGAGAGTAGGACAAAAGCGTAAGTTTACCAGATAATAAAATTATTCTGACGATGAGATGAAGATTCGGTGCAGGAAACGGAGATTGCGCTCGTACTGTGAGGCCTCAAGAGCCGCTGCTAAACTCTGTTTTTAAATGTTTCGAAGAATCGGCTGAGCTTGCTCAAAGATTATATAAAAAGTTAAAATACTTAAGACTGGATTGATGCTTCTCGTAACTCTCCGCGACCAAGTAAAATTATGCCACATCAGATATAGTTGGGGACAGAGGAACCTCAGACAACTCTCTAGATGTAGGCCACCCGCTATGCTCAAACTACGTGAAAAATTTTCTCTTACCTACTTTCATCTATGACAGGCAGAAGTCGAAAACTATATACCTACAATTCAAAAAACGAGCTAGAAACTATCTCTGCAAGGTGAAAATGTTACAATTCCGCTGCCCTAAAATCCATACAATGCAGACAATATTTGGTCGTCGAAAATTTTAAAGTTTTCAACCGAGCGTAAGTTTTTTAGATTATTTTTGAAACGTAATTTTATGACGTATAATGTTTATCCACCACTTTTACAACCAGCTCCTCACTTTTTAATTTCTAACCTTATTTACATTTATTTATTTTTTTGTTTATCTATTTATTCATTTATCTATTTGTCTATTTATTTTTACTGATTTATTTTTTTACAGGAAAACTGCCACATGAAACGGAATATCTAAGAGGAAACCACCCGCAGTCATTCGTAATTATAATACCCTAAAATCGGAGCTTGGAGACATTTTTCGAAAGCATCATCCACATCATTCGCGCGATGATACCGAAATGACATTGCATTGTCATTATCATTATCAAACTTAAATGTATCTAGTGCCTTGCCTAGTGCTGTCGCTTTTGGCGGAGGCGTAAGTACATACATGTTCCGTCCTTTCAAATCATTGATCTCAGACCAATCGTTTCCTGGTGTGAGTTCGAATTTGTTTAACGCCGGGAAATATTGCAAGAGCACCAGTTTACAAGACAAGGATTCTTCGTTGGAGAGTTTAAATCTGTTGATAAGAGGAGCGCGAAAGTTTAGGTTAGGTTAGGTTAGGTTCGGTTAGGTTAAGTTACGTTAGCATGTGCAGTCTGTATATGTATAGTAATAGCGAAAGATATCGAGAGTTTGTGAAATGGCAGTTCTACGGGGGTTTGCTCTGATAGGTGTGACCCAAATAAACTGTTCACCTGGCAAAAAATGGACGTACAAATGTACGAGCGGAAATTCTAAACACATCGTGGGTATGAGTTCAGGAAACAAGGACTCTTCGTTGGCGAGTTTAAATCTGTTGATAAGAGGAGCACCATAGTTTAGGTTAGGCTATAGGTTAAGTTTCGTTAGAAAGTTACGTTAGCATAAGCAATCTGTACATAGTAATAGCGAAGGGGGTTTGCTCTGAATGGTGTGACCCAAAT